>LR750447.1:181027-500189 GCA_902729485.2 Mus minutoides | reverse complement strand
TTATTCTCCTATCATCTTAATCAGAGATTAGCAAGCTTGTGTTCTATGAAGGGGTCAATACCAGTACTTTCAGCCTTGCTGGCTCTGCTGTCAGGGTTGAAACACACACACACACAAAAAAAAAAAAAAAAACAGGCACAGATCAGTTGGTCGATGTAAACATTTGTGGTCCCAAGGCTGTTATTTATAGGAACGTTTTCTTTAAAAGCTGCATCTCCCTGAGGACCAGCAAAGAGTACTTAGAATTAGGTGAAGAGAAAGTTTCCATATAGGTGTTAGTGTAGCAGTCATGTGTTAGTGTAGCAGTCATGTGTTAGTGTAGCAGTCATGTGTTAGTGTAGCAGTCATGTGTTAGTGTAGCAGTCATGTGTTAGTGTAGCAGTCATGGTAAACATTGCTCTGCTTGAGTAAAAGGAAACCCTAACTTTCAAACAAAAAAACAAACAAAAAAAGAAAGAAGGAAGGAAGGAAGGAAGGAAGGAAGGAAGGAAGGAAGGAAGGAAAGAGAGAGAGAGGGAGAGAGAGAAAGAAAGAAAGAAAGAAAGAAAGAAAGAAAGAAAGAAAGAAAGAAAGAAAGAAAGAAAGAAAGAGGGAGAGAGAGAGAAAGAAAGAAAGAAAGAAAGAAAGAAAGAAAGAAAGAAAGAAAGAAAGAAAGAAAGAAAGAAAGAAAGAAAGAAAGAAGCAATTCCTGTGATTGGATGGTTTTATATATAAGTGAATAACTTCAGTTTTAAATTTGCACTTAGATAAAGTAAGACTTTAAAAAGTTAAGAAAAAGCTTTAGAAATATCTTTTGTGTGCTAAACTCTGAAGAATTATCTAACACTATAAAAAAGTTTTAGACTACAATTGAACTATAAACTCAAAAGCAACCATAATCCCATCATGATTAAAACTGCAGGAGCTTAAAGTTTGATTAGCATGAAATTATTTTTTGTCAGAATCCACAATATCTGTCAGCAAAAAGAAAAAAATCACATTTTCATGTAGGAATTTAATGTCAAGCTAATTAAATGAGTTAGCTTTCCCTTTAAAATTCAAATTTGCAGTTCAGAGCCTAGTTCAAAGACACGTGTGCACACACAATCCAGGGTTACTGCTAAAAGGTTTATTCGTATTGACCCAGTGTCCAACCCTTATACGTTCTGATTAAAATAAAAATGAGTTGAAATTAATTGAATATCCACACACTATTAATGAAAAGGATGTGTTGTTGCTGTTATTGTTGTTGAGGGATTTTTGTTGTTTTGTTTTGTTTTGTTTTGTTTTGTTTTGTTTTATCCTAGGACCTTGTTCTGGCCATTCTTTATGCAGGTCAGTGAAGAAACTCAGTCCTCTCCCACTTCAGGCAGGCATCAGTATTTTCCTGTGCTCTACTGTTTCTCTAGTTTGAATACCTTTAGCATTCCTCACATCCTCGCTGTTTCTTTGAACAAATTGTTTTTGAACTTGGGAGATGGTTTTGTTGATTAATGAATGCTCTTACCGCTTTTGTTGAAAATGGATTTTTCTCATATACTATACTCTGATTGTATTTTCCCCCTCCCCAGCTCTCCCTACCGTCTTCCAAATGCATGGCCTTTCTAGTTCTCTCAATAGAAAAGAAACAGGCATCTAAAAAGGAAATTAATACTACTAATAATAATAGTAATAGTACTATAAAATCAAAACGAACAAACCAAACAGAGCAAAACAAACAGAAAAACGAGAATCCAAAGAAAATGCACCATAAATAAATGCCTTGTAGACACGTACATTGGCATGCAAAGAAATACTCTAAAAGCATAAAATTGAAAACCAAAATATATACACAAAAGACCTGAAGGGTAAGAAAAAGAAAGAAAAATCCCCCCAAAAAAAAATTGAGACAAAGAAAAAAGTCTTCCCAAAATACCATTGAGAAAGTTTTGTTTTGTTGTCCATGTACTTCTGGACATGGGACCTGGCCTTAGGAGTGGTTTTATATCACTAGTGATTGTCTATTCAAGGATTTTCATTTGTGAGTGGTTATCAACTGGAGATAGCTTCTGGGTTAGGGTTGGGAGCCTGTGTCCACTCTTAGCACTGGGGCCACATCAGGCTCAAACATGTGCAGGCCACATGCATGCTGCCAGTCTTTTGAATTGATATGAGCATCAGTCCTGCTGTGTTTAAAAGGCCTTGTTTCCTTTGTGTCCTCAGTCTCCTCTGGCTCTTATACTCTCTCTGCCTCCACTTCTAGAAGGTTCCCTAACTCTGAGCGGGAGAGAATTGATGGAGACATCTCTTTTAGGACTGAGTGTTCCAAGGTCTCTCACTCTCTGCTCATTGTCCAGTTGTGGGTCTCTATATTTATTCCCGTCTATTTCAGGAGAGAATATCTCTGATGATCACCAAGTAAGACATTGATCTTGTCTATAAGTGTAGCAGAATGTCATAAGGAGTCATTTTATAGCTACATTCCTTTAGTAGAACAGTAGTAGTTGGTTGTTCCCCTGGGTCTCAGCCTCAGGTTCTTGGCCAGATGAGCAGTGTAGGTATAGGTTCAATGTCATGGAATAGGACTTCAAGCTAATCAGATATGAATGGTTAGTCTCACAACCTTTGTGCCACTATTAAACTGGTGTTGAAATATTTAATAAGTAAATCCCATCAGTGGGTTGATACCTGCCTTAATGCTGTACGTCCTGGAATGAAAGTTGTACACATGAACTTTATGGTTTGACATTCATTAATTAGCATAGTAGCTGGAAGACTGCCTAACATATACTATTGATAGAATCTACCTTACCAATAATTCTGAGTTATAACTTACTAAATTCTTCATTCTCTCTTGGCTGCTCTGGGCTGTGCTCTCCTGGGACCTTCATATGGTGGTCATGCCTCTCTGTTCTGTACTCTTCTTAGGCATAGTGTCTCTCCTCTTTTCCCCACTCTCCCTGCATGGTGGCTCTCCTAATAATATATTTTTTGAAATTTTGGCATGACATTCATTCACTCAACCTAAAAATAGGCTAATGTAGAAAATAAAAGAGAATTTAATTGAAATTAAATATATAGGAAAAAGATGTTAATACAAGTTATATAAAGAGAAAGGGGTTATAAGTATATCAACAGATAATCATTAAAGAAAATCAGGCCTTTGATCTCAAATGTAGGAACAAAGGCACAAAGATAGAAAGAAACCCTATCTCAACACATTAGCCCTTCTTGCACACAGGTTGCCATTGTCAATTAAAGGGTTTGTAGCTTGGTGCTTGTTTAACTTATTTTTTTTTGAGAGCATGTAGAGTACCATGTAGTACCATGTGTTGTTGAAGGCTCTAGGAAAGGAACAACTCCATTCCTCCAAGTTCAGTGAGTCAAGGAGCTATTGACATCAGCAATAGGACATTACCATCAGTTTGTAGAGAGCAACCAATAATACACTTGTTAATAACCTGCATAGGTGTAACTGTTCTGAAAACTGGTACCTTTATTGGACCATTTAGGGCTCAGTTTCTCCCATTATCTGGTGACTCAACTTCGATCATCTTTGTGTGTGTGTGTGTGTGTGTGTGTGTGTGTGTGTGTGTGTGTGTCTGTGTGTGTGTGTGTGTGTGTGTCTGTGTGTGTGTGTGTGTATTTCAAATGTATTAAGATTCCATAAATGGTCTCATATGGCCCTTAGACTTAGCTGTCCCTTTTTAGGCACTGTCCCTCACTGCCTTCTTCCCTCCCCTTCATCATTTGATCCTCCAGTTCCAGCCCCTCCCCCATCTATAACTTTAGGATGATTAATTCTTTCCTCTACTCCCTTACTCACAGTGTAACCTCTAGGAGTGTATGGATTATAGTTGGCTTGTAAAAGACTTAACAGCTTATGTCTATATTTAAGTGAATACATATCAAATTTGTTTGGCGAGGTCTGAACTACTTAACACAGGATGACTTCTTTGAGCTCTATCAAATTACTTGCAAATTTCTTGACTTTATTTTTCCCAACTTTTATTAGATAATTTCTTCATTTACATTTCAAGTGTTATCCAGAAAGTTCCCTATACCCTCCCCCCTCCCGGCCCTGCTCCCCTACCCACCCGCTCCCACATCTTGGCCCTGGCATTCCCCTGTACTGGGGCATATAAAGTCTGCATGACCAAGGGGCCTCTCTTCCCACTGATGGCCAACTAGGCCATCCTCTTCTATATATGCAGCTAGAGACATGAGCTCAGGAGGTACTAGTTAGTTCATGTTATTCTTCCACCTTTAGGGTTGAGGACCCCTTCAGCTCCTTGGGTACTTTCTCTAGTTCCTTCCTTGGGAACCCTGTGTTCCATCTAATAGCTGACTGTGAGCTTCCACCTCAATGTTTGCCAGGCATTGGTATAGTCTCCCATGAGACAGCTATATCTGGGCCCTTTCAGCACTATCTTGCTGGCATATGCTATAGTGTCTATGTTTGGTGGCTGATTGTGGGATGGATCCCTGGCAGCTGCACTCATTGGGTCCATCCTTTGGATTCCGCTTTGCACATGATCTCTGTAACTCCTTCAATGTGTGCTTTGTTCTTAATTCTAGGAAGAGGTGACATGTCCACATTTTGATCTTCCTTCTTTTTGAGTATCATGTGTTTAGTAAATTGTATCTTGGGTACTCTAGGCTTCTGGGCTAATATCCACATATCAGTGAGTACATGTTATGAGAGTTCTTCTGTGATTGGGTTACCTCACTCAGGATGATGGCCTCCAGATCCATCCATTTGCCTAGGAATTTCATATATTTATTGTTTTTAATAGCTGAGTAGTACTCCATTGTGTAAATATACCAAATTTTTTGTATCCATTCCTCTATTGAGGGACATCTGGGTTCTTTCCAGTTTCTGGCTATTATGAATAAGGCTGCTATGAACATAGTGGAACATGTGTNAGTTCTTTATATATATTGGATATCAGTTCCCTATCTGATTTAGGATTGGTAAAGATCCTCTCCCAATCAGTTGGTGGCCCTTTTGTCTTGTTGACAGTATCTTTTGTCTTACAGAAGCTTTGCAACTTTATGAGGTCCCATTTGTCAATTCTTGATCTTACAGCACAAGCCTTTGCTGTTTTGTTCAGGAATTTTTCCCCAGTGCCCATATCTTCAAGGCTTTTCCCCACTTTCTCCTCTATAAGTTTCATTGACTTCATTTTTTAAAAACAACTCAGTAATACCTTTTTTGTGTGGATGTACCATATATTACTTACTCATTCATCTATTGAGAGAGATCTAGGAGGTCTCCAATTTCTGGCTATTATGGATATAGCTGCAATGAACATGAAGGAGCAGAGATCTTTATAGTAGGATCCCTTAGGTATATGCCTAAGAATGGCATAGATAGATCTTGAGGTAGATTTATTCCCAGATTCCAGAACCCCAAACTGACTTCCATAGTGGCTGTACAAGTTTGCAGTCCCACCAACAATAGATAAATATGCCCCTTACTCCACATTCTCACCAGTATGAGCTATTACTTGTTTTATTGATCTTGGCCATTCTAACTGGTATAAGTTGGAATCTCAAGGTAAGTTTGATTCATATGACTAAGGATGTTGATGATGTTAACCATTTCAGGAAGTGCTTCTCTGCCACCTGTGTCATCTTTTGAGAATAATCTGTTTAGATATATACGGCATTTTTAGTTGGCTTATTTGGTTTATTGATGCCCAGTTTTTTTCTATATTTTAGATATTAGCCCTCTAGTAAATGTGTAGTTAGTAAAAAAAAAAAAAATGTTCCCAATTCTATACCCTAATGCTTTATCTGAATGGCAGTGTCCTTTTACATACAGAAGCATTTCAGTTTCTTGAGGACCCATTTATTAATTTATATTCTTAGTGCCTGTATAAATAGTGCTGTATTCAGAAAGTCCTTTTCGTATACCAATGAGTTCAAGACTCTTCCCCATTTCCTCTCTTATCAAATTCACTTTATCTGGCCTTATGCTGAAGTCTTTGAAACATTGGCTGGTGCTCAGGAGGGAAAAAAGTTGAGTCTGCCTGGGGGATGTGAGGAGTGTACAGAAAATTGAGGAATCAAGGTACCTGCATGTTGTCTGCTTTGAGGACAGTAGAACAAATTGTTCTGTGATATGAAACTGGGGAATTTTAACTGGAGGGTAGGAGGGAGAGTACAAATCACCTTCATGATTCCTTGCTTATCACAGGTGGGTTTCCAAGGAGATACTACCTCTAAGTGTTGGTAGGTGAGACAGAGGGATGGGGTGAGGAAGGAAGACCATAGATCTGTTGAGTCACTTTGGAACATATATAGAGATGAAGAGGGAGTACTGGGTGATCTGCTACCAAGTTTGGGATAAGGCTGGGCAATGAGAATTGGAGAATGGAAAGGAGAGTCAAAATGGCTTACCTAGTTCCCTAGCTGCCATACCACCAGATTTCCAGGGAGAAAGTACCTCTGGTGCTACCTGGTGAAACAAAGAAATGGTGTAGGTAAAAGAGGGCTGGTTCCCTGGCATGGGCCAGTGAGGGTTCCAGAGAAGTATTACCTTGGCTCTTGGCAGTTGAGACCCTGTCTTAGATTTTGAAATGTGCATTTAGTTCCATAAATTCAATTTACTATTTAATACTTATTTAATAATATACAGAAATATTGATATGTGGTATAGTGCAACATGATACAAATCCAACATATCGACTCTAGTCACATCTCACACATCCCACTAATGCCATACTATAGTAGCAATGAATTCCAATTATTCCCATGGTATCGCTGATAACCTTGAAACTATAACTGGGATCCCAAACATTACAGTCTTTCTCTTTTGTCTTCAATGCACCCATGTTGCTTTCCAATAAGCTTTCTCATGTAACTAAGAAGTACTGGGTAGAAAAGACAGTTTATCTTTCTATAATAAATATTTAAGTGGAAAACTAAAAGATTTTATATTGAGTTTAAAGTCCATGAATGCTTTTGGAGAGTCAAGTGAGTTACATGCTTCAGAGGGACAGAAATCAGCAATCAAGACAAAGTTATAGAGGAGCCATTTTGAACTCAAATTTAAAAAGAAGTTTGTGTCTAGTATGATATTTCTTCACTGATTCATTAGATACATTGAATAATATTCTTTCATGTAATATTCCAGCCACTTCATGACATACATAATACTCTCCTTAATAAGTAAAAAAAAAAAGTATGTAACTTAGAAAGTTGCTTACTTACCCAAGGCTAGCACGATAGTTTGAACACAAAAGTCCTTGCCAAACTCAGCTTTTAGACACTTAGATTTCAGATGGATTTTGGAAGTTTCTAGAAACTATGAGAAATGAGGATCTACATGTAAGAAATAGTTTAGTAGGTCAGATACTTGGGGGATTATGTCAACACTGGCCACTTCCTGACACTCCTCTTACCTTCTGTAATGTGAGCTACTCTGCTCCTCTGCCTGCTAATGCTGCCATAATGTTTGGCTTAAATAACTGACATCTGTTGACCAGGAGCTGAGCCCTCTAGAACCATCAGCCAACTAAAATTTCCCTTGCTTAAGTTTTGTTCTCCCAGGTAATTAAATCACAGTGATAAAAGGAAAACACAGTAGTAAGCTAGTCTACAAAGAATGCGATCCTCTCTGTAACTAAACCTCTACGTGCATGTGATCCTTAAACCTTAACAAGTGGCTTATGGGAGAAACTTGGAAGAATCTGAAGAGCCATACGAACACCTAAAATGCTGCAGCAAAGTTTAACATTCCATGATGATGAGATCAAAGAAAACCAGAATGCCAAGAGGAACTCAGACAATAAACATGGAACACAGAGTTGCCAATGAGAACAAGGTTCTACTGGTAACTGGACTAAAACCCATTCATATTAGATTCTGTCAAGAAGTTGAGGGTCGATTCCAACAAAATGTCTTCTGACCTCTACATGGATAAACACACACACACACACACACACACACACACACACACACACACACACAGAGCTACCACCACCAATAACAATAACAACCAACAAATAATGTAATTATATAAAGAAGAGCTAAACCCTGCCCCACAATACCAGTCAGTCAATTTTGTTGTTGACTAAAGAGAGCAACGGGAGTTACTTGGCTCTGTTACCAAAGGATTACTTGTTAAAACATTTGAGTTTGATGTGCATTATGTGCAACTCCAAACCCTCCTGAATGCAGAATGAGACGCAAGCACCTCAGTGTGAATCTGTGGAGGATTATCTTCAAATCTCCTACTAGAACATAACATGAATAACCCGTGGATTCCATTACCCATCCATATTTATCAAGTCTTCTGAAAATCTGGACAGCTCAGACTCTTAGGAAAAATAAACACATTCAAACTAGAAATGAATTGCCCGAAAAACTGTTAACTACATACTCAGCTTAAGTATGTTTGTATCCATTGCTCTAAATTTCTAGTTCTTCTAAAGAATTACAGCCAAGTAGTAATCTTATAATTATTAATTATCATGGAATACTTCCATTGTGTGGTAATCCTTATGAGAGAACATAACTATTTATGATTATTAACTATTATTTTGAATATTCATGTTTCGGTGAGCATACAAAACAGCAGACTAACATTACAAACCAAGGTACTATGTGTGCTACATGAACTGATGTCCTTCGTGTTAGAATCCATGCTGGTGGAAGTACTAAAGCATGTCATATGGAAAATGTAAATATAATATCCATGCAAAAGTCTTTCAAATGTAAGTAAATGAGATGCATGAATATTAATTCATATATTTCTTAAACTTTTGTGGATCAAAAACAGTATATAAAAAATTAATTAGATAAACTGTACATAACAAATGTTTACACATAGGGATTATTAAGAATCTTAGGTCTTGGATAAGTAGCTACGTCTCCAAAATTATTAAGCTTGTTATAATATCATATACAAAACAGCAGTATATACCATATTTAAAATGGAGTTCATGACATATATTAAAGTAAGTACAATGAGAATATATTTACACAAAAGTTCCCTCAGAGAGAAAAGTATAAAATATTAATTTATTTACATATATTGAATTATTTCCACGCATCTGCCTGATGTGTTCTTGAATAGGTTTGACATATTTCATTGAGAATTTGTGTCCATGATCATCAAAGGTATTAGCCTATAATTTCCTCTTTTATTTGTTGGGTATTTGGTTTAGGTATCAGGGTAATACCTGCTTCATAAAAGAACTTGGAAATGTTTTTTTCTTTTATCTATTTTACAGAAACTTTTAAGATGTATTGGTATTGGGTGGTGTTTGAAGGTTTGGTGGAATTCTGTGCTGAATCCATATGTCCTTAGTATAGAATTTAGAGTGGAGCCTTGTAATTATTGCTTCTATTTCATAAGTTTGGTAGACCACATATATAACTAGAAACTCATCCATTATGTTTATATTTTTCAGTTTGGTGTGATCCAGATTTTTTAACTCCTCTCTCTCTCTCTCTCTCTCTCTCTCTCTCTCTCTCTCTGTCTCTCTCTGTCTGTCTCTCTCTCTCATTTTCTGTACTTTCTCAATGTCTTTTATAATGTCTTCCTTTCGAACACTAATTTTGTTAATCAAGGATCATTGCAGAAGACAGGTGAGATTGTAGTGAACAGAGACAGTATATGACTTCAGTGCACTATACTCCCACACATAGGAATTCACATTGGTTATGATAGCTGGCACAAGTTTTATGCAAGCTCAAGCCAGACCAAATTCCAGAAAGGAGAAGGGACATGGGAACAACCTCCCAC
Source organism: Mus minutoides (assembly GCA_902729485.2). Classification (NCBI taxonomy): domain Eukaryota; kingdom Metazoa; phylum Chordata; class Mammalia; order Rodentia; family Muridae; genus Mus; species Mus minutoides. Next base: position 490,474 of record LR750447.1, on the reverse strand, counting down.
CCATTTCTAATGAACTACTGAGAACCGACCATTTCTACAAGAGGGAGAATACCACCCCTGGTAAGTTGATCACTCTCCAGAGAAAAGACATGCATCCAGGGAAATAAGAAGTGTGCAAACCAGAGTTGATGAATTAATCATTAAACACAAAATTTTTTGGTTGTTTGGTTAGGGAAACTGAAATAAACCTGGGAGAGTTGGGAAGGAATAACTACAGAAATAACTACAGGAATAACTACTGCTCTAAGCTTCTCAAGAACTAATAAAAAGTAAAGTAAAATTTATGAGCTTCTAGTAAAATCTAAAGTTTACCATTTTCACAGAACTAATTTATGCTATTTCCTAATAACTTTAATTTTGCATCAAAATAATAAACCTGTATATCAGAATTACTGTGTGTGATTAACTGAAAACATTTTAAAAGAAAAGTAGAAGTGATGTGTGAAGGCAACCTTCAGTAAAATTCTACACACTTTTCTAAAATTATAAAAATCTGATCTAACTTTCATACAGAAATGAAAGGGATGTTGACTAGCCAAATCGATCCTGAGAGAAGAACAAAGAACAGCCACATTTCTTGATCTCAAACTTACCGCAATACTATATCAATCAAAACATTACTTTTCCAGCAGAAAATGAGAGCACAGATTTATCAAGTAGAACTAACCCTCCACAAATCAGTAAGTGTCTTCTCCTTTAAATCCCAATCCTACATATTGTGTCAAGGTCTCTTGCTGAACCCAAGGCTTGCTATTTGGGCTAACCTAGCTATCTATCCAGCGTGTTCCAGAGACCTTGTCTCTGCATTCCGCAAACTAGGATTACAGGAGGGGTTATTTGATTTTATGTGGTTTATGGCAATCTCAACTCTGATCCTTTGTTCTTTCACATCCAGCACATCACCTATATAGTGGTGTCTACAGCCTTACATGTATTATTGATGATGTATACATAATTATAAAACGTTTTATTATAACTTCACTTATGGTATTATAATTTAAGAGGTAGATAGATGGTAGATAAGATAGATGATAGATACGATAGATTAGATTAGATTTAGATTGGATTAGATTAGATTTAGATTGGATTAGATTAGAAAGCAAGCTCACATTTGATCCATTAGATAGATGATAGATAGATAGATAGATAGATAGATAGATAGATAGATAGATAGATGATATAGATAGATAGACAAATAGCAACTTACATCTAATTCATAAGATAGATGGATAGATATATAGATATATTAATCTAACTGGTACAGTTAAAGCACCCACCACAAATGTCAATCATTTTTACTTGTGGGAACATTTTATTTCTTCTATATACAATGATGTCTCTCATATTGATATAGTTACCTTACTGGGATAATAGAGATGCCTTTTCTTCTTTGTGTACTAGAGCTCCTCGTCTAGCACTAATATGTCCCTTTTCTCTGCCACTCTCAGCCTCTGTTGTTGACTGTTTCACTCTCTCTTCCTCAGAGGAGATTTAGCTTCCATGAATGAGTGAGAGAGCATATGACACCTGTCTGTGTCTGAATTACACTCTTAAAAATTTATTTTGTAATGGCAGATTTCATGTGATGTGAGTGTTAGCTCAAAATTCAAAAGCAGTTAAGTCATAATTTTAGATTGCCATTTCTCAGTTGTGAGCCTTAAGCCTTTAACAGCTATGCCATCTCTCTAGCTCCAAGTGACACGTGTAGAAGATTTTTGCTTTCAGTTTCCCTTGCCCTTTCCTCTGGAGTTCCTTTTCTTGAATAAACTTCAAAATACCTTAATTCTATTCCAACTAACCTGTGATGGTTTAGGGGTTGTGGTGGCACTTAGCGGGATTCTTATGTTGTTTAATATTATTTCTTACACTGGGTTTTACGTTGCCTAGCACACTTCTGAGATCCCTCTGGTTATGCGTCCTTGTACATTGGAATGTCATTAACCAAGATGGGATCTTTGTTGATGTGTTGATCTACTTGATTCTCCTCTTCACTCTCTCAGTTCATCGCTCTTACTCATGGCTCTTGCTTGGTTAACCTGCAAGCCATGATTTGAATGTTTCAGATCATAGACATTGGTCAGAGAAGCCTTTGAAGCTCCTTACCAAACCAATGTGCTAAAACTTGAGAGAAATACTTTGACTTCGAGAAGAGCACAGGGACTCTGGGGAATCTTGAGGCAGCAGAGACACTCTAGTATTGGCTCAACACACTAGCCCAGAGCCAAGCATCAATCACCCAGGGCCAAAGTGCCGGGCAAGCAGATGAGGCAGAGAAAGTGCTAATTTCCCTATGTTCCATTTCTTTTTCTCCACGGAATGGGACATGCATAGAGGACCAAGTCCATCAACACACCAGAGACGTGGAGGAGACTGTCCTATAAGGAGCACCCATGGGGAAGCTGTGGGAGGCTGTGGTGATTCCACCAGGATGAGGCTGGGAGACAAGGGTGTGACAAAGAGTGGGCAAGTTCTCAGGACCTGAGTTGGGTAAACTGAGGAAGACTATCCTCAAGGTCCCTTCCATGTCCATATAACAATGCTATGGCAAACTCTCCTGAGGAAGGCATCTGCTCAGAGCCTCAGGTAAGCATGACTCTGGTGAGAACCTCGGGATTGGCATGCAGACCTCACTGGAGGACATGACTGACAGAATGTCCTTAATTCCTATAAGTTACCATCTTCAGATATAAAACCAGTGGCTGTGTGCATCATCTTGCAATGGCATGAAGTATGACCCCAAAACTCTTACCTAGAAGCTCAAACATGAGGGGAATTCTCACGTGCATGGCTATCAGAGTAACATGAATCCACAGCTCGGTGAAGGGCCAGTCCTCAGGGCTAGCTGTTTAAAGCATACACCCTACAGAAGTCTTTCACCTTATAAAATGAGCACCTAAGAGAGACTTCAAGGAAAACATGATAGGATTTTAGTGCCAGGAGTTACAGGAAGAACCCAAAAGTCCTTCACAAAAATACTTTTGGAAAACAAACATACTCTTTCATAGGCAGTGGCATCTCAAGAATTTGGAGAAATAGTAAACAAAGATGTCAAGCCAAGAAAGACTAAAGTGTCCAGGGAACAAAGTGAAATACAGAGAAACAGCAGGAGTCTCTGCCAGGAGGTAGGTAGGGCATTCGTGACTTTCTTATTAAGCCTGTCCAACAGCCAGTAGGAAAGCCCAGTACTGAATGAAATAGCAAGCTATTTTTTGAGACCAATTAAAGTTTAGCTAAAGAAAATTATTCACACTTATCTCTATTCACTGCATAATATAACTGGCTGTATTTTCAGTCACTAATTTCATTTTAAATTGCACAAGACGGTTCCAAACACCTGATAAAGTCTATGTCTATCAAAGATTGAGCATACACTCAACTCCTCTGAATAAAACAGGCAACCTGTGAAAAGCAACTGTCAGTTTTAACTTTGCAACTCCAAAACTGCCCCGTGCCTACCAGAGCAGGTGATTGATCCATGGTTCCTGATTAAATGCTGTTCTCAAGTCCCGGCTCACCACAGTGCTGACATTCAATAAACACACTTAACTCGGAAATGAAACGAAATCTATTTTACACCATTCTCCCCCTTTTTATAAGCCTCTCAAAGCACTTTTAAAGTTTTAGGTTTATGGGCAATCAATATCAAGAATAATAGCCATGACCAGTATATATAAATACCTTGGCTTATATAAAGTACCTGTTTTTCCTTCATTCTGAATGAACAGCATCCTGTGACCTCCTGATTGGTGGCCTGATATTCACAATTAAACCATTGTGCAGGATTTTGTTGGAATTAGTAGCTTATATTTTCTTTGAATAAAAGAGTCTCGATCCCCTCACATTTGGAATCCCTATAAGAAACCACTCTCCTTATTTTCCCTAAATGCAACTGTGATTCCTGACCTGTCAGTAAATCACAAAGGCAGAGAAATCGCTGCCCAATACTATGTAAGATCAAACAAGTCACCTCTTGCCTGATTGACTGTATGACACACAGAATTCTAGACTAGAGCACATGAATATGATCAACAAGTCATGAAATAATTTTATTCCCCGGTGCCTCTGTGAAATCTACATTGGAAATGTTAAAATAGTTTTATGCCAGGAGAGGTAATGCTGCATTTCTTCTTGACTCAAATCTTGTTCTACATCTCTTACACGATTGTTGTTTTTTTTTTTAATATCAAAACAATCAGGTGAACAAAACATTTAAGTAGTTTTCATGTGCAGAGAGTTGTTCTTGGCGAAGGGGGCGGGGCAAACTCACAGAAGCATCAAAAGGCAAGCTTTGCTTTGTGGGTGTTTACCATCAGTTCCAAAGAAATAGCTATAGGCCTGCCCTGAAATCAGAAAAAGCAAGCCTGATTGATGTGGTGGGTCCTCTTCTCTTTGCTCTCCTCTGGGGTCAGATCATGGAAAATGGAAAGGGTTCACTTCAGCTTTATACATAAAATTCACGTTTTTTTACAAGAAAGGAGAAAGAAAGGCAAGGGATGAACTAGGGTGACTGGGTTTGAAGGTGGCTTCCAAAGGCTGGTATGGGAATCAATAGCAAGGTAAGGCAGGGTCTTCTACCTTTTTTATTAAAAACACATCTTACTGGGTGACACACATTGAGTCTCCCAAGACTCAATGTCAGAATAAAGTGTGGCTATGTTGTAGGACCTCATGAAGCCTGACAGCCTCCAGAGTGTCTGGTGTGTGGTGTACTTGACAAGGGAATGGGACACACACACACACACACACACACACACACACACACACACACCACCCATTCTGTAGCTGCACTGGCCAATTAAAAGTGACATCTGTCTAAAAGAGACATCTAAAGAACTACTTAATGCACAGTGCCATGATGCAGGTAGAACTGGGTCCAGAGCAGAGAGATCATGCGCAATCAGGCCATCAGGAGAAGAAGGAAGAGCTCCTTCCTGTGAACTACAGAAGAGCTAACCGGCCGGGAGGACCACGTTTCCGTGGGAAATACTGGTCGCCAGTGTGATACTCGGTCTGAACTTGATCAGTTTCATATTGTTAAAGCAATATTCTCACCTTGCTTGTGAGGCAGCAGAACCTGATGAAAAGAGATAGTGACTTTCTAAATGAACTCATTTCCTAGGGTGATATGTTCAAGGGTGTTTTTGTTTTTTTTTTTTTTTCTTTTTTTTTTATTAGATATTTTCTTCATTTACATTTCAAATGCTATCCCAAAAGTCCCCTATACCCTCCAGCCCTGCTCCCCAACCCACCCACTCCCGTTTTCTGGCCCTGGCATTCCCCCTGTACTGGGGCATATAATCTTCGCAGGACCAAAGGCCTTTCCTCCCATTGATGGCCTACTAGGCCATCCTCTGCTACATATTAACTAGAGACACAAGCTCTGGAGTGGCGGGGAGGGGGGTGTCTGTTAGTTCATATTGTTGTTCCTCCTATAGGGTTGCAGACCCCTTTAACTCCTTGGATACTTTCTCTAGCTCCGTCATTGGGGGCCCTGTGTTCCATCCTATAGATGACTGTGAGCATCCACTTCCATATTTGCCAGGCACTGGCATAGCCTCACAAGAGGGCTATATCAGGGTCCTGTCACCAAAATCTTGCTGGCATATGCAATAGTGTCTGGGTTTGGTGGTTATTTATGGGATAGATCCCTGGGTGGGGCAGTCTCTGGATGCTCCTTCCTTCCATTAACAATCAGTCACCATGTGGAACTCATGGGAGCCACCAAAACATACATAAGAATGGAATATCAGGCATGGCAGTGGTGGCACACACCTTTAATCCCAGCACTTGGGAGGAAGAGGCAGGCAGATTTCTAAGTTCAAGGCCAGCCTGGTCTACAGAGTGAGTTCCAGAACAGCCAGGGCTACACAGAGAAATCCTGTCTGGACAAACCAAGAAAGAAAGAAAGAAAGAAAGAAAGAAAGAAAGAAAGAAAGAAAGAAAGAAAGAAAGAAAGAAAGAAAGAAAGAGAGAAAGAAAGAAAGAATTAAATAGAATATCAGTACTGCACCTACAAACTTTTTTCCAAACTATTCATTAATTTTTTTAATATTAATATTTAATCCTAATAAAATTAGAAATGTAGTATCAAGAACTAAAGAGATGGTTTAATGGTGAAGAGTACTTACTACTCTTCCAGAAGCCTCGAGTCCAGTTTTCAGCCCACGTATTAGGCAGTTCACAAGCAGTCCTTTATACCCCAGCTGCAGAGGATCCAATGCCCCCCCCCCCTGGTTCCTGTACACATGTGGCTTACAAGCACATAAACATGTAAATAAAAGCAAATATTTTAAAACACAGGATCATATGTGTTTTCCTATCGATCCTAACTTTGGTTTCCAGCTCAATTATCATCTTGTAGATTCATCCATACTGAAAGAGATGATGTAAATATTAAACACAAAACAGTGTCCTAGTTCAAATAAAGGCTGTTCCTGCCAAATATCCTGCTGAGGTGAATCTCCAGTACTCTGTCATTACCAGTACATACAGGGCAAGTTCGCTGTGTTGCTGGCTTAATTATTTGGGATTTGTGGACAGGAAGCAAACATGGTTGTGTCCAAAGCAACATTATGAGAACCCCCAAACAAAAACAAGAATGAAAAGCATCAAAGAAGCTTTTTTTTTTCTGCTTCTTTCGAAATCATCTCAGAAATCCACAACTGTTCAAAATGCAGAAAACAACTAACCACAAGGTACCCAACCCAACCAGTTCATGTATCATGCCACCCCTACACCTAAGGGTCAAGGAATATTGAGGTAGAAAGAATATTGGTGGTATGATTGTAAGAGCCAGTATCCCCTATCTGTGGCAGGGAAGCTGCATGCATGAGCTCTCAATAATGTGGCTTCCTAAATTAGACCTCTACAATAACACCACCAGCTGCGGGTCAGTGTGGATGGGGGAGATCTTGGAAAGGCCCAACCTGGATAAAGACCTATCATCAGTCAAAGGAAAGAGAGAGGGAGAGAGAGAGAAAGAGAGCGAGAGGAGAGAAGAGAGGAGAGAATATCCAGGGATGATTTCCCTGATGGATGATCCAATCCTGAGTGGTTACCCCAAAACACACGGACAAAGGAGCAACACTAACGGGCTCAGCAGGTTTTAAATTTGTGTGAGTGTGAGCCTTGTGTGAGTGTGAGCCTTGTGTGAGTGTTTGTGAGCCTGTGCCACAACAGTGATTAGAGAAGAGGACATGAACCAGAGAGAGTGTGGGCATAGCAGAAGTTGGAGAAGGAAGAGAGCAAGAGGCGGGAATTATACAGATAAAGTACTCATTAAGAAATCCGAGACCATCAGGAATACATGCCTCACAATGCACATTGACAACTCTCGGGAAAACGTGTGTTCCATTTTTATGTGTCTCAGAGGCATAATACGCAAATGCATGTGGGTCACATGACAATTACTTGCTTGATTTTATTTGAGATTTTCAATACTTTTAAATAAATATATGTACGTGACGTGTGCATGTGTCTGTTTCTTGTTCGCCAGTCTATCTGTCTCTGCACATGAATACTAGAGCTATGGGGGACAGAAACGTACTTCAGATCCTCCTAAGCTGGAATTGCCTGTGGTAATGTAAGATGCCTGCTGTGGGTGCTGACAACTGGACTAAGATCTTCAGCAAGAAAAGGAAAATACTATTATCCCTTGAGCGATCCCTCAAACTCTATCATTGATTTTGTTATACTGGGTTCTGGTAGCCACTTTGAAATAGGATCTCCTTGTATACAAACAAAGCAAATGCGGTCTATAGATCCATTACGCAGTACAGAAGCTCACTGACACAGCTGCCCTATCCATTTTACAGTGGAGATGCAGCAAAGAGAAAGCTAGCTACACATGCTCAAGCCACAAACTCCAAGTAATATCTACATTATTTTGCCACTGCTGCCTTAAAAATGACCAGGGCATAAAACACATGCTTGCTCCCTTATTGTCAGAAATGTGGCATCAGCTCCTCTGCTCAAATCAAGGTGTTTGCAGGCAGGAGCTTCTTACTGGAAAGTCTGGGAACGCGTCCAACTCCAATGCATTCAGTTGTTATCCTAATTCAGACAAGTGCAATTCTGTAATGAGGTTCCTGTTTCCTGCCTGGTTGGCAGCCAGGAGGCAGGGCCTTCCCTTCCAGGCTGGCTGTGTGCTCTCTCCTGCTCTCTGTGAGCAGTTAGAGGGCCATCGTCCCGGTCTTTATTTGGGGTCTGGAGGCTCCACCAAGCATCAGTGCCATGACACATCTTCCTCCAGATCAGAATGCCATACTTCCCTGACTGTAGAGAGAAATGTCAGTATATGGGTGACTGAGTTGAGGCACCATCTAGGGTAACTGCTGAACTAAGAGGAGGCAAGAAGCTGTTTTACCTCCAGAGGCCTCTCTGCCAGTGGTACCACACAATCCAGGTCCCATAACTTATCCAGGATCACGGCTGGAGAGGTCAGTACTTATTCTGCTGTAATACTGCTCTGTTTTGATGTTGTTACTTTTGCCTAACCTTATAAATTACTTTATGGCAATTTACTACCATAAAGTTATTTTTCTCCACCTACTTAGGGGTAAGAAACCAGTGAAGGTGAACGTAGCACAGCATGGTGCCCCACACATAGGCAGCTTCCCACCTGTATCGGACTCCTCATTGTTCACTCTCTCCCAGGAAGAGTCACAAGTGGGATAGCTGGAATGGAGAGCTGAAGAAAAGAGATAGTGATTCCTACGAAAGAAACTCCTCTGCCTCCACCCACTGAAGCTTCACAGGTTCTCTATATCTTGCTGCATCCTAAACAAAATGGTTGGATAAACAGTTAAAAACTTTTTCAGCAGTTCCAGAATCAAAATCTTCTTTTTCTGAGTGCATCCTAAATTGTGTCATTGTCAGATGTCACTACAAAGAGCAACACCCACTTAACTCTTTTTCCTTCTCCCTCTCCGTCTCCCTCTCCTCCTCCCTCTCTCTTTCTCTCTGTCTGTCTGTCTGTCTGTCTGTCTGTCTGTCTGTGTTTGTCTTTCTGTGTCTCACACTACTAATGAGTCAGGCAGTAATGTATCACTGAGGTGTAGAGTCATTCCCTTATGCCTCAGTCATGAATAATGATTTACAAACCCACAGAAACTCGTCCTGATTCATTCTATCCATTCCTGGCTTGTAAATTATTTACACAAGGCATTCTAATTAATTCAACCTGAGTGATCATTAGAAATATCTTAAGCTGGCTTTAGGGGCTATTTCATATGTTTTATTTATTCTACTGACAATGGCTTAAAGTCAGTATTAGTGGAGAGAGAGAGAAAGAGACAGAGAGAGAGAGAGAGAACGGGGATATCGGAATGAATAAAATACACAGTAGAAACAGAGAGGTGAAGGGCTGCTCAAAAAGTGATCAGTTTAGATCTATGTGCCATCTGCTCATCTAAAAGGCTAACATTACACAGGCAGACAGGAAATAGGCCGAACGTATTACTTTCAGTACGTGTTCCACTATTTAATTAAGATATAGTAGAAGATTTTTTTCCATTAAATGAATTTGATAGATGTCCTGTCTTCAGAAGAGACATTAAAGCATGTATTATGTAATTATAGAATCTCAAATGCAAACACTATCAGATTTATTACGATTTGAGAATATGTACTATGTATCATATTTACACCAAATAAACATAGATGTTAATAAGCAAAGATCCTGTTATGATGCACCTAGTCTGGGAGCGTGGGAAACCATGTCATTAGTATCATGCCTATGTCTCATCTACAGAGCTCCAGTCTTGCCTGGCTGGATCTGCTGAATTCCTTAGCCTCATCAAGCTGCAGTCTGCTATTGTGTGATAAAGCCACCGTGTTCTACTTTAAAATGATACACGATATATTTCAGAAGGTAGCCATCCAGTTTGCTGGTTAATAGTCCAGAAAACGAAGCTGTTCCTCGGAAAAGCACATGGAGTGTTTCACACTTTGCTGACATTGTTAAAAAGAGTAATGGCCCACAAAACCATGTCATGTCACAGATGTTCACAGGCTGGTGGGACTCGTGGCAACTGTTGTCTCTAAACCAAGATTGACAGAGCTCATCAAAGAGACCTCTGGAAACAAACAAGTCACAATTCAATTAGGGGAAGCTTATTAGATTTTGCAGGAAGAAGATTTCTGACCATGTGTGACCAAAGTATGGAACTAAATAGGAAAATGTGCAGAGCGTGCATGTTTTAGGATACAGAAGTGCACGTAGTACCAGGAAACTCCTGGAAATTAGGCACTAATACTACACATCACCTTAAAGCCTGATACTCTTCATCTTTATGTCTCAGACAGAATAGAAATCCGGAGAGAATAAGAAGGTTTGTTATGGGAATGAAAACAAGACCATTGGACTGCCAGGCCAGACTCACCTTTGTGCTGGTGACTTAATGATTCTCCAGTTAGAAATCCCAAAATTCCTTAGAAAAACAGAGATTCCCTCTTGAGAACACAGACTGAGCCTCATGCCTTACTTTCTCTATAGACCGCAAGGGCATCCGAGGGCTGGACTTGAGAGTAGACAGTGCTTTGAAAGTAGCATTGGAAACCATTGTCCACTGCAGGCACCATTTCTTATCACTTAAATTGCAACAGTGAACTCAACTGTGCAAGATTGCCATAAGGATTTAAAAAGAAAGAGCATCTAATACATACTGAAGACTTGTCCCGCCCCAAATATACACAACCAATAGTTTGCAGTCAGGCAAAGTCTGATGCTGGGTATTGTGAAAAGTGAATCTTCCTTCATGCTGACTGGTAAAGTATATCATTTGGTTATGAAATTAAAAAATATTTTATCATATGTTCTATATACTAGATGAAGAAAAATTCATCTTTGAGGTACTTTAACAAAGAGGGAGTTCATAGAGCACCTCTTTCCTATATTCGTGAGAATGTAAAAAGTGATTAGAGTCATAGCTACAGATATAGGTGCATTTGATAGACCAGGACCTGAGATCCATACAGAAAGCAAAGAGAGGAGTTCACTGTTACACTCTACGGTTGGTGATGCTGTTCGAAGGAGTATATGAAGTATATGATATATAAGGACCTTACTTGTAATTGTGTAAACAGAACAGAAATTAATGGCTTTACAAGAGAGATTAAAATTAAGTTAGGAATTATGCCATAAAAAAATCATAATTTTATGCTTTGACTCATTTTTTTAAAAAAGTATGATCAAACTTCAGCTACAGCCTTTCTTTCTGCCAAAAAGAATTGCTGGAAGCAAAGATATAGAAATAATTGCGTTGCAGCACAGAGTAATTCTTAAACCTGACAATGAATACAATAAAAATGTAATAATCTCCGAAACAATATTAGTGCTTCCCTTAGCTCTTACTGATTTGTATACTGAGCCTGCCCGCGCTATAATCAGTGATTCAGGCCATCTAATGCATGGTTGTTGTTAATGATGCCATAACACTCACATAGATTTTTTTTTCCCTCAGAAAAGAATCTTTAAAGCAATCTCTTAGCTGTATTCAAAGGCAAGAGGTATTTGTTATTTTGAGTCCTGAAGGAATCTTAACCTCTAATGTTGATTAAAAACAAAGCTTGTTTCTCCTTTCTACATTGTAATATACTTTCCAGGACAGCAATTACTCTTTAAAGAGCAAATACTCTAATGAGAATTAGAACTCCGCACAAAGTACCATTTTGAAGTTTAAATACACAGTGCTGAAGGTTATTTATGTCATGAACTAAGCTCTTGGTATTAACTCAAGAAGGTTCTCTGTGCCTAAGGTTGTGGTGTATTCAATAAAATCCAACAAACAGCCAAATGAACATAAATGTGGAACATTTCCTGCCCAGAGCACTTAACAGGAAACCTGTCAAAAGGTTAAATTAGTGAAATAGTTTTTGGAAAAGAAAATGGAACATATGCAAATTTATCTGAAAATGTCTCAGGGGCATAATATCATTCAAATATTGAGGAAATGATCATTGTTAACTTATTAATATCAATGCAAATATTAGAAGTGAATTAGAAGGAAAACCACATAAGCTAGAAGCAAAATAGTGACATCCGTGATTTTTAAATCATATGAGAGGATTAGAAGCTAAGTATATATAATCTAATGTCTATAAACTCCAGAATTTAAGTTGATTTTTAAATTTTATTGTAATGCCATTCTGCAGCTGGAAGACTGAGAAAGGACTCTATTCAAACAAATCTTATGGGCTTTAGAGCTTATAAGAATGTATTTTATTTGAAGAATGCAGTGTGTGTCAAGGAAGAACCCTTTTTGTGGAGGTGTTTAACCTACATAGATCTCAGTCACCCACTTTCATCATAGTTACTTCTAGACCTTTCTTCTTCCTCACTGATAACTCTTTCAGATTTGGATTCCACATAATCCACCATACCACCTGCTTAATTTCCCTTAACACAATCTATTCAGATCAAAGATGGGGCTGGAGAGATGTCTCAGTTGGTCAAAGTGCTTGCTGCATAAACACCTGAGTTTAATCTCCAGTACCTATGGACAAGCTGTGTGTGACCGCCCATGCCCATAATCCCACTGCTAGGAAGTAAGAGATGGGGGGAAGAATTTGTGAAGCTTTAGCCCACCTAGTGTAACCAAATCAGGTTCATTGAGAGAGCCCCCATCTCAAAATTAAAGTAGAAAAAAAGTAGAGAAAGAGATTTGATGTTGATTTCTGGCATCCATACTTGCACATATATACCCTGTACTACCATACACAAACAGTTAAGTTCAACCCTTGGCTGACTGTACACCTGTGCCTACAAACCTGACACGTTCACTGCTCAATATACTTACACCAAGAAGGGATTGTACAAAGGACAGGAGCAAAAAACTCGAACAGCATTCTGTTACTAGATAGGGTTGTGTGGATCAATCAGCCAAATGGAGAATGGCTAAAAATGTGGAATTGTCACACCTGCCAGCCAAACCATCATGGGCTTGGTTCTGATGCTATTTTCTCTATAAATTTTTTATCCTCCTGGTTCTCATCCGGCATTTCAAAATCTATCCTCCTCCGTCCTCTGGTTCTGTTTTCTTGTCCAGTAGATGAGATTCCAGACATCAAACTTGTTCTATTTGTTTTAGTGAAGTCTCTGATACACACATAAAGCAGCTAGAAGGCTCGCGGGAATGGAACGGGAGCCATTTGGAGAGGCATTATCTTGTCTCCCACCAAAATTGTTTTCTTCCCCCTATGTCTACCATGGTCCTTGCCTACTTTCCCTGGAAGCACCTCTGGATCCTATTGTGTGACGGTCTTTCTTGTGCCCATTAAATTATATCCTTTACTGATTCTTGAACTTCTGCCCGCGTTCATTCCTTTACTTCACACCTGCCAGCCATTGTGCATTTACTGCTGCTCTTGCTGATTTCTCTTCTGAAGAGAATTTATCTCCATGGCATCTGTCCTTAAGTATCTCCCTTCCACTCCCTTCTTTCAATCTCAGGCATCCTTCAAATAGGTTGAATCCTGACACCTGTCCATGTCTGATCTTAGTGAACTTTATGTTGCAAAAGGTAACATTCATTTCTAAACTCTTGTTTAGTCCTGTGTTATTTGATGATGGTCCATTCGGTCCTCACGGAACACTTCCCTCATGTGACAGTGAGAGTTATCAGCCTTTTCTCACTACTTCCAGCCTCTCTGGCCCTTCATTTCTCTATACTGCCAACTCCTCCACAGTCCCCCAGTGATGGATGCCATACATGCCTCCATCCTCTTGTCTTCTCTACCTCTTCTCCTTCCTGTGTTGGTTGTCTCCATTTCCCCAAGTTTAAGCATCAGTAATTCACTAACTCTTTCACTTGTAGCTCCAGTCTGGATGCCTTCTCTGAACTATAACCTGATTATGAAACAAACTACATCTCTGACAACTTGTACAGGTGCCAACTAAACACTTCATCCCCATCTCCTTTCCAACTGTCCCCACCTTACTCTCTTCTTTGTCACATCCTGTAAGTGTACCACCTCCCTACTGACAGATAAGAAAAGAAGCCGAGTCATTCTTAAATACTACTCTATTCAATATCTTTTCAATGTTCCGATGTATCTTCATCGTATTGCATACACACTGCATTAAGAGAATGGGTCTCCCTTAGCACTTAAGGCACTCGTCTCCCAGACAACTCTCTCTTACCTCCATCACTTATAAAGTCTCTCAATTTACTGCACTGCTTCACCTTCGTCAACCCGCAGCTCCCTGTCAACAATCAAGCCACAGTGATACACATAAAACCCTTGCTAATGGGCCTCCTGTGCTCTCAAGAGCTCTTGTCTCTTCAGCAGCACCTGCCTCACTTAAAACTTGAGTTAATGTCTTCACGATGACCTCAAAGCCACAGGCACTTACTTAATTGCCCCTGTGCTCTTTCTACTTTCCCAGCAATAACAGCTTCCATGATTTTCCTCTGACATCCTAGGTGCTCTCCCAGATGGGTGCTTACAGATGCCTGCTACCTTCACCAACAAGATTTTGCTTAAAATTTACAGCCTTAGAGTTACTTTTCCTGCCTCCTTTTTAATGAAAATGCTGCATGTTAATTAATAATCCTCCTTCCTAAATTCTACTTTTGTTTCTCCTTATATCATGTGCTTTTCCACATAATTTGTCATCGTACTGAATGTTTTCTTTATTTGATCTGTTTTATTCTCTAACTCTAGTGCAACCTTTCTATGGTAGATATTGTACCAACTCTGTTCTCTGGTACATCTTCAATATTCATTACAAAACCTGGCATATAGCTGTTACTCTACAAATATTTGTTGAATAAATGTCTGTAATAAATTGAAAATACAGAGACAGAGCAATAGATACTGATATATCACCACGAAGCTTCAGTCTGCTTATTAAAATATGTAAAGTAGGCATCACAGGTCCTAATTAGGAAATACTAATTTCCGTCTCCATGTCTTACATTACTGACAGTAGACCAGCGCCTACATATTCAATACCTGTGTCGAGTTTTAGAAAACACCTTTGCATTCCAGCTGCAGTAACAAGCATTTGAGTATTTGTAAAGTCCACTGGAAACTAGAAACTAAAGAAATCATTACAAATATGTGTGCTTTATAAGGAGCCCTAGGATTGTCAAAAGGCAGGTTTCCTTTGAAGAATAAAGAGCATCAGTATTTGCCACGACAATGCTAAAGTGTTTGGATCTGAAATAGAGAGATACAATTTGATTCATCCCCACTAATAAGTGTAGTAAGTCATCCTAAGACAGTAAACCCTGTTTAGGAATCATATCAAAGCAAAGACACCATAACCTGACCAACTACAGCATATGAAGGAAAACGTGTTCATGTTTTCAGTTACTACTCAAACTTGAGAAACTGGTTGCCCAGCTTGTCACTAAGAGTCACAAGCTAGGCAGAAACAATTAAATGATAAATGTAAAGTAAAGAATAAGAATCAGATGTGATGCCTCTTCACCCCCACCTCTACACAAAGAAATCAGACACAATTCTGGCAAGCAATTGCTAGGTGTTGCTAGGCATCCCCTCCTAGTATGGAAGGAAGCCTTGGGAAGAAAGAGATCTTCTGCGTTGTGCTTTCTGTGCATAGGTAAAATATAGACAAAATAAACTATATGACAAATCCCAACTCACACATTTGCTATGAGGCATTCTTGCAGACTGCAATCCTGGGTGAGGTGCAGACTCCCCTTCTACTGTGTGGAATGTCAATGAAGCAGCTATTGTCAAGCTGAGTACAGATGTTGAGTTGGCCAACATCACAACCCCATCTACTTAGCTATTGGCTTCCATCCTTCAGACTCCCTACTGGGCAACCCTTCAGCACTGGAATCAAGAGAAGATCCGTAAAATCCATGGTTAGAAATGATTGCCCTAGAAAATCTCCAATATCATGAAGAGATGGGCATCTTTGATTGACAGCTTCCATCTGACACTGCCTTCAGTTACAGCCCCTCCTCCCTCCGTGGTGACAAGGTTCGCCGCTGTGGAAAATGCCTCTATTCTGTTTCTTCCTGTCAGCTCTTTTATCCTATCATGCATATTACTGTGGCTCTGCCACCTGGTGCAGAGAGGTACTGGAAGAAAGTCAAGGCCCCATTTAAGTAAAATCTGTCCAATGTGACAAGGTCACATCAGACTTTCAGTTCGCTGGGGAGCATTAATACAGCTGGAAGCATGCCTGGAACCTCTGAGAAGCACATCTTGTTAGCTGTCCTCTTAAAACCTATCTATAACCTGACCCATCCTCCCTACTTCCCTGATGCCACAGTCACCCAAGACCCTGTTGGGTCTTACCAAGATTGCTACAGGGGAAAAAGCCTCTCAGACCCTGCTCGTGCTGAGCTTCCCTGCACAGCATGCACAATGATCTTTAAAATATGACTTAGGCCACTTTGATGTCTTGCTCAGCATGCCTGCATGGCTTCCTTGTCACTAACATAAAATCCAGACACATCACCATGAACTACAGAACTTACAATCCTTGTGCTTACTTCTATCTGACATCTTTCTTTCCTTCCTCTTGCTTATTGTCTCTGCTGTAACCATCTCAGATTTGACACTGTGACATAACCAGTGTTTTATCCACTCTCCATTCCTCTAGTTTTTAAACATAACACAATTAACATTTGGAAAACAAGAAGATGATTTTAATAGAACTTTTGGAGATGGAAGGATGCAGAAACGTTCTTGCATAGTAAAAGTCCTTTAAGAAAAGGAATATTATCAAAACCATGAAATGGTGCAGAAATGGAGATGAAATAAAATTAAATTTTAGGGATGAAAAGAAGGCTCAATGGACACAATCATTACTCTGCAAATGGGAGGTTAGTTATTAGAATCCTCAGAAGGATGGGGACAGCTGGAAAATGGACATAAATGAGCCCCAGGAAATGGACAGACAAAATGTGGTATACAGACACTAGAATACAAGACACAAAGGTTAGATTTTAAATTATTTTGAAAATCAGAAGTGCATTCTGTCAAATATAGCAACAATGAGAGATGTTTTTTGAGAGCTCATGAATACTTGATAAAATTATGTAGCATGAGCATACATTTCTGGTGAGGGGAAAAAATCGACATGTTATGACTCTACATGTCCACTCTAGGTCTATGCCTTGAGAAACATCCAGCAAATCTGATAGTAGCTGGATTGAATGACAATGTAGCAGCACGTGTGTTTGTGTGTGTGTGTGTGTGTGTGTGTGTGTGTGTGTGTGTACTCATGTGCAGGCATTCGTGAGTGCATGTGTGTGCACACATGCATGCACAGATATACAAACAACGGGTGTACTTGAGGCATGAGAGCTACCCACTGAGCAAACATTTAGCTCTACGATGCTGCAGAGTGGACTGTGTGACCTCTAGCCTGCTCTCAAACCTGTTCATCATGGATATTCCTTTTCTGCTGATAAGCCACTCCTCAGTGCTCCAACCCACCTTGCAACCCGCCTCCCTAACTCTGAGTTTTACCAATTTAGATGCATCAACAGGTGTTTCATGTATAACATTTCAAAAGGCCACATAGGTGTACATAGATCATCAAGCCCTGGTGGCCTAAGTCTATCAAATACTAGACTTTGATAATGAGGAGGGAAAAAAAGAAGAAAAAACTACTTCAATCTCAGGAAATAGTCCAGGCAGTAGAGGGGAAAGAGTGACTCCCTTTAAGTATGTAATTGATGTGGACATTATTTACTATTGTTAAAGAGAAAAAATCTTTGTGCATTGAGCAAATGGAAAAATCAAACTAGAAAACATCTGGTTTGGGAAGCATCAATTCTTCATCCATTCCGAAATGGTTCTTGCCCAGCACTGGGGAGATATCTCTGAAAATGAACAATATATTCTACTAGTACTCCATCAGAAAACTCTGCCTGCATCAGGAAGGCCGTGTGTCTGGGGGGCAAATTCACTGGAGTGTCACAGAGCATTCTATAAACAAAAGTAATAAGATAAAGGATATTTTGTAAAAGAAAGGAAATTTTTCCTTTGCTACTTTCCCTATGCACTGCATCTTGTATGCTGGAGGACTGACTGCCAATTTTTCTGGGTTGTACTAGAAACGGAATACAAGAAATGAACCTCTAGGCTGCTGCGTGTCTCACACCCATCTTAAAGAGCTGGAAAGTAAAGCAAGTAAAGTCTGATGTATATGTTAAATATATCAACGCTGAGGATGCTATTAAGATATCAGTAAGTAGCCATGCTTTAAAGTTCTCTACAGTTACTCTGAGGTTGATACCTTATCCCGACTGCTCAGTCGAAAGAACCTTTGGTTTTCATGCCTCACCTGTCTCCTTTCAGTTAGATGGATACAATCCTATAAACGTTAACAATTTAGCCAGGTGTGGTGGCGCATGCCTTTAATCCCAGCTCTCAGGAAGCAGAGGCAGAGGTGGGTGGATCTCTGTGAATTTAAGGCCAGCCTGGTCTACAGATCGAGTTTCAGGACAGACAAGGTGGTTAGACAGAGAAACCCTGACGTAGATAGATAGATAGATAGATAGATAGATAGATAGATAGATAGATAGATAGATAGATAAGTAGATAGATAAAGTAAATAAATAAATAAATAAATAGATAAATAAATAAATAAATAAAGTAAGTAAGGAAGTAAGTAAGGAAGTAAGTAAGTAAGTTAAGAATTTTACGCTATTAAGACAAGATATGGATTCCACCAGCCCTCTTAACAGCACTCAGGACACGCTACATATGGGTGACCTTCCCTGAGCATCTTCTCTCTTCCCTGCCATCTCCTCCCATCTTCATCTCCTCCCATCTTCATCTCCTCCACTCACTCTCTCCATACGGAGACACACTATCTCTACTCACACCGCAAACCCGCCTTCTGAGGATCGCATCCTCCGTTGAGATAAAGGTGGAATTGGATTCATGCGATCCATTCATTTAACTCAAAGAATTTCTCCTTAGCACAGTAACTCAGTGGGAAGGAATGAACTGACTTAAGCTGTGGCATGTAGAACATAATGCATGTGAAAACGTTGCCCACGTGTGAATTGGGAAACCGCCAATTTTCCTGTGTCAAGGAAATTTGTACATTCTGTTTAGAAAGAGAAAGGTTCACTACTAGAGGATGGAATAAAGGGGACAGAATAATACCCTGTGCCCCATGATGGGAACCTGGCCCATAAAATTCATGGTAATGCTACCTGCTATCAAGAACTAACATCTGTGTAATATCTGTAATCAGAATCCTATTAATCAAGTCATCTGATTTAATCTAGCTGAATGTGTCACTTGTAAAACAGGTAATATATCTAAACTAGGCGATGATATCAGAAAATATTTACTAATTCAGTTATTAATACGATTTTGTGAAAATTCTGGGGCCACAATTTTCCTGCTTATTGATGATGACTGTTGTATAATTTTTTTCAGAGTTGGTAAAATTAAGACAGTACCATATCACCTCTTTAATAGATATAAGAATTTTCTACATGACACATATTGCATGATATTAAAATTAATATTGTGATATTATGAAGTTAATGTAATATTATAGAAGTTATAGCTTTAATACTTCCTTTATAGTAAGATATAACATTTGGAATATGAACACAGAATGTATCTGATTTGGATTAATGTATCTCACAATGAACTTCCTTTGTAACTGCCAAATATACTATTATCTCAGTATTCTTTTTACAGATGACTAACCAGTACTCAGTTTTGTAAGTCTCTAGTATTTCCTCCATTACATCATCCTTTTCTGAGCACTGGAGTCTTTTATTTCTTAACCACTGGGAATAGCTCTGAGCTAAACATGGGTTGCAATGTCAACTAAGTCTGTTGACATCACTTTGGGTGGATGGGTATCCAGGAAAGGGGTTGACGGGACACGTGATGGTTTTAAGACTGAGGGATCTCTCTACTGGCTTCTTTGGTGATTTCACTGATTTACATCTCCATGAAGAGTGCACAGTGCACTTTTATCCCACATTCTTACTTACACTGTTAGCATCTGTCTTTTTGAGAATCATCATTCTAACTGGAATAAGCTGGCATCCTAGTATGTCGAGTTTATGGCTACTGTGAACACATTATCATAGGCTTCAGTACTGAAGTCATTGAGTGAACATATATTTTCAGTTTCCTCAAGTAGATCCTAGATGTAAGGATTTCTGAGCTGTACAACTGTTTTTTTTATTATCTTTTGGTAAAGACCATATGAGATGATCAATGACCTTCGAAAGGAATTTAGGGCAGTGAACCTCTTCTGTTAGGTTGCATTTTGATACACACATCCGTTGAATATTTTTCTTAGAACTCCACAGGATGCACAGCATCAAACATAAGCCCTGCCAGCTATGATAAATGTGTAATAATGATGTCAGCATAGGTTCATCAGTTTTATCAAAAGCACCATCCTGCTGGGAGATGTGGATGATGGATGAGGCTGTGCATGTCTACAGATAGCTACTCCAAGAGGTTCTATACCTTCTTGTCAGTTCTTTCAGCCTATAGGTGATCTTTAATAAAGACAGGCAGGCCTAATGGAAAGAGAAACAGATGTTGTAGAGGCTCACTCTATCAGACCTGGCTGGAAACGCAGGAGTCAATAGTCTTTCATTCTGGAACTTACTAGCAAAACCAGCCCTCCCTGGAAATACGAGATAGCACCTGTGAAAGTGTAGTGGCAGTGTGGACTCTGCCTATGCATTACCTGATGTTTCATTACTTCATGTTCTCTGAGAGGGAGAAGGGATGCACTCGGGGATACCTCAGAAATCTCAGCAGGAGGTCCAAACTGTCCCCTCTGGGTCACAACCTTTCACATGAAATAAAATTACCATGTACCTGCTTCTCATAAGATGGTTACCTAATGTGGGCAAGTCTAATGCACACTCCAATAGTCAGTAACAAGCTGTTACCTCAAATGATAACCTGCCTTCAAAGTGTGCAAGTCCAACAGTGGCACAAATTTGTGGAAGCAATCAGCTACTATCTGATTGGATGTAATGCACAATCCATGAGATGGAACCCATCTCTGACACTTTCCGATAGCAAAGAACCTGAGCCAAATAAACATAGGAAAAACTAAATAATATTGTTCTGATAAAGGAATATAGCAATAGAATTACTAATGGCATCTGCTATACTCATAGATCAATATCTCAATTCAGCTGTCATCCAAGAAGGTTCCTCCTGCAGTAGATGGAAATACAGAGACCCATCCACAACTGGTGCAGAGAGTGAGATACTTTGGAGTACTCATTCCTCAATGCAATGTCTTCAACAAATTGCCCCCTTCAGGACTCAGGGTGCTACACAGAAAAGGATACAGAAAGATTTTAAGAGCCAGAGGAAGACACCAAGGAAACAGTGTCCTCCATACAAACAAGACTGATCCAAGTATAAAACCACAGAGACCGTGTACGTAGGGCCTGCATAGGTTCAAGACAGATGTTGTCCCTGTGCTGAGATGGGAAAGCAGACCAAGCCCCCATCCCTAACCTGGAAGCTATCTCCAACCAACAACAGCTCACAAAGAAAAAGTTTCCTCCAGTGGATTCTCACTGGGTATACTAACCACACCTCAGAAGAGCCCCTCTGTCCAGCATTAGATGGCCAATACAAAATGAACTCAATGGTATTTTGACATGAAGTTTTGTCTCTTTATGCTTTCTTTGTTTGGACATTTTTAGCTTTACTTTTTTGTTGTTAATCTATTTTATTGTCTATTGGGTTTTGTGGGTGTTTGCATGTGTGTTTCTTATGCTTTTTCTTTGTTTTCCCCCCTCTGTCTTAGTTCTGCTTTGTTTGCTTGTTATACTGGCCTCTTTGTTTCCTAGAGAAAAAAAGGTGTGGTCTTAGATTGGTGTGGAAGTGGGGAGGGTTCTGGAGTAGAAAAAGGAAAGAAAACTGTGATCAGAATATACTATATAAAAATATTTTCAAGTGAAAAATAATAAAGTGCAGAGACAACCAACATAAAGCTTTGGCTTCCACACACACATGTACTATACATGTACACATGTATTCTCACTCACACACATGTACTACTCATGTATACATGTACCCACACACACATATACATCTACACATGTATACATGTACTCATGTACTACCACAAACAAGTACTATACATGTAAATATGCACTCCCACACACATATACTAAGCATGTATACATATACATGTACATCTACACATGTATACATGTACTGACACACACGTACACTTACACATGTACATATGTACTCACATACATCTACTACACATGTATACATGTACTTCTACACACATGTACTATACATGTACACATGTACTCCCACACATACACACACAAACATCTACACATATATTCATGTACTCTCATACACATGTGCATCTACACATGTATACATGTACTCCCAGATACATATACTATACATGTACACATGTACTCCTCTAAACACATGTACTAAGCATGTATACATACGCACGTACCTCTACACATGTATGCACGTACTCCCACAGATGTGTAAACACATGCACATACTATATACTCATTCACAAACATGCCTCCTCACAAGTGTTCATACACACATGCACACACCTCACCCCTAAAACTATAACAGGAATTGACACCAACAAATCTCCAGTCACTTTAAGTGGAAACAATTTCTACAGTTTTATTTAAGATAAAAATCCATTTTTGTGAGAGTATCATAAAAGTGGCTTTGAATGAAGTTTATTAATAAAAATAATTACAATCATCAAGACCCTTATCTCTGAGAAACGATCCAGATGTGTGCCACATTCTGTACCTCAAGAGGCTATTGCTGGGACTCTCAAAATAGACTTGCATACAATGGTTTAAATGATCTCCAATCACAAGTGCCACTTGGCACCTAAGGGCGGGCCAGAGCAAAGTGCTACAGCCAATGTTACATTATTTCTTCCCACTGAGATTTCCTGACTCCCTCATATTCTAACTAATGGTTTGCTGAGAGGAGAAATCTTGAATCTCTCCTGTCCCTGACTGAGGTTTGCTGCGTAGATGTAGCCTTAGTAACACGATTTCCCCTCACTAGACTCTACCACCTCCTCTGTCACTGATATATTAGAGAAATGAATGATGACCCTTTTATATAATACCAAAATGGCCTTTAATGTTGAACCTTAATGCTGTAATTATGTAAGAAAAAAGGTAGATTTACTACTTATCAAGAGACTGTCTTATAAACATGGTACATTAGAACCTTTTATTTTTTTAATTTTTTACTTATGCTCCAAAATTAAATTATGCTTATAAAACACAATGCATAGAATATTACTTCCTTTCTAATTGATTAAATTATGATTTAATGTCTCATTTGCAGGAGCAATTATTTTATGCTGAGTCCATTAACATTTCTGGCTTTGAATATTTTTCTAAGCCTTTGAAACAAATTTTATTACTGTCTTACCTGTCAAACATTGATGGATTTCAAAACTACATGAATTACCAGACCACTGTGGATCATTTAAACCGGACTTCAAACCAGATACAGTGAATATACTTGTGTAGATACATGTGTCTCTGTTTAGGTTGGCCATTATGTGATAAGACTTAAAAAATTATAAAATATAATTTTTAACCATAATAAAGTCTAGAAAATGATAGATATGAACATTGAAACTGACAAAATATAGTGCCTAAAAAGAGTAACAGATCAATAGTTAAATTATCTGGACGAATACTTTAAATCAAAGTATTCTAAAAATAAAAATTAAAAAAAAATTTCTTGGGAGTGACAAGATACTTAGCCTAACATGGCCTTTAGCCTCTACTGGTTTGGTTTGGTTTGGTTTGGTTTGGTTCGGTTTTGAGATCACTTACAGAGCTACAGCTTATTTTCAACCTGCCCCTCCTATTCTGGATTCTCTCACAAATGTGGCAGAGACAAAAAGTTAATGGATTCTGGTTGGCACACATAGGATGGGACATTGTCAAGGTCTTTCTAGACCTTTCAAAAAACAACCTTTCCTCTGTAAGAGCAGCCTGATTCTATCTGAGAATATTTGGTCCGGCTTCTTACACAGGATCCCAGCAGGGAGTCAGACAGAAACCATCTCCCTTGGCTATCTTTACTTGGGATCTCTGGGAAGTTGGTGCTGTCATCAGCAAGGCTAGCACTTGGTTGGACTTTAATCCCTACATCCGGAAAGAGAAAGGGAGCAGGATCGAGCTGGAGCTGCTCTCAGATCTCCTGGGAATGGCCAGCAGAGTGAAAAGCCCCAAAGCAAAAGGCTGCCTGTGTACAGAATATCATCCTTGTCATGGACTAGAGGTCACTATGGCAGACCATGACCACAGTGCAAAATCTGAAGCAAATGCTCTACAGACCTCAACCATCAGTACACCATCAGTCTATACAGCTTTAAGGAAGTTCTTTCCTGAAGGGAGATGCTGGGCATCATAGATTCACACAGGAAACACTCCACTAATGTATCATAGTGTAGTACAGTCCCAGATCAGTATTCAAAGCCTTGCTCTTTCAATGCATGGAGGACAGGTTTGACAAATCCGTTCTCTATATTATTTCATCCTTGAGAGACTTTGTGAAGCCTTTCCCATGCCCCAGATATGCTGTGCCATCCACCATCTGTGACCATCTGCCTATGTGAAGGAAAGGAAGGCAACTCTGATGGTGCCTATTGCAATTACTTGGCAGCATGTTTTGATGTTACAAGGCAAATCAATGAAGGGCATTCATTTTTATGTTCAAGATTAATGACCTGTCGTTGGCACCCCTTGGGTCACATGAGGAGGCACAGCTTTGAGTAGCAGGGCCCTATGTTCCAAGGGTTCTAGCACCTGTCCACCTAGGATTCACAGTTCTCTCACAAATGCAAGAGATGGTCATCTGCTCGACTGAAGAACCCAGAGGAGACAACAGGACATCCTGGTTGGAAGTAAGGAAGGGTCAACATTTTACATGATACAAAATGCAGCTTTCAGTATACAGCAGAAAGCTGGTTTGGCAGTGAACAGGTGCAGTTAAGCCAACGGCTTTTGCAGCAGGAAAAAAAATATCTGGCATGGGTCAGTCTGAAGGGCCATAAAAGCTAGAAAGATTTTGGCAAGTGCTTATATCAACAATGATCACCAGGTAAATGAATGACAGTTTGATTTATGTCTCGGGAATTCCTATGAATTTCTACTGATCGTGGACAGACACTACAAATCAGTTTTGACTCCCCTAAGATGCTGAGTTGACTTTACCTTATAAACCCATTATCTTCCCATGGGGATAAAAGCCAAGACCAAGTCACTGTATTTTAACTAGAAATACTTTCTTTCATGGCAGTACAGCATATTGCCTAGTAAGGAAATTTTGCCTCACTTTTACTTAGAAAATGTACATGCAGATTCGCTTCAAAATGAATGTGGCTTTTAGTAAGTTTCTAATATAAAACTTCTGACATGAATTAGATCTAAGGATTAGCAGGATAGTCACAAGTAGACATGGCACTGTGACATTCTATGACATGGCTCACTCACTTTCTAGGTAGAGAATAGCAACGCCCTAAGAAAGAAACAAAGGGAGCCTCAGATCAGTTGTACCTTCTTCCATTTAGTAATTACGTAGTTAGATTAAAGGAAATGACAACGCTGTTCATTTTAAGGCTACTCTAATGCAGTCCACTGACCTTTTAACTGTAGCGATGTTTGGAAGCCTGCTTAGCATAGATTTTCAGAGAAGAGAATATTAACATATGGCATACAGGGGCGGTCACCAATAACTATACTAGGAATTTACTCCCTGTTGAGTGACACACTTTTCTATCTATAAATCAATTTCTAACAAGAAAAATTAGCAGGGGTGAAATATTCATTCACAGAGAATAATTTTCTTGACTCAAAAGTATGTGTGTGCATGTGTGTGTATAAATGTATGTATGTATGAGTTGAGCATTGTTTTGAAAGATAGATAGATAGATAGATAGATAGATAGATAGATAGATAGATAGATGAATAATAACATTTTTGTCAGATTTGTTTGCCTGTGCACAGTTTATTAAAAGTGACTATCTCTGGTAAGGTATTTATCTTAAGTTTGTAACCCTCTAAAATTTTTATATATTGCCAAATTCAGATTATCACAGTTTGGATGTGCCACATCTTAGGAGACATGAGATTTTAATCCAATTAAAAGCAGTTTATTGGAAGGCCTATCTTCTTAGCCAATGCTCAGGGTCACTAGTCTCCCCTTAATCATTACTTTCTATAATTCACATACAATTGGGAGTATATATAAGACCAAATGGGATGAGATTAGGCTCAGTCCACATAGCTGCTCTGATGGTTTGAATCTTCTTGGCCCATAAGGAGTAACACTATTAGAAGGTGTGGCCTTTTTGGAGTAGATGTGGCTTTATTGGAAAAGTGTGTCACTGTGGAGGTAGACTTTGAGACCCTCCTCCTAGTTGCCCATGAGACAGTCTGCTCCTGGCTTCCTTTGGATGAAGATGTAGAACTTTCAGCTTCTCTAGCACCATGTCTGCCTGGATGCTGCCACACTTCCTGACTTGATAATAAAACTGAATCTGAGCCTGAAAGCCAGCCCCAAAATTAAATGGTGTTCTTTGTAAGAGCTACCTTGGTCATGGTTTTGCTTCACAGCAATGGAAACTTTATATAAGACACCTGTTATCACTTTATTAAGTGTTATCTAAAATAATGTGGAAGGGTTACCTTAAAGAATATACTAAATTGCAGGATTCAGAAATCTTGCTTTATTCAGAGTCTGGAGACGATGATTGAGCAGGCTTTAATTTTAGTTCCTCTACCTTAGAGTCTAAGGTAATTATAAACAGAACCTGACGATTTGCAGAAATCTTAGCAGATAGCCTACCACAGCAGAGCCCCAAACAAACTCAAAAGCAGTACAGATTGGCTCATGATCTGAGGAACAGAGATCCCCAAGGATTTGTTTCAAGCTCCATTAGGATTTAAGATTTACATTTCATAATTTTCTTCCATTTTCAATGCCACTCGAGCTCATAAACGTGAATGTGAAATTTGGAGGTTTCAATAGAACAACATCAAGAAGAAATACCATTGGTAATAACTTAACATTTATCCTTAGAGCTTTTGTTGCTACATGAAATATATTTCTAAGAAGATGTGCAGCTTGGTCTTTATGTGAGTCCCCAACAGCAGGAGCAGGGGCTATCTTGGGCTCTTTATGTGAATCCCCAACAACAGGAGCAGGGGCTATCTTGGGCTCTTTTGCCTGCCATTGAATCCCCTTCCCCTAACTGGACTGCCTGCTTGGGCCTCAGTGGGACAGGATGTGGCCTCAGTGGGACAAGATGTGGCCTCAGTGGGACAGGATGTGGCCTCAGTGGGACAGGATGTGGCCTCAGTGGGACAGGATGTGGCCTCAGTGGGACAGGATGTGGCCTCAGTGGGACAGGATGTGCCCTCAGTGGGACAGGATGTGCTTTGCCCTGCTGGGACTTCATGTCCCAGAGCAGGATGGTACTCAAGTGGGAGCCTTCACTTCTCTAAGGAGAAGGGGAAGGCAAGTTAGGGGAGGAATTTGTATGGACAGTACTGAGGAGAGAAAAGGGGGGTGGTAATTGACGTGTAAAGTGAATAAAAATAAATTATTGAAAAAATGTAATATGTTGCTAAGAACAACAGTTTAAACCTGAATTTATCTCTAACAGCATTTGTGACTTCAAGTCACATTGTCTACACTTTTAGCAAAGGCCCTGTGTTAGCTAGCTGAGTAACCAACTGGGAACTAACAGGAACATATTGCAGAGGGAGAGAGTTCTGCATCTTTGTCAGTAATTACCATGCTACATATATCTTTCAAAAGTCATCGAGTGTATGCATAAAGGGGGAACAGTATTATATGTAAATTTGACCATAGCAATATACTTCTTTAAACACACAAATTACCAAAATGGCAAACAAATATCAAAAAGTCTTGAATATACTCTCGCTTCTGATGTGTGTGTGTATGTGTGTGTGTGTGTGTATGTGTGTGTATGTGTGTGTGTGTGTGTGTCTTTATTACATTAGGAAACTGAAATTTTCCTGCATAATGTTATACTTATTTTTTTTATTGTGGCTTATTCCTGCCTAAGGACATATCTAAAGATTTACAGTATAAACTGAAGGTTGTAATTATGTAGATTTACAGTTCACTCCTAGTTAACCATTTTCTAGGTTTCTGTCTAGGCATTTTGTGGGCTACTGGTATGGGTAGGCCTCATGTCTTGGGTTTCACTTTTGTATCATTTTTGAAGTTAAACTTTCAGTAGGATATAAAACAGTCTTACATATAAAAACAAAAATCAACTGACTAACTCCAAACTCATATAATCCACATTAAGAACATTAACTTAACAGGACAGATAGCATTGTCGGTTAAAAAAAATTCACTGGTTCGCTGGGTTACAAAGAAACATGCAGCCTCCCTTCTGTCATAAAGTCTATGGTCAAGCAAAAGTGGGCAAAATACTACAGAATGACCTAAAACTTTAGTTTTCTGGTGTCATGTAATCAGATGCAATAGTGGAGAACTTCTTAGAACCTTCCTTGTTTTGAATTTCATTAGTACACATCCTAGTTAGCTTTAACGGCCACTTGACCCAGCCTGGATCACCCAAGAAGGGAATCTTAATTGAAGAATTACCCAGATCAGATTGGCTATGTGTTCCGGAATTATCTTGATTATCTTGACTGATAAGGCAGCACCATTCCCTGGACAGGTGGCCTGGGCTCTGTAAGAAGGCTAATTCATGTAAGCCTGCAAGCAGCTGTTCTCCGGGATCTCTGCTTCAAGCTATTGCCTGAGTTTCATTTCCCATGATGATAGACCACGACCAGAATGTACAAGCCAAACAAACTGCTTTCTTCTCTGTGAGTCATTAAGTCAAAGTGCTTATCACAGCAACAGAAACCAAAGTATTGCACCCTAAGAACTCTATAAATCATTTGCATTCACTTGGAGATTAATTCTCATGGTCTCTTGATTGAATTCTGTCTCCAACTGATACATAATCACTGGAATCAAGGTCAAAACACCTCTCAATGGCTATTCTATTGGGACGTGTGACCCCAATGCTTTTTGGATATAATAAACATGAAGAAAAAATGTGAAGGCTTTCAGAAGTTTTACACTGTCCATGGGGATCAAAAACTATGGCATAGATTCCTAGTTTCTGTGAGATACACATTCCTCCCATAATGTTTCCCTATTTAAAATACTAAACAGACCTTAAAATATATTTGATATTTGATTAGTATTTCATAATGGAAGGTCACATACATACTATATGTTTAATAATATTTTCACCTACTCCAAGAACACATACTATGATAAAAACAAATAAAAATATGAGTCTGAACTTGTAGGGTCAATCACAGCAAGATCTCAGAGCTAAATTATATAAATTTAATAATATGTGGACATGTTTACATTGCTGCTCTATCTTCTATCTGCTTCTATCTTTAAAACAGCAGTACAGAACCTTAACTAACATACAAAAGTAAAGTGTACATTTCAGTAGATTTTACCAAATGTGATCCACACGAATACAGACATGAAGATGTTCATCATCCTCAAATGGCTTCTCACACAGCTTTGTGTCCATTTAGAACTCAGTGGTTGGTGTCAGAATCCTTTTAAAATGAGCACAGAAGAAACCCATAAACAGTGTTAATGGGATTTCAAACTAGTGTGGTTACTCAGAAATCAGGGTGGCAAATCCTGAAACATTTAAAAATAGATCTACCATCTGTCTCAGCTGCATCACTACTTGGAGTATGTTAATATATAAAATATAACTTATATTATATTACATTATATTATATTATATTATATGAGTCAGAAAATTGGAGGAGAGCTATGAAATAATGTCTTCTGGAATCAACATGGCTACCATTGTCATGAATGCACAGCAGCTGTGATTGCTTGCGCAAGATAAAGCCAGCCAAAAAGCCAGCACAGGTGTGATAAATAACCTCTAGACCTCTTACCAAGAACCTATTCACCATGGACTGCTGCTGGAGAGGGAGAATTACTCTTACCTGAGTATAGTTTTCCATGGTAGGTATGATACATATATGATTCAAAACGTCACTTTGAATCTCACAAATATATACACATATCACATGTATATAACAACTAGATAAAAAGAACAAAGTGATTAAAAGAAATGGTAACTACTTCAACATAGAATTTTATTTCTAAAATTTTCTTAGAATGTTAGTTATGAATCTATATGGAGTTTCATACACATACTAGTACAGAGGCCAAAAGAGGGAGTTACATCCCCTGGAGCTGAAGTTATGATCATTTGTAAGCAACCTGCAAATGCTGGAAACCAAACGGGGTCCTTTGCAAGAACATCAACTGGATGCCCTAACCACTGAGCAATCTCTCCAACTCCTCAAGTAGACTTTTAGACCTAGAAAGATATTGATCTTTTGGCCTAAAAGAGTAATAGGATATTCAAAGCCTGACCAAGGCCACACTGTTATCAAATGAATGTTCAAGCTATGAATGTTGACACCCAAGCATTCTAATGTGACATTCTCAGGCATTTCAACATCCATGAAGCAATACTGTCATCACCCTGACTGGCAGGTCAGGGGGACAGACCACAGTCAATCAGTAAAATTAAGCAGGATTTAGAGAAATGGTATTCACTGTTGAACTACAAGTGCTTATAAATATCTCAGCATGACATATAAGAAACACTTGTGAAATAGGTGAAATACACTTGACAGCTTGCATGTCTCTACACTTGTGATTGTAAATATTTTGGAATATATAAAAATTCAATGAACTGTTCCTTGAGACAGAGAAAATGATGTTCATCAGATCCCACAGAGGTTGACAGAAGAAAGCCACCAGCCAGTCTAAGACACTTAACCTAGGGTGAGTTCCTGAGACAAAAAACAACTGCTCTCTGGCATTTTTAAGTCCTGTTTGGCAGATAATCTTATGCTTACTAAGTTGATCTCTGGGTTAGTATCCTAATGTTAATAACTTGCATTCTTATTTTTTAATCTCTGTCAATTAATAGCTTCTCTCTATAATCTTCCATTAATCTTTTAATTCCTGCATTTAAATTTTGAGCTATGACATAACTGCAATTTTTCATTCTCCCACTTATGACACATTATACTTCCCAGAAAAAAAAAGACACCTCTCCTTATCTTTCTGAGGATTTTCACTCACAATCACAAGATTTACTTCCACCAGCATTGCAGGAGAATTCTGGAAGCCTCTATTGATCTGGACTATACTCAACTGTGGACTGAGAGAGGTGTAAATGACTCACAGTGGTTTATTTTAATCACCTAAACTGTGCTTCAGGCCTGGTACTGATGTTCCCAGATGTCATGGAAGACTGGTTTCTGATCCCCCTGCTTCACAGCCTTAGGGGAGATTTCGTTGCTGGAGATATCAAGACACCCACTGCATGCCTTGTGTGTCTGCACCAGTTACTTCTCTCATTTCTATGACAAAGAATCTGATAAGAGGACAGTTAAAGGACAGAAAGACTTCATTCTGGCATATAGTCCAAGGAGACCCTTCCATCATGGTGGGGAAGGTGTAGAGGAGGAGGCTGCTGCTCACATGGCTACCACATTCAGAACATGGAAAGATGTAGCAAGTGGGGATTGGTCTTAAAACCTCAGGTCCACTTCCAAATGACTCCTCTTATCCAGCAACATGCCATCTTCTCTAGGTTCTAAATCTTCCCAGTGAAAGCCATCATGAGCTTATTTGGATCACAACTATATCATATCTGTTTTGTGGATGGCCCTGGTGCTGTTTGTATGCTAATTCTGCTCTCCTGGGAGGGGTTGGACAAGAAGTGAGTCATACTCAGGTGACTTCTTGTGAACCAATCCCCTAATAAGTAAAGGAGCCAATCACTGGGAGAGTAGATGGGACTTCCAGGCTGGAGGAGGAAGAGAGGAAGCAGGAGAGAGTTAGGTACTTTTTGGATGGGGATAATGTGAAGACAAGATGTAGCTATGAGTGTCTGCCAGTCTCCTGATGGATCTGCCACCAGAGGGTTTAGATTTAATAAGGCTTACAAGATTTGCATGACCCCTTCAGTCCTGGGCTATCAATTGCAACTGAGCCTGCATCTTCACCAATGGCCTCCCATGGCCTCTCAGAGTACCAATCTTCACCTGTTCTTCATGACCCCTTCATGCCTTTAAAACCAGTACCACCTTACACATGACTCTTACACATTACCAAGTACAGCTGCAACAAAAAGTTCAACTTTGGCTATCTCCAGAATGCAGCTTCTTTGTGCTCTCAGAAAACACTTCCCAGAAGATTTCACCTCGGTGATGTTGGTCTCTGTTTAATCACCACTAAGTTCTTAGCTCCAGCTAACCAACATCAATTGTCTCAGTAGTGCCTTTTATTCTGGACTCTGAAGACAGAGCCATGTGGCTAAAGCTGCCAATTTCTGCCACTTGCTGGGATTGGAACATCCCCACCCCCCTACCCCCACTTGTTTTATTACATTATCACTCTCTGTATTCCAACTCCTTCACTGCCTAAGCTTGGCTGTCCTGGAACTTGCTCCATAGACTGAGATATCTGCAGAAATGTGTCCTAAGAACTAGAGGTGTGGGCCACCAAACCTGGATTTAAGTTTTTCTTTACCTAGAACTTGATGTGTTCTAGGCTGGACTTGAACTCAGAGATCTTGTCTTTACCTCCTGGGATTAAAGGCTTGTATTACCATTCCTGAATCTAAATTTAGCTGGGTGGAACCTTGTCACAAGGTTATTACTCCATAATCTGTTATATCCTAGAACACAGGATTCAGTTCCATTTCACTTCCTAGTGTCCCTTTAATACTCAAACCGTATATTCTATATTTTTCCTTTCTAAGCTTGCTAGGCTTGTTCAAAATGGTCTTCATGAGACTTAAGCAGAAAATGAGGTCTCTGTTGGGCTTTTTTGAGACTTCCTTTGTCAATTCAATTAATAAAAATCTCTTTACCTTAGCCGCAGGTAGACTCTTCAGACAAAGGCAAAAAGCAGCCACATTCTTCACCAAAATACCACAAAAACAGTCTTTATGCCACATTTTGAAATTCTTCTCTTTTGAAATGTCTTGGACTGGGTCAACACAGGTCAAATTACTCCCAACAACAAAGTCTTCCATATTCCTACTAGGACTACCCATTAAGCCTCATTTAAAGCATTCCACTGTATTCCAAATCCAAAGTCCCAAAATCCACATTCTTTCAAACAAATGCATGGTCAGGCCTATCACAATACCCATTGGGAACAATACTCCAGTCCCTGGTACCAACTTCTGTCTTAGAGTTTTACTGCTATGAACAGACACTATGACCAAGGCAAGTCTTATTAAAACAACAACAACAAAAAAACACATTTATTTGGGGCTGGCTTACAGGTTCAGAGGTTCAGTCTATTATCATCAAGGCAGGAACATTGCATCTCCACGCAGGCATGGTGCAGGCAGAGCTGAGAGTTCTACTGAGAATTCATCTGAAGGCTGCTAGTGGAAGACAAACTTCCAGGAAACTAGAGTGAAGGTCTTAAGCTCACACCAACAGTGACACACCTACTCCAACAAGACCACCCTCCAAATGGTGCCACTCTATGGGACAAGCATATACAAACCATCACACCAAGGTCTGTTTGTTATTGTCATTATTGTTTGCGTCATCTCTAAAAATTAGCTGCCTGTGTGCTGTTTACTCTCCCTTCAACTCTTCACAATGCTGGTTAGCTGATGGAGCCTATTAGCATACTTCTGGTATGCTCTCATTTTCTATCCTCTGTCATTTTCAACCTTCCTCATTTCAGTTTTATTACAGTCTTCATCATTTTTATAGCTTTTGATTTAGTATTTAGTGAAATTGAGAGTTTAACCCACTTTTCTTCCTCATAAAGCCTGGCATCAAGACAATCTCCTCTGTTTCTCTATACCTGAAGGATATTTGGGAGCAAGAATGAATCGGTTCATAAACAAAGATAGATCCAGCAATGTATCCTAAAAGGCTCCAGTGTCTTAAATTAGTGAAAATTACTCTCAAAATCAATTAGCTTTATAGTGCTTTTCACCAAAGACTAAAATAAAAATATATATAAAAGGATATACTGGAAGGTAAAGTTCACTTTATTACTGTGTGAGGCAATTCTTTCCAGCTGTCTACCATAGAACAGCAACTCAGTTTAATTAAACTCCACAAATACTTTCCATGGTCCTTAACAAGTCACAGGCTGCTGCATCAGAAACCTTATTTGTCTCTGAACATAAAGTTTGATTGTACTGTAGTCTGAAAATACTCTATAGAAACTAACAAACAAACACACATAAAGCCCCACACAGACATGCACATATACCCCCACCCCAAACACACACACATACACTCCTACACATGCACTGTGCATGCACCCCTCAAGCACACGCATATATACCTAGATGCATACATAATTACACAATACATACACACATACATCTCCAAATAGACACAAATATACATATATGCATAAATACAAATACTCATACAAATTATACACACAGACACATACAAGCATATATACAAACCTACACATCCATACCAGCAACTCTATAAGGAAGGACATAATTTACATTAGGAAAATGAGGTGCCTTGAGAAAACATGAGCAATATTGACATGGATCTAAGAACTATAGGTGACTTTGAAAACAGGGAATGGGAGATCCGACCCTGAAGGAGCAGTATGCTTTATTGACTCTCATCTTTGCCTCATGTTTCTTTGTTATACACATTTCTGCTCAAGCCTATGATTTCATTTCACCAGGCATGCAAACAACTTATTTATTTACTCATTCATTCATTCATGCATTCATTTAATTTGTATGAGTGTTTTGCCTGCATGTACTCATATGCACAATGTGTGTGCCCAATGCCCTTGGAGGGGAGAAATCAGCATCTAATCACCTGGAACTCAGAATTGTGAGCCATCATGCTCGTTTCTTGGAAGAAAACTCAGACCCTCCTCAAGAAGTGCATTTAATTGCTGAGCCATTTCCACAGACCTGTGATATACAAACTCGTATCACCTAATGTATTTTTTATACATAGTGTCATCTAATTTTAGTATCTTAGGAATCTATACAATTGTGCATACTGTGTCCTATTTTTGGCCATGGACACACTCTATTCATGACCCTATCCAGAGATTTTGAGGACCGGGGGATAGTTTGGAAGATCATTTCAATTCTCCAAGCACTACTTTCCCTATGCAAAATTTCTATCTCATAGAGTAAATTCAAGAAGAGTGTCTCTGGATGAAGAAACAATTGACTTGACATTTCTAGTTATTCTAATCCTAATAGTGTTTGCTATTAGGATTATCATTATTCATTACATGGGAGCATCAACATTTCAGGGTTTTCTCATTGTGCTAGTTGTATTACTAGGGAATCCCACGGTAACTAGCACAAAGGAAAATCCAAGTATAGGGATGACTGTAAGATCTGCATTCATGGGTGCATCCACACACAACGGTGACTCAAGTTCACCACACTGCTTGGCTTCTGAATCTTTGCTGTTACACAATGCAGGAAAAAAATCTCTACAGTGATTTGCAGTTTGTATTTTATAATTTTGAATAATCTAGTATCTTATAAATCTCCTGGGGTGGCAAATACAGTCAAATTGATTGGGTTGAGAGATACCCCTAAGTTTTATGAACTTCCTTTGGGTGTATCCATGAGCATGTTTCTAAAAAAAAAAAAAANAGTTGCCAGTGCCCATATGGCCTCTCACACTCTCACAACCACACTAGGCTTTAACTCTGGGTCTAAGGGAAGTTACACTGTCTTGTGTCCTCCAGACATGAATATATATATATATATATATATATATATATATATATATATATATATATATATATATATATATATATATATATATATATATATATATATATATATATACAGACAGACATTAAATAAATATATATTTAAACCACATAGATATCTGTATTAAGACAAAGGGCCATACATTTTTATTAACTTTTCAATACTTAACTGTTATGTTGTTTCACCAAATACATAAAATTTTCATCAGTGCAAAGAGAAGGCACTGGCGTGCGTGAGTTTATCTACCGCACTCAACTCTGCAGAGACATGCATACACAGAGAAGGAATTACACATTTATTTACAAACCTAAAACGTAAGAAAATAATCCATTTATTGACTTCTCTCTCCAGAAAAATAATTTAGGCTTTAAAAATGAATGCAATTCTTCCACTGTGAATTAAGCCACGGAGTGAAGATATTCTCTTCAAGGTAAATTTAATGTACAAAAGTTCATGAGGTAAAGCTCATGAGGACTGTTGTTGGCTCTTATAGTTGTGTGCACTCCTATGTTAGAATTTTTCTCAAATGTAAACAATGTGTAGTTTTAGAGGATGTTATATATCCATATTTCAAAATGTATAAAAGAGAAAAATAGTATGAAAATTATACAAAATCAGACGGTGGGGTTTATGTGTTAACTTAGCAGGCCATGAGGACTCAGATCAAACAACATTTCTAGCTGTGGCTGTGAGGGAATTTCCAGTGGAGATTAGCTTGATTTGCTATTCTTGTTTGTTTTCATAAAATAAGTTATTTAATATTTGGGGCATTTGGACCAAAAATAGGTGTCAATATAATCTGTCTTAAGGTGGGTTTTTTTTTTTTGTTTTGTTTTGTTTGTTTTGTTTTGTTTTGTTTTTGCCATGCCTGGTATGATATGCCCTAGAAACTCCACTCACCAATAGAGAACTCAAAGCCAGAACAAAGTGCTATGGAGAACAGAAAAAAATAATCAACTGCCACAGAAAAGAGATGAACCAGACACAGCTGTGCCCTCAAACATTCAAGTCTTGTTATTTACAGAAAAGAGTGCTCGGTCTGTTTGGGAATCAGAACAGGGTAAATGGCTGGTCCTCTAATAAGACCCCCACCCTTCTCCATTTTCTTCCCTTGAATACTGCCTAAGCCTAATCAAGACCCAATATGGCTTTATTGTCCTTCACAATGCCCCTCCTGCTCAGTCGAACAGTTATTATTTGGGGAATAAAGGCAAAGACTGTAGGGAGACATTCTGTCTTTGTAGAAACGTTCTGACATAACACCAAATTCAGTGATGAGTTCTTACCACATAAAGAAGATGATGCCCTCATAAAGAAGATGTGACCTAGCTATATTCTGCAACCTGCTCGTAGTAGGAAGACAATACCCACAGACACCATGACCTTGTGACATTGCACATTCCGGATTCCTAATCAGAGTAGAAAGATAAAGATCTCACACCTCGTGACAGGAATGGATCTTGCATCATTTAGATGAGGAAGATAACCCATCCCCTGACACGATGACCTAGCTGGATCATCTATGCTGCTCACTGAAGGAAGATGGTGTCCTGAGGTACCATGACCTGACTGTATCCTAGTCCTGGATCATACAGTCTGGATTTCCTTTGAAGAATTTGGTTTTGTCCAGGTTGATGGATTCTATGAGGAGGCTCACTGCCACAAACTGTAACTTGAAGTTCCCAAAACTTCTAAGTGAACCAGTTTGAATGTCTTCACCCTGGATTCAATAAGCTGTTTTCTGGTGTTCCTTGGTCTCCTGTGAATTGGGTAATTTGGAGCAAACACACAAGCTATTTCTTGTTGTATCTACCTGAAACTGCAGGCCATGTAAATTGCTACCCTGGACTTCTGATTGATAAGTCCTCCTTCATTTCTGTTCTGCTCCTATTCTTCCTTAAGTATCACCCCAATTTGCATCTCTGATTCATCCTCACAACAAATCTTCATCTCCAGAATCTTAATGAAGGAAGCATATGGGATAAATCCCTCAGATTCCTCATTCACACAGGGCTAGTATTGAGTTTTGGCCAATTAAATCAGTTTTCAAAACTATGGCTGTAACCAGAAGATGTCCTTTGTGGCAGAGAGTAATTTGAATCTGTAGACTCAGGGAAGTAGATTGTTTCTGCTATATTAACAGGCCCATTAATCTGTGAAGGCCTGGACCCAGGAAATGGCCAAGGAAGAAAGAATTCTATTTTTTCCTTTATTTGAGCTGGGTCATTTCACTCCATCTCTTGTTTTGGGCTCAGCATGGGATTTACGCCTCAGAGTCTCATAATTTTTGGGCCTTTTAAATCAAAATGAATTATACCACTGGCTGCCCTGGGCCTAGTAGCTTGCTGAAAACACTCTGGAAAATTTCTCCCATGTACTCTTATAAGACCGTATCTCAGCCAGGTGTGGTGGCGCACGCCTTTAATCCCAATATTCAGGAGGCAGAGGTAGGCAGATTTCTGAGTTCGAGGCCAGCCTGGTCTACAGAGTGAGTTCCAGGACAGCCAGGGCTATACAGAGAAACCCTGTCTTGAAAAAAAAAAGACAATATCTCATAAGATCTCTCTCTCTCTCTCTTTCTCTCTCTCTCTCTCTTTCTCCCTCATTCCCTCCCTTTCCCCTCTCTCCCTCCCTCCTCACATACTCTTAAGATATCTATATCTCTAGAGCACTCTGGTATGCAAATATTAAACTGATGTAAGGTACAAAATGTTTTTGTATGTAGTCCATCAGTCGATATTTCAAGAATACCAAGTCAATTGTAAAATCTTGTACTTTGCAATCTATGGAGATGGTTCTTGTGCAAGCACAAGGACTAGTGTTCTATCCCCAGAACACAAGTTAAAAAATAAAAAGCAAGCAAAAACAAAAACAAACAAACAAACAAACCCAGCCATGTCTGGTGGCACATAGTTGGTTGTAACACCAGCACAAATGAGGCAGACCAAGAAAAATTCCCTGGGTTGAGTGGCAGCAGATATACCTGAATCAGAGAGGTCCAGGCTAACCAAGAAACCATGCTTCAGAAAGCAAGATAAAGAATGATTGAAGAAGACATTGGATGTCAACCTCTGGCCTCCATTTGTACCCATGCACACACATTTGTAAACATATACACACATGTACACCCAAAAGCTACACCTGACCATAGGATCCACTTTACCCTCCTTTCCTACACATTCCAACTTTCCTCCAGGGCAAAATGAGAGAAGGGACCACAATGACCTTGAGCTGGACCTTTAGGATGACCTTGAGAAAAACCACAGGTTCTCAGAACTAGCAATTCTATTATTCTTCGTTTCTCTCTTGTGGTGACAGTTTCTGCTTTGTAAGCTCAGAGTATTCTACTGAGAATGTGACAGAAAACCCATTTGGGCCAGCTGTGGATCATCTGTAGAAGTATCTCCCACTCAGGCCAATATTGTGAGCTAATGAGCTGACCCTCCCAGCAGTGTGGTCTTGTTTTTTTAAGTGTAGGTGTCCTTCCTACAAAAGCTTTTGTGTCCTTTGTATTTAACAGACACTCTTCTCCTAAAATTTTTTCAAAGCCCAAGAAATAAACCAATTCGTCTAATTCAATTAATACCATAAACATCAATCATCTTTAAAAACCAATACTGTCAGCAACAAGAGCAATACAAATGACCTAGTTTTGCTGGAGATGAATGAGAATTTTTCAAAAATAAAAATATAACACATAATACCCCATACTCTGCAACCCCTGCATGTTGTTCTTCATTTAATGAGGGGCCTGTTATTATCTCTCCTTCCCAAAGAAATAGATACTGACAAAACAAAACTGTCTAGTAGATTCCTGTTCTTCCTCCTATGTCTTTTTTTCCTCCCCTGAAGTGCTCAGATGGAGAGCTGGGCCAATGTTTACATTGCTAATCACAAAGGTTTAAGATTTTGTTGCTCAAGAGACTATTTTGTTCTCTGCTTCCACATGGGCTTTATTTATAGATCGCAATATCTACATGTATGAGAATCAAATGACTACTGCTCAGGACACCGTTTAATTCTTAACATTTGGAACACAGCACAACTTGAAGTGTTACCTGTTGACCCTTCTTGAAGCAGGGGAGAGGAAAAATGCTAAAAATCATTTTCCATACCCAAGTCGTTACTGCAAAACCCCAAAATTATTAATATATTTACAAACCATGTAATGTAAAAGTTACTTGTTATTAAAAAAAATCACCCTTGCCCCCTAGATTACTAGTGATGTCAAGATTCGACATGATTCCTGAATAAGATACTTCCAAAGTCTGAGTTCTGAAAGAGGATAACACTTGGTCTGATGAAAATGAATTACCTAAGACAATCTTGTAAAGTATCACTTCATTTGATCAGGGCTTCCTACAGGGAAGACTGCGAGTCAGGTTATACAGTATTTCCCTCTGGCCAAGAAGGAAACTGACATTAATTTCATGTTATGGAGTCAGGTGCTCTGAAGTGTGCTAGGTACCCTTAATTTTAGTGATGCTATTTCATTATCTTTGGAATTGTTTCTTCACCTACAAATTTACTCTTTGATAGACAGCATTTACAATGGGCCCATTTTATTTTCGCACTGTGGCTAAGTTTTCACAACTTCTCCTTAGGTTCATTATGGTCCACATTACACTATGTTCCAAGCACTCCAATTGACCTTCATGTAGCACCCTTAATGAGCAAGCCAGATTTTCTTTACTGTGACAAACGCCATAATATCCAGCGTATCACAAGACAGGTTGCTATGGCTCACAGTTTAAGGAGTTTCAGTCTGTGGTTATTTGGCATATTGCTTTTGGCCCAGGGTGAACCCGCAAACCCCAGAGAAAGGACATGGCAGGGGATGTTCATACTATAGGAAGTATGTGCCAGAGGAAACATGTGGCAGAGGACTTGTCTTGCTTTGGGCTGGAAACCAAAGACTTAGAAACCAAAGATACCCTAAGCAGCATCCCTGAGTTCCTCTGTTGATTTAGTTCTTCTATAAGCATGATCACATATCTGCAACCTGTCTCATACTGTTCTTTCTACCATAGTCCAAACAGAGGAATACTGGGGATTTTCTCAAGCCACTTCCACTTCCTTATGACAATAAAAGACAAAACAAGGGAGGAGACTAAAGACCAGATTTTTATCTGAGCTAAAAGAGTATACTTTTACATCTAGCATAAAATTTATATAGAATATATGTATTTTATTCATTTCAAATATATTAAATTTCTATAATGGATTAAAGATCTGGAAAAGGTTGCTTTTGATGGATTAGACTAAACAGTAAGACTCATCTAATTCGTGCCATTTATAAAAATGAAAAGCATGCAGTTGGAATATAAAGACAAAGATGGGTAAAATAGTGTAAGGTTGGGTTTAAAAAGGAAGAAGACCATGCTGTAAGTGCTTCTTCCAAAATCACAAACAGGAGTGAAGCAGGCCTGGCTATGCCATTCTCAACAAATTTAACACAATCTGTAATGTGCTCAACTAATAAAATAATGAATTCTTTTTAACAAGATCATGAACATTTCTTCCTTCAATGAGGAGCAGATTCAAAGTCTCTCACCTCCCCCCGCCTCTCTCTCTCTGTCTCTCTCTCTCTGTCTCTCTCTGTCTCTCTGTCTCTCTCTCTGTCTCTCTGTCTCTCTCTCTCTCTCTCTCTCTCTCTCTCTGACACACACAGACACACACTCATTCAGGCCTGGAAGCCACAATATGAAATCACTCTGACTGGGCTAAAATCAAGATGTTGGTTGGGCTGAGTTTTCCATCCAGCATCCATTGTTCATCGACCCATATTTGTGTCTCACCACTGTGCCACTGACCACCCTGACTCCTTTCTTTTTAAGGACCCTGTGATTATTGAAGACCCATCATGGACTCACAGACTAACGGTACAGCAAGGTCACTTTAAGACAATCAACTTATACAGAAAGGCCTTTTTTCAGTACACTTATCACAGGCTACCAGTGCCCTTTTAGCCCTGTTATTAGGTGTTCGTGACTGAGCAAGCCACTTTATGCCTCTGAGCTGCATGTTTCAAAAAATGGAAAAAGACTTTTCTCTGGTTTCACACAGGATTACACTGAAGTTGAATTTGGAAATCCCTAGACATCACAGAACCAGAAGAGATTTTTGCTAGTTGGCTACATTTACTAATGAAAAAGGACAATCTTGAAATATTAGACAGATCTCATTGGGCTGATGAGATTCTGATGCCAAAAGGTATCTTTGTCTTTGATGGTGGATTATGTAGGAATGTCTTTCATTGAAATTAGTACAGCTTTACTCTCTCCCCAGACTTCAGACCTGAAACTCTCCTACTACAGTAGGTGGTCAATATCTCAGGTGCTTTCTTAGAAACAGACTGGGACCAACTTCAGCAAATGTAATATTATTGTTATTATAACTTACTATCAGAACTCTACTACAATTTCACAGCAGCAAACCTTAGCATCCATCACGTACCTTAAAAGAAGATTTGAATGGATACTTCATTCCTCCCTGGAATAGGTATTAAAATATACATGGAAGGAGGTACAGAGACAAAGTTTGGAGCTAAAATGAAAGGATGGACCATCCAGAGAGTGCCCCACCCGGGTGGTCCATCACATAATCAGCCACCAAATGCAGACACTTCTGCATATGCCAGCAGGATATTGCTGAAAGGACCCTGATATAGCTGTCTCCTGAGAGGCTTTGACAGTCCCTGACAAATACAGAAGTGGATGCTCACAATCATCTATAGGTCAGAACACAGGGTCCCCAATGTAGGAGCTAGAGAGAGTACCCAAGAGCTGAAGGGGTCTGCAACCCTATAGATGGAACAACAATATGAACCCCCAGAGCTCATGTCTCTAGCTGCATATGTATTAGAAGATGGCCTAAATGGCCATTATTGGGAAGAAAGGCCCCTTGGTCTAGCAATCTTTATATGCCCCAGTACAGGGGAATGCCAGGGCCAAGAAGTGGGAGTGGGTGGGTAGGGGAGCAGGGCGGGGGGAGGGTATAGGGGACTTATGGGATAACACTTGAAATGTAAATGAAGAAATTATCTAATAATAAATAAATAAATAAATAAATAAATTGTCTAATTAAAAATATCCCATTGAAACAGACTTTTAAGCCGGGCATGGTGCCACAAGCCTTTAATCCCAGAACTTGGGAGGCAGAGGCAGGTGAATTTCTGAGTTTCCGGCCTGGTCTACAAAGTGAGTTCCAGGACAGCCAAGGCTACACAGAGAAACCCTGTCTCGGAAAGAAAGAAAGAAAGAAAGAAATAAAGAAAGAAAGAAAGAAAGAAAGAAAGAAAGAAAGAAAGAAAGAAAGAGAGAGAGAAAGGAGGAAGGAAGGAAGGAAGGAAGGAAGGAAGGAAGGAAGGAAGGAAGGAAGGAAGGAAGGAAGGAAGAAACAGACCTTTATACTCTAGTAAAAATTGCATATTCTATTATTTATTTCAAACAGTAAAATTGCAAATAAAAGCAAGGAATAGTTTTAATGTATCTTTGAGCTCTTACCTAGATGCTCCTCTGATATTGGCCATAGTTTCCTGGTAGAGAAAATTACAGGATGATTTCTAGGGCAGTGGGAATCTGATGAATAAGATGAGAAGAGATCAGCAAGTTCCTGAGAACTGCAAAGTTGCCATTCGTACCCTGTTATACTTGAGACATCTGTAAGTCATCTTACCTTAACCTACTTGCAATTTTGCTGTGTG
The DNA here is from genome assembly GCA_902729485.2 of Mus minutoides. NCBI lineage: Eukaryota > Metazoa > Chordata > Mammalia > Rodentia > Muridae > Mus > Mus minutoides. Next base: position 446,912 of record LR750447.1, on the reverse strand, counting down.
GCAAGTTAAAACCAAAGAAAGTGCCTGTGATTAATGTCTTTGAAGCATTTCTGATGGGTCAAACTAAAACTGTCTCCCTCATTTGCTGCATAAAAACACATAGTGTATATTTCAAAAACTGTACTTGTAGTATCTACTATTACCAAGAAAATAATTATTTACCCATGAAAGAAAAACTATAATTATCTCCTCTGGCTAAATTCTATCACCTTTACATTTTACTTTGGCCACCATTTTGCCAAAGTATATGATGTTGTCTCTTAATTTTGGCAAATTTGAGGACATGGAGTGATGGGCCAGGAAGTCACAAGGGATGGAGACTGTGAAGGTGATCACTTACTAGTGGTCATTGATGGTGGTCAAACATGAACAACTCTCTTACCTATGGCTGCCATCCTGAAGAACCAAGTCACCATAGAGATAGCACAAAATCAACTGCTTCACAAACAGCAATGAAACAACCAACCAAAAAAATGCCAAAAAGTGGGGGTGCGGGTGGGGGTGGGGGGGCAATAGCAGCTACATAAATATCTACCTACAATGGTAACAAGACACCAACCTGTATCACCTTTTATGTAATGAAATCATGTCCAAGGGTTGGGGGTGAGGGTAAGGATTTTGTGATGGTTAAAAAAAAGGGGGGTGGGGGTGCTTAACCCTGTAACAGTATGGAGAGAGCTACAAGCTCTGAATAGTCAAAATGATCCAAGAATTGCTATCTCTTTCACTTTATTTCTGTGGCTATGATAAAATATCCTGACAAACGACAAAAATCAGCTCAGGGGAGAAAGAGTTTGTTTTAGTGCACACTTCTGGGTTACAACCGACCATTTCCAGGAAGTCATAGTACAGGACCGTGAAGCAGCTGATCTTGTCGCGACATCCACAGGAACAGAGAATGAACACTCCTATGCTCCTGCTCTGCTTGCTCTCTCTATTTTTATATAGGCCAGATCCCCAAACCAGCAAATAGTGCTGCCCACTTTCACACTGGTCTTCCCACATTCTAAGTGCCTTATCTCAATAAGGAAAGTCTGTGAAATCTCATCTTTTTCCACCTTGAAATTGGGATGTTAAAAAGTGGGAGCCAACCATTGGACTGAGCACGGGGACACCAATGGAAGAGCTACAGGAAGGACTGAAAGAGCTAAAGGGGTTTACAACCCCATAGGAAGAACAATATAGATTAACTGGACCAACCAGAGTCCAAGGGACTAAACCACCAACCAAAGAGTATATATACATGGAGAGAGCCATGATGGCTCCAGATATATAGTAGAGGATGGCCTTATCTGACATTGATAGGAGAGGAGGCCCTTGGTCCTGTTGTGGGTTGATGCCCCAGTGTAGACGGATGCTAGAACAGTGATCAGGAGTGGATAAGTGGGTGGAGGAGCACCCTCATAGAGGCAAAGAGGAGGTGTGAGGTTTTTATGGAGGGGTAATCAGGAAGCGGGGATATCATTTGATATATAAACAAATAAAATGATTACTAAAAAAAAAATGGAGTATGCCTGGAAAAATACACTAAACTAAACATGATTTTTGTACTACTTGGAGAGTGGCATTTGAATAACAATATCTAAATAGGCAGAAAAACTCACTACTAACATGGTAGCCAATCTCTCTGAATAAGCAATGTGTTCATGGAGTTCAGAGAAGCAGATTCACCAGTAGGTACATATGAGCTGCTCTTTTAAAACCTAACCAATGTCTCCTACTGTTAGCTGTGAACAGACAAGACCTGATTCTTGAAGAATGGCTATGTCTAGCCTTTAAAAGTGTGAACATTTGCTTTTATCCTCTAGTGGATATCTAAACGTGCAATGCTTGCACTCTTAATGGAAACACAAATCAGCTGTTCCAATCATATGTCAGACTTGGTGTCAGTGTGTTTTTATCCAAAAACTAGAGTTCTTAGAAAGGCATCCAAATCTAATCTGAGGGAGATGAAAGTGCAGTCTGGGACTATCTCTGGACGCTTGTTGCCATGCGATGACGCAGCTCTCTAAGGAGAAACACAGTAATAAAGAGAAAGAGATAAGCTGGGAATTACAGGTAGATATAAGATTGAGGTGCCACTCAGATGTTTTCAACATGCCAGGAGCAGCAGAACACAACTGTGCATGATGATGAGCCCAGGCATCCCTAGGACATAATGGTTATCTTTGCCTATACGTGTGAGTGTGTGTGTGTGTGTGTGTGTGTGTGTGTGTGTGTGTGTGTGTGTAGGCAAAGATATATATGCATATACATTATTACTTTTATGTTTTTACAATACAGTCATGCCCCCCTTTCCTGGCCCCCCTCCCACAGTTCCTCATCCCACTCCTCCTCCCTCCTCATTTTCAAGAGGATAACCCCTACCAGTGCCAGGCCTCCCTGCTCCCTGAAGCCTCAAGTCTCTCAAGGGTTGGGTGAGTTTTCTCCCACTGAGGCCAGACCAGGCAGGCCTCTGCTGTAATGTCAGGGGCCTCTGACCAGCTAATGTATGCTGCCTGGTTGATGGCTCAGTGTCTGAGAGATCTCAGGGATCTAGATTAGTTGAGACTGCTGGTCTTCCTATGGGGTCACCCTCTTCCTCAGGTTCTTCTAGCCTTTCCCTATTTCAGCCACAGGAATCAAACATTGGACTTCAATCCAATGGTTGGGTTCAAGTATCTGCATCTGTCTCAGTCTGCTACTTGTTGGGCCTCTCAGAGAACAACCATGCTAGGCTCCTGCCAGTAAGCACACCATATCATCAGTAATAGTGTCAGGTCTTGAAGCCTCCCCTTGAGGTGGATCCCAAGTTGGGATAGGCACTGGACCTCCTTTCCCCCAGTCTCTTCTCCATTTTTGTCCTTGCAGTTCTTTTAGACAGGAACAGTTCTGGGTCAGAGTTTTAAACTGTGGAATGACAACCCTATCCCTTCACTTGATGAGCTGTCTTTCTAATGGAAGTGGACTCTCTCTCCACACTGTTGGTCATTTCATCTAAGGTCCCTCCCTTTGAGTCCTAAGAGTCTCTCATCTTCCAGGTCTCTGGTACTTTCTAAAGGGTCCTCCCCACCTCCCACCCCTGAGGTTGCATGGTATGTACTCATTAATAAGTGGATATTAGCCCAAAAAGTACAGAATACCTAGGATACAATCCATAGAACTAAAGGTTAACAAGCAGAAGGGCCCAAGGTAGGATGCCTCAATCCCACTTGGAAGGGAGAAGAAAATCATCAGAGGTAGAGGAATGGAGGGAGCCAGTTGGGAGAGGAGAGAGGGAAAGGAAAAGGAAAAGAGAAACATGGTCAGTATGGGTAGAGGAGACAAGAGAGAAGCCCTGAGGGCCAGCAGAATGAATCTTTGCCATTTTAAATAAAAATGACTTCAACTTGGATAATCGTTGCGTGAAGATTCAAACTATATACAATAATGCAAAGACTTATTACATATTCTAAGAAATTACCTTGCCACATAATATTGCTTTGTTTTGCCTTAGGAAATACAGAAATGTTAAATATAAGATCAATTTGCCTTGCTTTGTATGGGATAAAATCTAATTTCAATTAACATGTTCTATGCTTTTCACTTCAGCATAAACTACTTGTGAATTCACTGTAGTGTTTGGGTTTTTTTGTTTGTTTTATTCTTTATGTTAAAACATTGCCTTGAAGTCACTACACTATAGTGACTTTGCTACAGTATGGGAAACTCCCCTTCAACAGTCTCTGATATTTAATGTCTCAGACATAATGCTAAAGAAGTAAACTGAACAACTGTGAAATCTGTCATTAGTTTGACAAACATCTGGGTTCTTTCCAGCTTCTGACTATTATAAATAAGGCTGCTATGAACATAGTGGAGTATGTGTCCTTATTACATGTTGGAGCATCTTCTGGGTATATGCCCAGGAGTGGTATTGCTGGGTCCTCAGGTAGTACTATGTCAATTTTCTGAGGAACCACCAAACTTATTTCCAAGAGTGGTTGTACCAGCTTGGAATCCCACCAGCAATGGAGGAGTGTTCCTCATTCTCCACATACTCTCCAGCATCTGCTGTCACCTGAGTTTTTTATTTTAGCCATTTTTACTGGTGTGAGGAGAAATCACAGGGTTGTTTTGATTTGCTTCCCCTGATGACTAAGGATGTTGAACATTTCTTTAGGTACTATATTAGTCAGGGTTCTCTAGAGTCACATAACTTATGGGTAGTCTCTATATAGTAAAGGAATTTGTTGATGACTTACAGTCTGCAGTCCAACTGCCAACAATGGTCAGCACCAGCTGTGAATGGAAGTCCAAGGAGCTAGCAGTTGCTCAGTCCCACACTGCAAGCAGTCAAAGGAGAGAGAGAGAGAGAGAGAAAGACATTGAATTTGTCGAGCAATGTTATCTAACAACTTCACATTTCACAGACAATGATTAGCAACTAGCTATTGTCTGTAATAAATATGGTTAAATTATTTTATCATTTTTAGTACTGGGGATACTTGCAGTACCTAGTTTAGAACAAAGACAGCCTTTGTGTATATTTGTTGTGGTAAAGCAAGACCCATAAACCTGATCGATATGGAGCACCAGAATGAAGATTAAATGCAAACTGAGGCAATCCTTTGCTCTGCCTCCATTAACATAAAATACCTGCAGACTGAGACCGTCTTCATTCCACTACCAGCATTCTTTAAAGAAAAAATCTCCAAGTAGTTTGAGACTTTAAATTCTAGTAGTGTTTTATTGTTCCATCAAGGATCTGGACTCCATTCTATCTTGTGCTCTAAGCCATTCTCTTGCCAACTTTATCTCCTAAATAGCCCCATAAACCAAGGAAGGCCCAGGAATTTTATAGTCTATGTTCAAGCACAGAGATATCGAGTGAACTAAACCTTCCTTTACAGACCCACAATGCAAACTCCAGACATGCATCTAGGAGAAGAAGAATAACTAACCACTGCATTTGCTTCTGAATGTTCCTGTAACAAATTGACAGAAGGTAATTAGATTTTTTTTTTAATTTACTACCTTACAGACCCTTAAAGTCAAAGTCCAAAGTGAACAAAATAAGGATCAGGGGAAATGCGTTACTGGTTCTTTTCTAATGTTCAGAGGCTACTGTCCTCTCTGGTTGTGACCCCATCCTATGTCTTCAGACTCACAAAGCAGTATCTCACCTCTGCCTCTCTTCTTCCTTCTCTTCCCCTCTTCCTGTATTTCTTCTGATCTCCCCCTTCCATTCTTAGATCTCTGAATTCCTATAAACCCTCCAAATCTGATGTTCCTTACACCTGTCATGTGACAGATTTTTTTCCTGGAAATGCAGTGCACACGTACATGTACACACACACACACACACACACACACACACACACACACACACACACCTACTTACCCCAGAAAGGGAGCCATGCCAAACCAAAACGTGAATGGTATCTGTGTTGGCTAGTTTTATGTCAACTTGACACAAGCTCAAGTCATGTGAGGGGAGGGAACCTCAATTAAGAAAATGCTTTGGCCCTGAAGGGAATAGGAACTCCACAGGAAGACCAACAGAGTCAACAAACCTAGACCCTTGGGGACTCTCAGTGACTGAGAGACCAACCAACGGGCATTCACAAGCTAGACTGAGGCCCCAGGCACATACGTAGTAGATGTGCAACTCAGTCTTCATGTGAGTCCACCAAAAACTGGAGCAGGGACTAGCCCCAAAGCTGTTGCCTATCTGTGGAATCTGTTTCCCAACTGGGCTGCCTTGTCTGGCCTTAGTGAGAGAAGATGCACCTAACCCTGCAGAGACTTGATTGGCCAGGGTGGGGTGATGGGGAGCAGATGGGCAACCTCTCAGAGGAGAAGAGAAGGGGGATGAGGGAGGAACTCTGAGGGGTAGGAGACAGATGTTAGGATATAAAATGAATAAATGAATGGATAAATAAATAAATAAATAAGGAAAAAAGGAAAAGAAAATACTTCCATAAGAGCAGGTTGTAGGCAAGCCAATAGGTCATTTTCTTAATTAGTGATTGATGTGGGAGGGCTCAGTCCATTGTGGGTAGGGCCACCCCCTAGGCTGGTGATTCTAGTTTCTATAAAAATGCTGGGTGAGCAAGCCAAGAGAAATAAGTCAGTGAGCTTCCATGGTCTCTGCACTAACTCCTGTCTCCAGGTTCCTGCCTTGCTTGAGTTCCTGTCCTGACTTCCTTTGATGATAAACTGTGATGTGGAAGTATAAGCCAAATAAATCCTTTTCTCCCCAACTTGCTTTTTTGGTCATGGTATATCATCACAGCAAAGGAAAAACCTAATATACAACCAATATCCAGTTGTTCAAAGAGTTTTATTGAGGTTCATTACAGTAATGTGTGTAAAGGGTTATTTACAGAAGTAGAAATGACTCAAAAGAGATTGCACCATCACAATCCATAGTAGCACAGGTAACAATCCAAGGAAGCTGCATGGTACACACTGCAGGGCCTGCAAGTAGCACATGAGCTTGGGGTCTCCTTTCCTAGTGGCTCAATGACCTGAGCATCTTCCAGGACTTTGTTTCTTCTCAACAGTTCTGCTGCTATCCCCTTATTTAAGGCTAATGTCTAGTCCATGCTTCTTCCAGGTGGCTGGTTTTACCCAAGAGTGATATTCCGTAGTCTTTACTACTCATATATTATTGAGGAGTGAATCTGGTCAGCTTTAGGGACTTCCTGAAGATTTTTGAATTGATCATTTCCTGTCTTAAGGAGCTTCCTGGCAGGGGTAATATTCTCATCTCAGAGGAATCTGCAGTGTATCACCAACACATCTCTTTTTACCAAGGCTGGAGTGTAACTACACAAAATTTCTCCTTTGCCCCATAAGATCATATAATTAGATTCTAAAGCTTAGGCCATAAGCATAATTGAGAGGCATGTTTCACTGAAACTCAACACCACTGTATACAGTGGGGTTTGTTTAGCTTGAATATTACAGTTCTTCATTAAATAAAGAGTAGTTTTTGTATAACTTATTCAACCCATGATTTTGGACTCATTATAGGGAATTACTTGTAATTAGAAACTAGCCACCAGAGCCCCCTTCCCCACAGGAGATCGATGTCCTAACACAGTAATGAATGTATGCTGAAAAATATTCAAATGTGGACAAGCACTTTAGTTTGAAAAATAAAAAAGCTATTTTAAGAAACATATCAGTCAAAATTAGTCTCAGTGTGATGGCCTGTTACCATGAACATTTCAGCTTTGAATCTTTAACCAATGGATATTCTTTAGTTATAAAAAGGTTGCTAAGATTTTTTCAATACTTAATATTAATTTTTTCTAACATAAATATATTCTAAGAGCAAAAAATATTAATTTAAATATTAATTTAACGGAATGATAAATCTAATTAGAAGGGCCTTTGTCTTTGGACTGTCAACATTAGTTCAAAAAATAATATGCCTTTATTACAGTTTTATTGAATCTGACCTACATGAAATCAAATCAATAGTGACATACACCATACAATATTTTTGTTGACTTAAGTTTTTTAATGCAATCTGTAATTTAATATGTCACTGAATATTTCAACTTGCCTGCCATGTTAAAATCAAATGAAATTATTAATTTGATGATGTCTCATTATATGCAACTAGGTTTTCTGAACTGCCTTGCTTATTAAGTGGCTTCTCCTGATGAGTAGAAATGGGGAGCGGTGACTTGGGAAACAAATGAAGAAAAATGTCAAATTCTCTCTGTAATTCACCCTCTCCTCTGGAGAGACATCTGCAAATTCCATGCCTTTCAGAGTCTGGCAATAACTCCTAAGGCAAATGCCATTTTGCATACAAACAGTGTGGGCTGCTGGAGCAGAGTGGAGACCACGGGTAAAACAGGTAAGCATTGCTCGTGGTCCCTTACAACACGTGACTTCAGTGCAAAAGTATGTATGTTCCTCTTTGTACATCTGGGTAATGAATTCCAGAACAACAAAATCATCACAGAGAAAACCCATCCTTTTTCTCATGACCTGGACCAAACACTGAACCTTCCAATAACTACTACTAAGGGATCCATCTCTTCATTTTCTTTTAAGGAAGAGTAAATCCTCATTTGGAGCTTCTTGGAAGACAGGAGTATGTAGACATGTTCTATGAAACCCTTCTTCAATGTTCCTATTCTAAAACACACTGAACTAAAACTTGTTCTGTGGTTATTTTCTTGAGTTCCTTAATATATTCTTCTCAAATGAGTTCCTGGCAAAGGCGCCCTCTGCTGCCATGGCCTGTTTCTTCAAACTGTCCATGGTTTATCTGAAAGGGCCGAAGCTTCAGCATGGTGTGATTCTATGAGTCATGGCCTGCTCTTCTCCCTAAGATATTAGAACTCCTTTAAGCCCTAGTAATGTCTTCATTTTCTATGAAAATGAAAACCCATTCATATATACAATGTATTCTGATTATATCTACCCATCATAAAACCCTCCAGATCCTTCCAATGTTTCTACTGTCTCTATCTTAATATCATGTCATTTTTTTAGATTGCTATTTCTACCTTTACTCTAGAAAAGTAAATTTATAGTAGTTACAGACATTAAAAAAAAAGGAATAACCAGGTTAAAACTTCTTTCCTTCCCAGACTGAATATCTGAATTGCCTCCATTAGGCTATAAATTCCTTCCTGACCCTATAACCTTGAAACACTTGAAACCAATAACCCATGGAGGTTTTTTCATTGAACTTTGTGTCCATAATAAACTTTCTGAGCCATCATGTCTCTCTCAGAATGCTCTGTCTATGCTGATCCCTCGGCTTTGGCTGTTACATTTTATCCCAGGTCCTCCTCTGCTCCTATCTTCCAGCACTGGCATTCATCCCAAGACTGTTGTTGACTGCCCTTCCCTGCTCTGAGTGTGCCTTTACACACCACTGCTAAATAATCTTCACCTTGGGAGACTGGTTTTGTATTTTCTAGTTGGATTGCTGCTTTGCACTTTCTTTCAAATGTGCCTGGAAGGTTTTTATATGGGAAACCTTAATATTTTTTGCACAACAGTGAATAACATGGTGGTCATGTTTTTGGTATGCATTTGTAAGATCCTGGCTCGGTTCATAGAAGCCCAGCTACCCATCGACTGTGCTTTGGCATTTTCTGCACATTTTTTATTAATGAACTCTATAGATCCATGAATAAATCTAATTAAACATAAAAAAAACTTTGTGAGCAGTTACCTGCTTGGACATAACCAGTGACAGCATGGCTGGCTACTTTGACTTTCTCCCATGGGTGGGCTTTTCATGCTTGCAAGTGAATATAGACTAAAGACTTGAGTCCCAAATCTGAAAAGATAGGTGCTGAGAGCACAGATGGAAACATCTGGAAAGCAACAGGAAAGAGTGTAAATCTGTTGTTCCTTCCCCCACCACCACAAGACTTCTACAGAAAGCTTTTCATGTCTGCTGCTGGGCATTCTATGTTTCATATTATATGTGTACTTATATATAAGTACACATACACATAAGTATATACATTATATACATATAAACGTATGCATATTATACACGTATTATATACATATACATCATGTACATCATAGAATCATATACAGCATATACATATACATACACATGTACAAATATATATACACATACACATTGTTTGTGCTTTGAGGCAATGTCTGTGGACACCTGCGCTATAAAATACATCAGAAGCAAAGGACAGTCAATAAAACCAAGGCCAGAAAGATTAGTTTTCTTCAAAGCCAAACAATAACTTAAGACTACTCTTTTCCTTGAGATAAAAATCTGTGTCTATATTTAGACATGCTTATCTACAGAATTTAAAGTAGTGATTTAGGAAACGAAGGACTTTATGATGAATTTTCAATTTTCTTGTTTTTGTCAAGGTCATTTCATGGCTTCTCACACTAGGAATAATGCCATTCTGGAAGGATACAGACCACCACAGTTTACAATGCAGCATTTATTTTGTATTTCCTTTAACGGGCAAGTAGGAGATTAACAGGAGGATCATCAGTGATCCAGTGCATGAAATGGAGGTGAAAACTGCCTGAAGCAACATATTAAGCTGAAGAACCAAAGATGATCTCTTCAAATTAAGAGCTCTGCTACACATAGTACTATCCAAAATTGTGTATTTATTTTTTTCCTTATTTATTTCTGTCTCCCTTCAATATAATGTGAACACTTGAAAGTAAGGGTCCCCATCATGTAAATGTACCACATTTTCTGTATCCATTCCTCTGTTGAAGGACATTTGGGTTCTTTCCAGCTTCTGGCTATTATAAATATGGCTGCTATGAACATAGGATAGCATGTGTCCTTGTTATATATTAGAGCCTCTTTTGTGTATGTGTGTACTACTCAGCTATTAAAAACAATGAATTCATGAAATTCTTAGGCAAATGGATGAAACTAGAAAATATCATCCTGAGTGAGGTAACTCAATTACAAAAGAACACACATGGTATGCACTCACTGATAAGTGGCTATTAGCCCAAAAGCTAGGAATACCCAAGATACAATTCACAAACCATATGAAGCTCAAGAAGAAGGAAGAGCAAAGTGTGGGTGCTTCGGTCCTTCTCAGAAGGGGGGAACAAAATACTCATGGCAGCAAATACAGAGACAAAAGTATGAAGCAAAGACTGCCCCACCTGGGGATCCATCCCACATACAGATCAAAGACACTATTGTGGATGCCAAGAAGTGCATGCTGACAGGAGCCTAATATAGCTGTCTCCTGAGAGGCTCTGCCAGACCTGACAAATACAGAGGCAGGTGCTTGCAGCCAACCATTGGATTAAGCACGGGGGCCTCAATGGAGGAGTTAAAGAAAGGACTGAAGGAGCTGAAGGGCTTTGCAACTCCATAGGAAGAACAACAATATCAACCAACCAGACCCCTGTCCCAGAGCTCCCAAGGACTAAACCACCATCCAAGGAGTATACATGGAGGGGTCCATGGCTCCAGAGGCATATGTAGCAGAGGATGGCCTTGTCAGGTATCAATGGGAAAAGAGGCCCTGGGTCCTGGGAAGGCTTGATACCCCAGTGTAGGGGAATGCAAGGATGGAGAGGCAGGAGTGGGAGATAGGATAGGGGTTTTCTTGGGGGGTTGGCTGGGAAAGGGAATAACATTTAAAATGTAAATTGAAAAAAAATCCAAGAAAGAGAGAAAGAAAGAAAGAAAGAAAGAAAGAAAGAAAGAAAGAAAGAAAGAGAAAGAAAAGAAGGAAGGAAGGAAGAAAGAAAGAGAAAGAAAGAGAGAGAGAGAGAGAGAGAGAGAGAGAGAAAGAAAGAAAGAAAGAAAGAAAGAAAGAAAGAAAGAAAGAAAGAAAGAAAGAAAGAAAGAAAGAAATCTACACAAGTGATTTGGTCTGTAACCACAACTCCCCAAAATTGAGGGGGGGGGATTTTCCATCTTGCTCACAGGGACATTACAGGTTGGACTGGATTACTACTCATGAACCATTGAGTTAGTCCTATAGGTCCAATCACTGTGACCTTCCTTCTCCTGGCAGAATCTGAACCACATTAAAATAATCTGAGAAGGAAAACACTTTTTTTTTTCTCTCCCTAGTGGGCAAGCACGCAGTTTCACTGCCAAGAATACTGTTTTTGCTGTGCAAAGTCAATGAAAACTGAAAGTGGTGTTAGCAGCAGGCATGACTGCCAATAAAAACATAGAGTTCTGTGTTCTTGGGCTTGACCAACAAGCTCTGATGACATCATACACGCATCTTTATTTGAGAGACCAGTTGTGGATGTGGGGCTAAAGCGAGGGCAAAACTCATTTGAACTCACTGGCAGCCATTCTGAAAGTTCCATGTGAGAAGAGAAGGTTCTTCAAGTGACAAAGTGGATACCTTTATCTTACTATGTCAGTTCAACACTGTTCACTTCTCTACCTAGTACATTTCCTCATCCAACATCCACTTTATGATGGATAAACATTCTCTCACCTTTCAACTTAACCAAAATATGAAACTATGAAAAAGACATGGAAACATCATGGATTTGGGAGTTGAAAGCTTGTACTTTTTGTCAAAGTCTATCAAAGCAATGTCCTTCTGAGAAGTTAGCAAAGTATATGTCTTTACAAATCACTCAATGTATGTTTGTTTTGATTGGTTTTTTACAAAATATTATCCCTCAATCAGCCAAGACATCATATTTGTAATAGTTGCAAATGTGTATATATGTGTGTGTGTATATATATTTTTATTAAAATATTTTTCTTTATTTATCCACTTTACAATTCCTTTGAAGTTCATGAGAATCCTGTAGTTTACAGAAGTGTCTTTAACTATTTTTGTTTAAACATTGATCATTCTTATATGCTCTTCTCTTGCCTAAATATATTAATATTATTTCCCAACAACAACAATAACCTATCTTTTCTATCTTTATAGTCATGTATCCCATGACACTTGTTCATAAATATCCTATAATCAATGTGTGTGGGAATCTGAGATGTGGCTACAATATACCTCAAATCACTGTGTGAGTTCATGCTGTGTAAACACTGGTGGCCAGGTGAACTCCCAATAATGCTAGCTTGGTTTAAACAGCATTCTGGGAAAGTTTTCTAAATTATTCACCAGTATAATATCTCCAGGTGCTTATTTCTAGAAAATAATCTGCTGTTTAAAAGCTTCATGAAACTTTGCAAAACATGATGTTTGACTTTCATCAAAAGATAAAAACACTCCTTATGATTCATTGTGTCCAGCACATCATTTATTCTGACAATCCAAGACAAGAAGAATTGCTGTGAATTTTGTGTTTTCAAGTGTGAGGATATTTTTCCTGCTTTTTACAAATGTCAAGGTCATTAATTTGATTTAAAATGCCCTGTCTATGGCATTCAAATTCTTTGTATATAAATTAAGTGCGAGCACCTTATAGCTAGACTTTCTTATGACCCTGATCACTGCATTCCCTTCATCCTTTGGGTTGTCCCACCTTTTCGTTGCCCATAGGGCAACTTGACAAAGGAGAAAGATTGGTTTATAATTTTCCTTGATGGAAAAATAACGACACAATGGAGAGACAGCACTTGTCTTCATTTCAGCCAGCATTAAGTGAATGGTATGAGCCTTCTAGTTACTCGGATGTCTCTCTCATCTGAGTGTGTGCCATATACAAGTATCTCTAGCATCTACACATAGAATATGCTATGGTCTAGCCATTTCCTACTTAACTTGATGATGTCAACGTTTGTGCTGGTGGAACTGTTGTACACTGCACAGTTATAGAGCAGTATATGAGAGATGTATGGCCCATTTTAGAGCAATAATGATCAACACTGAGGTGAAGCTAAAAACAAGTTTATGACCATGCTGCTCACATTAATAAAAATATGAACCCATCTTAGGAAAGTGCATATTGATATTCATACTTCAAAATGTGATATGACATACAAATACTAAATTTTAAGAGAAGTAGATTCTACATTTTGAAAAACTGTGGGCAAAACTTTAAAATCCCTGTTAAGTACTACTCAAGAGAAAGACTCCTGGAGGACTAGGTTGTCAGAGATCAAGAATCTGGATTAGTTTATAAGGAAATTGTTGGCATGTGAGCCTGTGTGCTATAAATGGTATGTCATCTGATAAAGTGTGAGTAGCATCTGGATGTCCCCTAAAAGTAACTTCCAGGATCTTCAAACTCAATGTCTAAGATTACTTCCTAGAATATAACTATGGATCATGATGGGATCTGATCATGTTCACGTTATAAGGCCCCGCTAACTGAACATTAGAAAGAAACAAAGTACTCTTGACAGGAATCTTGTGCAGCTGCTGAAGGGAGCTGTGATTTCAAGTGTCCAGGAGTCTACTAACCATAGCAGGAAGGACTTGAAATTTGGTGGCTGAGATTGTGATGATTCCTAGTGACAAAGATATAAAAATTAATAATTGAGAATCAAATAACCCTGTGAGTTTTGTGAACTTATTTATGTGCTGCGTGCTCAGTGGCATACAACACTGTTCATTTCTTCCTCTTGCTTTGGGAGAGAAACCTTCACAGACCACTGAGAAGGGGAAGACTTTGGAAATAAGCTGGGAAACTGAATAGATTTAGTTTAACGGCATCTTGGGAGATAGGTGATGGGTATCTAAAAGTGTTTGAGTGTGTGTCATGCTGAGATTATTTCAAATGGAGTTTTAGTGTTTAAGAAGCTAGAGTTTGAAGCAATGGTTGGAAAGTCATACAGAGGAATATTTCATCTATCAGTTATAACACGTGAACACACATCGTCGGTTCAATCGTCGGTTCAATAAGAGAACAGACTGCACTGGGACAACCTTTCTCATCACTGCCACAATTAATCAGAAAACCCATGTTGTCAGGGAAACCATGTAGGAGGATTTTCCTTTGGGTACGAGGTTGAACCAAATGATGGTCCAGCTTCACCTAGACCTGATTCCTCAAGCCCAGGAGTATCGTTCTCATTATGAAAAAATGTATGAGCAGGAGTCCGTAAATACTTAGGTAATGAGCAATGTGAGTGAATAAGGGGGGAAAATGAAATTAAGTAAGCGTGACATTTAATAAAACCAAGCTGCTTTGTGTTAGTCATCGGCCAGGGGCTCTTGTTACGTTATTTAGAACAAAGAAACAACCTTTCTTTTTAAATATGGTTCAGTAAAGAACATAAAACAAAAGGAACCAGAGAGTACAACAGTAGCCACAGGGGAAATTGAGAGGAAGAAAGAATAGATGTGCAGGATTAATTAAATTACTAATGCAACTGCCTTGCAGGGGGGAGCTTAGCACAGCAAAAGAACAAACAGTCATTCATCAATAATTTCATTTAATTAATCATTCCAGAAGTTTAAGAGATTGGCCCTCTGGAGCCAGACATAACTATATTTATAGATGGGTACCATCTCTTCTAATTTTGTGCCTGTTTCCAATAGCAATAACATTCTAAGCCCAGGTTTTTTTAGACAGTAAAAATAAATCATCATAATAAATCATTGCATTGCTATCAAGATTGTTTCAGGCAATTAGTATCCAGGTTTCAGAAGAAATCCAAGCATAGAGAAGAAGCCAAAAAAAGTGCTACCACAGCAGTGTTCGTATTACGTCATCACCATATCTACTTAGCCATAGGAAAGGTGGTTTAATTTAAAAGGTGACCTAAGAATGGGGTCTTAAGGAGGAGCTAAGTATTAGCTGGGGCATAGGAAGAAGCAAACAGCCAGGCAGGCAGAAAGCATGTCCTTGGGGCAAGGATTTACATGTAGTTTGAGGCATGATAAAATTTAGTTGCTAATAGTGACTAGCTCCATCCAAGCTAAATCAACGAAATTCTATTTTCTCGCTGATCAGATTTGGAGAGAAGATTTGGTATTATCATTTATCCTGTTCTGAACACCACATATTTATCTAGCTTCCAGATGGTTTTTGCTAACAGTTAAACTGCTGTTAATCATTGCCACCTGTCCACCACCGTCACTGCCATGAGTATGTCTCAGAAATATGTATTCTCACCTATATACCAGTTTTATTGAAATTATCTATGCTAAAAAAAAATCCAAAACTTTTAGATTGCAAGTAAGGTCTACTTTGGGATAGACAGTCTTGCCCTAAGTTGAGTTAACTAGACAGCATTTCCTTACTTAAGGAAGATGCTCTTCTCTTTTGTTAGAGCACCTACTTTAGATAGTTTATGATTCACAGTTCTTTCTCTGTCATTCTGAGTTATATTCACATCCTTTAAAAAAAAAACTACTATTGTCAATGTTACAGCATAGTGTGATCTATCTCAAGAGAGCCCTGTTTTGAATCATAATAATATAGAGGCAGGAATGCCATCCCTCAGTAGGCACTTATTATACAAAGAATTCAAAACTGTGACCAGAAGTGGTCAGCTGACAATGGAGAAGAAAAACCATTGTTATAATTCGCATATAGAAGCAATCCGAACTGGCACAGAAGAAATAGACATTAAAACAAGAGACAACCTGGATGGTAAAAGTACCAGCAGGATTCATTTTAATATGGAAGTGTCCGTATAACTTACCTTTTTTTTTTTTTAACCAGGTCCAGCAAGGCTAAGTAAGGGGAAATGTGACACAGTTCCTGTCCCTGGAGCATTGCCAGGCTGTTGATTCTGTGATCCCCACTTGTGTTGATGGTTGCTGTTGCCCCAAAGCTGATCTACTGTCTTTACTACTCTGCTTACAATCTTTCTTTCTGAGAAACATACGTCCCCCTATTACTCAGAACTAATCATGCCACAGTAATTGAAATAGATGCAGTTTTCAGGAATGAGGAATGGAGATGATCATGAGGCTGTGGAGGATGAGGAGCAAACCTTCTGCTTGGCCTTTAGGGCCACAAGAAAGGATCTAGACAACATAACCGTAAGGGGCATTAAATCCTACATGGTCCTTTGTAGAAATAGTTCATTGCCAGACTTGGCCTTGAATGTGAATCATGAGGAGACACATGTGCCCTCTGGTCCAATGACAGCTGCATTAATTAGCCAGGGTGAACTTGGAACCATCAAGGTTAGAGAGTTACAGTGGTCTTAGGAAAAAATGGTATGGATAGAAAAAATAGGAAATTATATATGATTTAGGAATAAATAGCAGTAGAAGGAGAATACACGAAGCTATGAAAGTGCTAGGGTGTAGAAATGAGGATTAGAGAATTAACAGACGATGTAGAAGCATGTAAAAAGTTAGTACTCTTTTTTTTTTTTAGCTGAAGAATTGGAGATAACAATGCCTGAAAAATATTAGAGAGAGCTAACCATTTGACTTACATAAATTCAAATTTTTGTAAGGAATCATTTTCATTTTAGTAGTCTGTTCTCTTTCTGTTTTTACATGAGAATAGTTACTAACAACTGCTGTCTGCTGTACCAGAAAACTGTAAGAGCTGTGCCCAGCTACCTATGAAGAACAGGCTGTGTAACCTATAAGGAAATGTACTTTTGCTTTCAGTTTGGTTCTGCTCTAAGGAAATGGGAATTGGGGCTATTGATCTGGGACTCATAGAGTTCATTGTTGATACTAACAATGATGAAAGCATTGATGATGTGGCTTTAGTAAGTAAAAGACTTGGGTTCAGTCTCTCTCTGGTTATTAAGCTATTAAGCTAAGAATAATGAAAATTGAAAATTGTCAGGGAACAGAGAGAGTACCTGAACTAGTAGCTTGCATCTACTACCGACTAGAGTCATTACTGAATCAGAGCTATTCCCATTCCCGCCTCTCTCAGGACCCCCCTCATGCTGAGGCTGGACTTCAGTGGTTTTTTATGATGATTAAGTAATACTTTTATAGTAAGGAAAATAGCAATGTAAGACAGTTCAGTTCAAAGCATTTGCCATTCAGGCCTAGTGATATGTGATTGGTCCCTGAAACCTATGTGAAGGTAGAAGGAGAAAACTGACTCCTTAAAAGTTTTCCTCTAATCTGGACATGTGTGACAGAGCATGTACAAAGCCTCACACATATGACAACAATAAGTAAGTAAATACAGAAGTAAGTATAAAGTAAGCTGTTGCGTTTGTCAAAGTATTTAAAGCCATGGTTGGTCCTGTGGGTAAGAATGATGTCCACACAAATCACTCTGCATTTCTGCCCATCACACACGGAGACACTATTGATTGCTGCATCTTCACAAGTTGTCTGACTCAATTTGTTGCTGTTGGGTGCTGTGTGTCAATGCCTTATTCACAAGGCAACGGTTAATTTTCTCAGTGAACGCAGTGTCCTTGATGCTTCTGAAGTTCTAAATTGCAAAAGAGCTTGAGAGACAGACAAGAAGTAGCTCTTGAATCTCTTGACAGACTCGGAATGAGTTTCAGAGGGGCATGTAGCGTGGGCAACCATGACCCTTTTTGAATATTGACAAAAGCATTGATTTTTCTCAAATAAGTGCACCAAGAAGAGACGAAGGAAGTTAAGCAGGCAAGAAATGAAAGTCTTTCCTGTGTATACAAAGTCATTTATTAGTGAAATAAAAATTATATACTTGTTCCAAAAAATTAAACAATAAAAATAATACTTATAAAATTCTAGAGTCTGGTTGTCTCAGACCTAACCTTACATTCCAGAGAACCCTCTGTAGCATAGTGTACACTGTGCAAAGAACAATGAGGAATCTATTTATTTCTGTTTGCTTCTTAATATATTTTTCTCAATTAGCATAGAGCTAATGTATATTCATAGCATACAGTATATTATTCCACATGCACTTTTTATGTAATGACCAAATTAGAGTGAGCAGTCTACCCACAACCTCAAAGATTTATCATTTCTTTTTGGTAAAAATATTAAAATTTTCACTTATATCTGCTTGGAAATAGAAAACAAAATACAATCTTATTAGCTATAGTCACTTTGATTATGATTTCCTTGTGTGTTGGAAATATAAAAAATAAATTAGTAAAAGACAAAATAATGATCTATATCAATATTGGTGTTAGTGAAAACATTTAAATATTATTAGTCACCTTCTGCATTTGTCTTGTAGACTAGAAACAAACAGCTCTTAGGTCCTACCACTTGAGGACCATATTCCCAAGACCACTACTCTACTAATCTTTATAATACTGCTTGGTGTCTCTTTCATAAATAAACAATAATCTATATAGTGATAGATAGATAGATAGATAGATAGATAGATAGATAGATAGATAGATAGATAGTAGATAGATAGATATAGATTATATATAGTGATATATATATCACTATATATATATTATTATTCTTTGCACAGTGCACACTATGCTACAGAGTGATATATATATCTTTCATAAATAAACAATAATCAATAAATAAGCAATAAATATATATCATATATCATAATAAATATATATCATATATATCATATTTTTCATAAATAAACAATATATATATAATCTATATAGTGATAGATATATATATCACTATATAGATTATTGTTTATTTATGAAAGAGACACCAAGCAGTATATATATTAAGAGGCCAAGAAACTTTGGCAGGATTCTCTCTTCCGTGTGGATACTTCATTCCTCCTTTGAATAGGAAACAAAATACCCATGAAAGGAGTTACAGAGACAAAGTTTAGAGCTAAGATGAAAGGATGGACCATACAGAGACTAACCCACCGGGGATCCATCCCATAATCAGTCACTAAACTCAGACACTATTGCATAGGACAGCAAGTCTTTACTGAAGGGACCCTGATATAGCTGACTCCCACAGAAGTGGATGCTCACAGTCATCCATAAGAGGGAGCATGGGGCCCACATTGGAGAAGCTAGAGATAGAACACCAGGAGCTGAAGGGGTCTGTAACCCTAGAAGAGGAACAACAATATGAATTAAACAGAACCCCCAGAACTCATGTCTCTAGCATCATATGTAACAGAAGATGGCCTAGTCAGCCATCATTGGGAGGAGAGGCCCCTTGGTACTGCAATCTTTATATGCCCCAATACAGGGGAATGCCAGGGCCAAGAAGTGGGAGTGGGTGGGCAGGGGAGCAGGGAGGGGGAGGGGGAAGGGGACTTTTGGAATAGCATTTGAAATGTAAATTAAGAAAATATCTAATAAAAAAAGTAAAAAAAGAAAGAAACTTTGGCAGGCAGAAAGAATACTATTTTGTGTTACATAAAGCTAATTCTTATAGTTGGTGTACTGGCTGGTTTTGTGTGTCAACTTGACACAATCTGGAGTTATCACAGAGAAAGGAGCCTTCCTTGAGGAAATGCCTCCTTGAGATCCAGCTGTAAGGCATCTTCTCAATTAGTGATCAAGAGGGGATGGCCCATTGTGGGTGGTGCCATCCCTGGCCTGGTAGTCTTGGATTCTATAAGAAAGCAAGCTGAGCAAGCCAGTGGAAGCAAGCCAGTAAGGAACATCCCTCCATGGCCTCTGCATCAGCTCCTGCTTCCTGACATGCTTGAATTCCAGTCCTGACTTCCTTTAGTGATGAACAGAAATTTGGAAGTGTAAGCTGAAGAAACCCTTTTCTTCCCAACTTGCTTCTTGGTCTTGAAGTTTTGTGCAAGAATAGAAACCCTGACTAAGACAGCTGGCACATGCAGTTAAAAATAAAACAGGCCCCCAAATTAGGACTTAGGCCCCCTGCATATATGTAGTAGATGTGCAGTTTGGTCTTCATATGGGTCCCCCAACAACTGGAGCTGGGACTGTCCCTGAATCTATTGCCTGTCTGAGGATCCTGTTCCCCTAATTGGAACGCCTTGTCTGGCCTCAGTGGAAGAGGATATGTCTAGTTCTTCAGTGACTTGATGCACCAGGGTCTGAGGATATCCAGGGGGCCTTCCCCTTCTCAGAGGAGAAGAGGGGAGTGCAATGGGAGAGGAGCTGTGTGAGGATGTGACTGGGAGAAGGGGGCGTCTGATATTGGGATGTAAACTGAATAAATTAATGAATGAAAAAAATCAAAGAATGCATAATTACAAACGTACAAACCATTTGGCCTAATTTTCAGTGCTACATCTTAAATGAACATATTAGCAATCCTTGGCCATCATAGACTGAAATATCCACCCACCTCATATGAATAGTCACATACAACTTATGACCTCTAAGAAATCTTACCAAAGCACTGTTGATGGAAAACCTTGTCTTTCAAACAGTCAATTAATGAATGGTGTGCATATTATATGTCGTCTGTGTAAACACAAAACCAGACAGACAAACTTCTCCTGGGAGAAGATTAGTGTCAAGCAGGTTTTCAAACAGAACAGAAAAATACATGAATTTGTTGCCACAGCAGCAAGAAGTGGATAAAATTATTACAATATTTCAGTGATACCATGGGTAATCAAGACCCTGGTTCAATAACACTGTACTGGTAATTACCATGATACAATGTTACTATGGCTAATCCTCATGTAGCAAGCACACTGTTATAATTGGCTATTCATTATCATGGTACACTGTTATGATAGCTAGTCATTACCACGGTTTAGTGTTGCTACAACATAGCACAGTATTACTATGTCTAATAAAAACTATGGAAGAGTGTTACTATAGCTAATCACTACTATGGTATAATATCTTATGGAAACATTACTATAGTACAGTGTCACTATGAATAATTATTACTATGGTACATTGTCACTATGGTAATCATTTCTACGGTTTGGTTTCACTTTGGTAATGATTACTAAGGTGTATTGTCACTATAGTAATCATTGTTATTGTTCAGTGTCACTATGACAATCATTACCATGGTAGAGTGTTACTACAGAAATCATTGCTATGATACAGTGTCGGTGTGGCTAATCTTTGCTGTAGTGTAGTGTTACTCTGGCTAACAATTATCATAGCACAATATTACTAGGGCTAATCCTGACTGGATGGCTGGTTACTATGGCTCATCATTACTACAGTACAGTGTTACTATGGTAATCATTACTATGGTACAATATTGCTATGGAAATCATTACCTTGGATCGTGCTATTTGGTGTAACCATTACTGTGATATGGTATTATTATTACTATTACTGTGGTTTTACAATGGATAATAATATTCAGTTGTGATTTATCATTTCATCTTTATGTGTGCTTATATTCCTCCAAGAGCCCTATAGCACCACTTATCTATGCATAAATTGTGAGAAGATGTACCTTACTTATATATTTGGTGCATGCCTTATTATAGGAAATGTTAGATATTTGTCTGTCTGAATTTTAAATATTCCATATTGTCTTAGTTAGGGTTTTACTGCTGTGAACACACACCATGACCAAGGCAACTCTTATAAGGACAACACATAATTGGGGATGGCTTACAGGTTCAGATGTTCAGTCCATTATCATCAAGGTGGGGCCATGGCAGCATCCAAGCAGGCATGGCATAGGAAAAGCTTAGAGTTCTTCTTCTTGATCCGAAGGCCTATAGGAGAAGACTGACTCCCACGTGGCTAGGATGAGGGACTCCAAGCCCATAGTGACACACTTCCTCCAAAAGGCCACACCTACCAACAAAACCATATCTCCTAATTATTGGGCCAGGCATATTCAAACCACCACAAGAATATAACATTTTTATATTCCTAACTCACCTGCTGGCTATTTTTGTCTTTTTTTTTTAAATCTCCAAAATTCACTTATTAAGTGACAATAATGATTTAAGTGATATTGTTTAACTGTATATGCCTGAGTTGAAGTTTAAAAACAATTGTATTTGGATGAATCAGTTATAAAAAAGAAAAAAGAAAACTCAGAAAAATACCTTATAAGGAGAAAGTGCATCTAATACACCTATCCTTTTCTGCATCAGTCTCTGGCACACAATACAGTATTCATTCTGGTGTGCCTAGAAGCTGTGGCCAAGTCACTGACCTCATGACAGGGATATAAGATATGTCCCTCATCCAGAAAATGTGCCAGTTTACAAGGTGCAGAGTGGTTTCTACTCAGTGTCACTTAATACCATCACAAAGTGGAAGCATAGTGAACCAAGGATTGCCTCTGTGCTTATGTATCTTCCACACACGCATGCAATTTGCATACCCCTCCTTCCTGGAGAACAAGCTCCTTCTGATGAGAGTGCCTCCAGGTTAGTTACAGTTAACATATAACTTCTGGAGATGAGCCTTTAGGCTGGAACTGTGTCTTTAGCTAGACAGCCCCAGCAAAAAGCTTGGCCATGCTACCCATAAACAAGCAACAAAAACAACTGTCATTGTCCTTTAATGATATGGAGGACAGGACCAAATGAAAAGTGTTTTGTTCATATATTCTGAAACAAACAAAATTAACCCAGCAATTTACCGGGATGTAAAAAAGAATTGGTCTTGTGTATGGAGGTTGTACCCTGAAGGTGTGGTGTAGGAGAGCAGGCCCTGTTTCTTGTCTGTACCATTTTTCCACCACTTAGTCCTCTTAGTGGCCCTCAAGGTCTCTGAGTGTCTAAGATCGTCTCAGGAGTTTCCTTCAGAGTGCTATGCCCCTCTCATGCATTCTGACACCAGAGAGGGGTCACCACGGGCATGGTTGGTCTTCAACTGATGATCATCTCAGGCTAGCTCCCTGTCCAGGCCCCATGAGTAGTTACTGTTCTGGTCATCTCTGGCTTGCTTCTTCTCACCAGGCCTGCCCAAGTGGCCCCATGCAGGGGATCTTCTATCTTGGGCTCACTTCCACCCCAGGCCCTCGGTCCCAGACAGAATTTTTCTAGTCTTTGGCTTGCTCCTGGTCCTGGGACCCATCAGGGCCTACCTACCCAGTGCCAGACTGGTGGTAATTTCAGGCTAACTCCCTGTCTGAGCCCCCTGGTGCTGTACTGGTGGTCAGCTCAGACTTGCTTTTTTGCAGGGAGTGTAAGGCTACCAATCATTCAGATGTCCCTACGTCAGAACACTGAGCATAGACATAGCCTCTCTCTATTCTGTCACTTACTGGCACACAAGTAACACAGCAGCCATACCTGCAAGGCTCTAGGAACAAGAGTCATTGTATATTTTTAATTCTAAGTAACGTAACGTAACATTTTATACTGCAGTTTCATGGTTATAGTTCCCCCAAAGTAATATAGCTAACATTTAGGAGCTTTGTGTTACTAAGGAATAGGGACTCCACAGTTCACTAAGCTAACCATCACAGTGTGGATTTTGGTTACCTGCCAGCCAAACCCTGTCATTATAAGGTGAGAACTCTTTCATAATAATTGTGGTTGGTTGCTGGATAATTTTGATAAGCAAGTGAATTACAAAGGGTGTGCTTCACGGTGCCAAATTCCTGAAAACACATCCAGAGGTGGTAATTAGAAGGAAAGCTAGCCAGAAAGGCCATTAGGCCTTTGCAAATAATTATCAGCTCTCCTTTGGAATCCATTCGTATCTGGGCACTGCCTCTCCTTGCATTTTGAAGAGCAGTTACTAGGCTGGACTGGTTGCTAGGCGAGCAGAGACCCAATCGCAGTTTTCTCTTAACTCCCTGTTACAAGGACTGTTAATCTTAGTTCCTAGAGATTTTGCTCCTTTAGAAGCACAACAGTCTTTCGTGGTCCACAGGGCTGTGTGAGAAGACAGCCCCTAGAAACAGCCCAAGAGATGATCCTTAGGTTTCCCAGCAACCTCCAGCTGCATCTTGTCAAGGACTGTGACATCCTGACAGCTGGTTTCTCAATTGTTGCCATCCTGGCGCCTAAGTGTGATGTTAGCTGCAAACACAGAAGCAGGTACAGTGATGGTGTGATCCTTGTTGGTTTTCAGACACAGGCACACACCCAGGACTAAGTTGGTTGAGAATTAGTGTGAGAATCGGTGCTTACTGAAAAACCATTGTGCTGGCGTTTGCCGATGTCGCTCAAAATGGAAGCTCAACTCTGGAAACAAAGTGCAACTGAAGTTAATAAACACAATACAAACAGTCTGGAAATATACATCTTTAAAAGGCTTATATTACATTTGCTTGTCCCATTCTCTGTGATCAAATAAGTACTACTGCCGTTTACTATCTACTAATTTCCAATGGTAATGTTCATGGGAAGATTCATCGCCTCAACAGATACTAATATCATTCAGATGTTCCTGAGATTATCTTTAATTGAGATATCTGTCTGAGATTGGTAAAAGCACAGAGGAGATCAAGCTGCACACAGCTTCATGGGAAGACATTTTAAATTAGCAGTCAAGACATTTTGCACTTTTAACCCTGGACTATTCACACACCATTTTCAAGCTAGGAATGCCAGGTTAGCCTTTCTCCCCCAATCCAACCCCATGAAATATGGATTATGAATTTCATAAAAATATGATCTCAGTCACATATAAAGAGGCATCAGCACGAGCCTCTTCTCTGCTGACAATGTGAGTTTAGTTTCACCATCTTCTTCTCTTGGTCTGTGTGTGGAAGTAACCATGTTTAATCCTAAAAACTTTGATTTTTATCATCATAGAACAAAAAAATAGTTCTCTACCTATTCTACCACTCTTGTTCTGACTTTTAAAATATTTTCCCTGTAAGATCTAAGCTACTGAATAATCTTGGCGTCAACTTTGCCTTCTTCCCGGGTCCTGTACTAACCCGTTAAATAAGGTTTGGACTCTCACTCAGTTTGGATAAAAGTCATGTTGCTCTGTGGGGTAAAGCCAGCTGAATCAAGTCGCTTGGCACAGTACAGAGACACTAGTCTCACTTTGAAAAGCACACTTGTACTTTGGAAATTCAGCAGCTTTATGTAAAGTCAGGCATAATGCAGAAGAGCTGACAGGTTGCTATGAAAATTATGTCTCTGCATTCCCTTCTTGCCAAGCCCTAACTATGTTATCTGGGGAAGAAAAGATAATATAGTGCCTCTCCACAGTCCTAAGATGACTTTGTGCATCTCTGAAATGGGTACAGTTCTCTTGTGATGGAGTTTTCTATGTTAATAGCAAGGTAAAACAGCTACAGAGAGCTTTCTGAACCTTTTATTTGAGTGCTTGTATCTAGTGTTTTCTCGGGGACCCTTATTACTCATTTTCCATGTCATTTTAATACAGATGTTACAAGTTCAGCCAATATTAATATCCTAAAGCAAAGAATTATTTCGTTCTCTTTGCTATGCCCTGCCCACCATTAGTGGGCACACCACCTCTCTCTCTCTCTCTCTCTCTCTCTCTCTCTCTCTCTCTCTCTCTCTCTTGAATTTCAAAGGATGCTCCTGGGAAAATGTCTGTGTGCTGAAAAGAGACTGTTGCTGTTATCATTTGTAATTCACCAAAGAAAATCTTGATAAAAAAATAATCACTCATCTGCAGAGGACAGGATAAACACAGTTCTGACCTGGATACCAGTGTTTGTTCACAAGTAAATAGGTCACCCTGACTCCTAGCCTCCTGGGACACAGACATCTGTACGTTACAGAACTACTGGGCAAATGCTACTACACTGGCATCCTTTAGCCATACTCAGAGTATCTCAACCTCAGTCTGTATCTTCAGTAGTTGCTCGAGTGAGCCCAGTCATCAGCACAGTTCATTTTCATAGGCTTTGACACTAGAAGATTATAACCACCTTTCTAATGGCTTGTTTTATTCATTCATTTAACAGATACTAAGCCAGCTTTGAGTAACGTAGTATATATTATCTCAAAAGTCTTTGGTAGTTGCCCTTGTTATTCAGGCCAATGGACAAACCTGACTTATTCTAAAGCAATGTCACCTAGGCCCCAGTGACTGTCCAGGCACTGAGTGCCACCTCCCAGGCATCCCATTTTACCATAAGGTAACTGTCACCAATGCTATCAGAATACATTGATAAAGCCAACATCATGTTTTAAAATGATCTGCCATTATTATAACTATTATTACCTCATATCAGACCAGCTTCCTCAGGGACAATATCTTCAGCTCATTGTTACATAAGCTTTCCCTTGTAAACTGAAAGAAAACTTGATTTTCACTCACTTTCATTTAAAATGATTTACTACAGGACTGGGCTGGCCCAGTCAGTAAATCACTTGCCATGCAAGAAGTGGGAAGACCTCAGTCTAATCCCCAGAACCCATGTAAAAAACAGGGTGCAGAGGTATATGTTTATAATCCCAGTGCTCGGGAGGTAGAGACAAGAGCATCCCTGGGGCTCACTGGACAGTCAAAACAAATTGTTGAGATCCAGGCTCCATAAGAAACTTTGCATCAAAGAATAAAATAGAGAGCAATTTAGGAAGACAGTGGACTTGGACCTTTCGCCTCCACAGTATCCATGTGTGTGTGCAAACATATGTGCACAGACACACAGACACATATATATACACAGATGGACATTCAGACACATTCACACAGACACACATAAAGACACAGACTGACAGATGATAGACATAGATACACACATACACATGCAACAAGCCACACACAGATACACATAGACACACAGTCACAGGCACACAGACATACAGATGCACATACATACTTACATACATAGACACTTACTACACCATTCACCAAATCTATTAAGCTACCCTGAGTTTCCTTTATAACCTAAAAAGTTGGATGATAAAGTTCCTGGGGAATATGTATTTGTTCCTCATTATTCTTAGCACATTTTTACTAGTACTGTGGCATCCTAATAAATTCTACTGACTAGGCATAATGCAATGTCCCATTTTGTATCTCACAATCCAGCTGTGTCATCAAGCAATGCTTTAGTTTTTTTTTTTTTAATAGCCAGTTCACAACAGAAGATTTCATTTAGCTTGTGTTCTAAAAAGACCAAGCTTTAGGGAGAGAGGGAGGTTAGCAGAAGAGAGAAAGGAAGCAGGTGTACCTGAAAAATCATTTAAATTTGATTCTCCACCAGAGAACTATATTACTTTAGTCTCCTAAGACATGTTTTCCAAAAGCCTGGAGTTTGTTCTTTTATATCCCGCTTTTATGTGTGCTTACAAAATCATCTCTAGGTAAGGAATATATTTTCTTTCAGGAAAACATCTCTTCAAAGACAGCATACTGAAGAAGGGAATTATTAACTAATTCTGTCATTTAACAGATTGTCAGGGTGGCATGAGACACTAGTTTTGTGTGGTAGGCAAACCGTTTGGTTTCCTCGGCAAACACAAACACATCATCAATTTACTTAAATGCCCCCACTACTCTCTCTAGATTTCTTTTATAAATTTTCAGAAAGTAGTGACTAGAGACAGAGAACAGCACAGCAGAAAGGGATGTTTTCCTGTTTGTTTGTTTGTTTGTTTGTTTGTTTGTTTTTTCTGGTGTTTTTAACCAGTCAGCTTAATCTTCCATTACCATAAAATTATGATAAATAACAAACCCAGTCCTCACACTTCCTTACTCTGCAGAAATAAGAGCGGTCACATGTGGTGCCACATAAGGCACTAATAATAAGATTTTTAAGCTCTGCTTTTAACCTAAATATATGCATTAAAATGCTAAAAAGTAGTACCATCTTAATCTAAGACATATATAACCAAGGAATAAATACATTTTAAGGTATTTTATCTACAGTACTGATGTTAGACGGTGGGGTTTAGTGGGTGCCTCAGGAGGGGATCGCAGTTCTGTGGCTGGAACAAAAAACTAGATAGAGACATGCAGGTCGAATTGGAAGCAGGGGTGGGTTATTATATAAAGGTACACTTGTAAGACCGAAGACTGGCTGAGGCAGAGAGGAGTTTCATCGGTTCAGTGGCCAGAGAGAGGGTTCAGTGGGTAAGAGTGCTCAGTGCTCTTCCCGAGGACCCAAGTTCTGTTCCTAATACCCACATCAGTAGCTCACAACTGCCTGTAACTCAAACTCCAGGAGATTCATTCCTCCTTCTGGCCTTTGAGTGCACCTGATTATTCATTCTCCTCCTCCTCCTCCTCTTCCTCCTCCTCTTCCTCCTCCTCCTTTTGTTGTATGGTTGTTAGTGAGCTTTGGCACTTTGAACAAAAGCCTGTGTGTGTGTGTGTGTGTGTGTGTGTGTGTGTGTGTGTGTGCTTAGTTTGTTTATATCTGTGTGTGTGTGTGTGCACTCGTATAAGGACCACTTGGAGGAGTCATTTCTCTCCATTTACCCTGTGGTTTCTGGGCATCAGACTTAGACATTTAGGTTTAGGAACAAGCTCCTGTACTTACTGAAGCACTTTCCTGATCCAAGCCTGGGTTCTTTCCCACATCTGGACCCTGTGTGGAAGCTGGGTCTGGACTGTTTCATTGCTGTTGAGAAGCCTGGGGCTGTTAGAGGCCTGGTCATACTCTCTAGCTGTGGGCGGTCTCTCCTCATAGCTCACCTTGCCATCCCTAAAGAGTAGAGGGGTTAGATGTACTGTGGGTGGTGTGTCTCCCCCACACAGGACTTCTGTGTGTGTGACCGGATTCTATGTGTGGGTAGATTCTCCTCCTCCTCCTCTTCCTCCTAGCTTTAGCATCAAGGATACAAGAATGTGGTTGTGGAAACTCCCTCCACAGCTAAGGAAAGCTGCTGAGGCCATTCATGTGCCAGACTATCCTTGCATGGAGGCCAAGAGGTGGATGGCATTGTGTGAAGCTGTAAAGATGAAGCCTGGATTATGTTAGTAAACCCAACATGTTGGTGATGCCAGAGTCACGAGAGACCTGCTGAGGAAAGCTGTGGACTCATACATAACCAGCCTAAGAGACCAGTGTGCCGCAGCCAAGAAGAGTTGGAGACCTGAAGAGCATTTTGACATCAGACATGGAAATGCAGAATTTAGAGCTTGCCTTGCTGGATTTCAGTCTTGTTTTGGCCCACTGCTTCCTCATTATCTCTCTTTCTTCCATTTTGGAAGGGTAAGGTATATTCTGGGCCATTGTATATTGGAAGTATGTGCTCCACTTTTTAAATTTATTTTTTTATTCTCTCATATATTTACATACTGACTACAGTTTCCTCACCTCCCTCTAGTCTCTCTCTCCCTCACCTCCTTCCTTCCCCACTGCCTCCACTCAGAAAAGAGCGGGCCTACCAAAGACATCAGCCAAACACAGGATAACAAGATATACCTTCACATCAAGGCTGGACAAGCTAACCCCATAGGAAGACAAAGGTCCCACAAGTAGACAAAAGATTCAGGGGCAGCCCCTGCTCCCACATTAGGATTCCCACAAGAACACCAAACTACTCTTCCATAACATATATGCAGAGGACCCAGGTCAGACCCCTTATCTCTGAGTCCCTCTCAGTCCCAGACAATTGAATAATCTGTGGGCCAAGGCTGTTGTTCTGTTGGTGTGGGCCTGACCCCTCTGGTTTCTCTGATCCTTCCTCCCTCTCCTCAGCAGAACCTCCCAACTCTGCCTAATGTTTGGCTATGAGACTCTGAATCTGCTCCCATTAGGTGCTAGATGAAATCTCTCTGGTCGCTTTAATGATCATTCTGCTGGGCTCCTGTTCCTCAAGAACACTGCAGGCAGGGCAACCTGTAAGCTGAAGGTTTTGTGGCTGGTTTGGTGTCCCAGTCCCTCCACTTGAGGTTTTACCTGGTTACAGAAGATATCAAATTTGAGGTTACAGTTCAAAGGTTGTCCTCAGTCTCAGAAGAAACTTTGAATGTTGGAGGCTGTGATAAACTATGGGAACTTTTGAAATTGGACTTAAATGCATTATAATATGGCCTATGGGGAGCAGTGAATGGAATGCAATGGTTTGAATAAGAATGGTGTCCATAAACTCATATCTGAATGCTTGGTCACCAGAAAGCTCTGTTTAAGAAGAATCAGGAGGAACTATGTCACGGTCTGTGAGCTTTGAGGTTTCAAAACCAAAAACAAAGCCAAGATATCTCTCTCTCTCTATCTATCTATCTATCTATCTATCTATCTATCTATCTCTATCTCTATCTCTATCTCTATATCTCTCTCCCCTTGTATATCAGGATATAATTCTTGGCTACTTCTCCAGCAACATACCTGCCTGCTACCATGTTCCTCCCCATTATGAAAATGGACTAAGCCTCTGAAACTGTAAATAAGCTTCCAATTAAATGCTTTCTTTAAGGAAAAGAAAGGAAAGGAAAGGAAAGGAAAGGAAAGGAAAGAAAAGAAAAGAAAAGAAAAGAAAAGAAAAGAAAAGAAAAGAAAAGAAAAGGCCTTGGTCATGGTATCTCTTTATGGTAATAGAATGATGACTAAGACAAGTCTTAAAATCAAAAAGCTGAAATTGATCAAGTAGTTCTTTTTCAATATGCCCCACCAAATACACCATATTAAACATGATTAGTCTACATCATTGTGTATGTGCATATGTTTGAGTGTTTTTTGATAAAACATGAAGATTAAATGTTTTGAAAGAAGTAATGGATATGGAAAACTTTTCTTATAGGTTAAATGGTTCTCTTAATTGATACACTTAAAGACATCATACGAAGAATAAATAGCAAAAATTTAAAGTTATTATCTTCTCTCCATTATAGTAAACAATCATTGCACTGACTTTATGTGCAACACAGAAGACACTTGATAGTGATTACTCTCACAGTGAGTGGCGACTGTTTCTAAAGACAATTGAATTCATTTCTTGAGAATTAGCCCATTGCTTTTCCTAGGTTTCCATCTGTTAGCCTCAGTAAATGAGACTGGGAAACAATTAGAAAATCTGATCACAATAATTACCATAATTCTACAACACCTCCATTATTCTGCCCCATGCCAGCCTGCACAAATTACATGATTCATCTCAATTTAACAAAATCAAGAATGTTTGTGTATGTGCTGCTTACAATGTCTGGGGTTAGTCACTGAGAACGATGCAAAGATAAAGGGTGTCATACATCTTTATCCCAACGACCATGAACATCATCTGAGGCCCAGGAAGAGAGGAAATTAAGCAGAACAACGACAAAATGAATTGAGGGTTATTTGTACAAACTCCTGTCCTTTGGATGCACAGTATAGAAGATCCTAGCACTCAGGAAGATAGACCTAGTACTCAGGAGTGGATAATGGAAGGGAAATTTCTGAGAAGGTGGGATGGATAATCTGAGCCAGAGACAATCATGCCAGCAAAAGCAGAGATGTGAGAAGCCAACTTGGATTGAGCCTGTAGTCCCAAACCAACAGGAATAGAAAGGCGGAAAATGTATGCAAAATACTAGGGACCCACATCAGCTAAGTGGATATTAGCCCAGAAACCTAGCATCCCCAAGATACAACTTCCAAAACACAAGAAAATCAAGAAAGAAGACCAACGCGAGGATACTTCATTCCTGCCTAGAATAGGGAATAAAATATCCATGGAAGGAGTTGCAGAGACAAAGTTTGGAGCTAAAACGAAAGAATGGACCATCCAGAGACTGCCCCACCCGGGGGGTCCATCACATAATCAGCCACCAAATGCAGACACTACTGCATACGCCAGCAAGATTTTGCTGAAAAGACCCTAATATAGCTGTCTCCTGTGAGGCTTTGTCAGTGCCTGGCAAATACAGAAGTGGATGCTCACCATCATCTATAGGGTGGAACACAGGGTCCCCAATATAGGAACTAGAGAGAGTACCCAAGAGCTGTAGGGGTCTGCAACCCTATAGATAGAACAACAATATGAACTAATCAGAACCCCCAGAGCTCATGTCTCTAACTGCATATGTATTAGAAGATGGCCTAGTCCGCCATTATTGGGAAGAGAGGCTCCTTGTTCTAACAAACTTTATATGCCCCAGTACAGGAGAATGCCAGGGCCAAGAAGTGGGAGTGGGTGGGTAGGGGAGCAGGTTGGGGGGAGGGTATAGGGAACTTATGAGATAGCACTTGAAATGTAAATGAAGAAAATATCTAATAAAAAAAAGAAAGAAAGAAAAAAAAAAAAAAAAGAAGGCTCTTCAAAGGGCCTATCCTCTCTAACCCTGATGAGGTTTCCAAAGAGGCCTTTTATTCTTACTCAGAAGATGGTTCCTCAAGAGGACTACCCCTCTTAGTGACTAACAACGTTCTTCAAAAACCCAATCCTTCCTAGTCCCCAATAACTATGAGGTATATCCCTCCTAACCAGAGCAAAATTCAGTATACAGATCTGCACCTTAGGAGTGTCAGAAGGACTCATCAATTTGGGTGTCTGGGGACATAGCAGTCATTCCAAACCTCTCCAGGCTCAGTAGGAAGCAGAGGGCCCTGGGACATTTTCAGGGGGTACCTCTCCTACAGCCTCCAGTGGCTGGATGGGTTGGGAGTAAGGCTGAGTCCTATGGGAGAGGAGGGTAATCTCGCTGGGGCCTCCAGAAAATGAAATGTTCACGTGAAAAAGATAAATGACTGATTAAGCCAACTGAATGTACACAAACCGAAAGCAGTTCATGCTTTAGAGTACAGTTGTTTAGTTTCTTTGTTTGGTTGGCTTGTTTGTTTGTTTGTTTGCTTGCTTGCTTTTAAAGGCAAAAAACTGCAATATATCAATGTTATTTGGGGTCCGAGTAACCTTGCAACATTTGTTATTGGCAAAACATAGTAATCAGACTCAACACAGTAATTTTGATTACACATTTTAGGTTATTTTAGCTTGTCTTTAAATTGTATAAACATTAGCTATTTTGGTTAATACACCTGGACCAGGGTCAGGGTCATAGATATCCCAAATGTGTTGCCACAGGACATGTGGCTATTGAAAATAGAGGACTAGGAAGTATCTATGCAGACACATAATGGAGTCTGGCAAGCTAGTATTAGCTTAGCCACTTCAATTGAACGTTCTGCAAGAAACATATCACTAAATATTCTTTCTCTGCCTCTTAGAAAGATATTCTTGGGCCCCCATATCAATGGAGTTCCCATTCACAGATGTAATCAACTGCAGATTGGTAGTATCTATAAAACATAATTGTGTCAATATTATGAATGCACATTAAGCCATCATTCCCTAAAGGATAACATTTCTATGTATACAGTATTCACATTGTATCATGTCATAAACAATAAACATTTACTTTAAAGGATACAGAAATGTGCATGAATTTATATGTAAATATATGCTACATAATATAAGAAACTCTAATATCCACTGACTTGAAGGAAGCTTCTGGCGCTCCTACTCTTCATATGATACTATGGTATACATAATCACATTAAAATCCTCTTGCTTGCTTAAGACTTAGGGGATGTCTATCTGTCATGGAACTAGCAGTGAAAGATGGTACCTTTATTTCATAATGTATGGAAGAGTTGAAATTCAACTTTAGTGGGACATTGCTCTAAATGAATCATATGTCTCTAATCATGAACAAATGACAAGTCTCATTTCCTTTTAAGTAACAGCAGTTAATAAGCATTTTTTGACCTAGGGTTACCCACATCCTACTCTCAAACTTCCCTTCTTTGGCATATCAGCACTAAAGCAACCTTTTGTCCTTCTTGCAATAGTTTTTATTGTTGTTGTTGCTGCTGCTGCTGCTGCTGCTGCTGTTTCTGTTTTTTTCAATAATGACAGCATCCAACATGGTTTGGTCCGGAAAACCTGACTAGGGTGAGGAAGGAATTAAGTAAAGAGAAAAACACAGACACATGCACAGAAATACTGGGATCTGGCAGACTATGCTAACTCTGATGGACCATTACTATGCAACAAGGAACTTCAGGGCATGTATTATTTATAGCACAACATGGAGGAGATAACTCATCTCCATAGGAGGGCACTGCCATTAATGAGTTTCTGTACACTCTGTGAACATTCACACACAAACCTGAGGAAGGCTTTGCCAGTTCCTGGAGCGGATTCAGGAAAGGCTTTGCCAATTCTCATTAGTCTGGGGCATTTGAGTCCTTATAGATGATATACATTCACTAGCATTTCATCTGCTCCTCACAAGCAATTAACATTGCCAGTATAATTTTTTTCTCTGACAGCTTTAATAGCCAATACAATAAATATAAACAAGCTAGTTTTTACTAAAAACTCACTGTCTGGGGTTCTTTATTACCATGATTCTTCATCTTTGTGATGACCTGCAGAACAGAACAGGACTGACTACTATGCTCTAACTGATGCTCCAGCTACAAGGCTTCTTTGGCTAATTTATGATAGAGTCAGAATATAAGAAGCTCGTCTTAAGGTCATTAAATTAAGTGGCAACAAATGTTTTCGATAGTTTGACTTTAAACCGTTAACTGAGAGAATATCATTTAAAATTTCTGAAAAAAACAAATAACCACGAGACAAGTGTTAATAGAGACAATCAGTACGCAAAGAGAGACAAGTGTTAATATAGACAATCAGTATGCAAAGAGAGAAATCACTAGATGAAACAGCATTCCAAGTTTGTCGCTTATTTGTGCAGGTAGAAAGGAGATATCAGAAACACATACACAGTACTGTTATAAGCTACTAATGTGCATAGTAATGGAATTAACACCTAAAATAGATTGAGATGTTACTATAGGTGCGTGGTTGGAAAGAATTTGCACACACTATCCCATGAAATCTATATAGAGGTTATTTTTTGTGATAAATCTATCTTTGCCTTCTCTCTGAATTGTCATAGACCAAGAACTGTGTCTATTTAATTTTATCTTGCTACATCAATGCATTACAATAAACTAAGGGGATATTTTGATCCTTTTACAAATGAGGAAGTAGAGCCCTTGTTGTCTCATACAGTTTTCATAAGCAGAAAAGTGAGATACAATACTCAAATAATACCTTTTTGAGTCAAGAGTTTTGGTAACATGATAGAAATTATGTTGATCTTACTATATGTCCATAATGTTTTCAAACCCTTTCAAATGCCATATAAAAGAGACTAGCAGCTAGAGAAATGATCTTGCCAGTCCAGTGTAGTTTCCACCTTTGCTGGGGACCTGAATTCAATTTTCATCAATTCATGTTGGCCAGCTCACAAATGCCTGCAACTCCAGTTGCAGGGGTTCTAATGTTCTCATCTGGCTTTGATGTGGATACACACATGAACACACCCATACACACACACACACACACACACACACACACACACACACATGTAGACACATATACACACAAAACAATGAATATTTTTTAAAATTAAATTGTAAAAGGAACCTGAAAGAGATACCATTTATCTCATTTTTAAATCCAAGCTTTCTTATGCCCTGCTGCTTAAGGTCACAGTCCTCTGTGTCTGGGCAGCAATCTTGAGCTAGGCAGAAGATGGAGGACTCCCTTTTCTTAGGGCAACTTCCTCTTTTCTTCCTGATCTGGGGAGCCAGAACCCCACCCTACACCAGTGGAAGAGCATTGTCAGCGAAGACCAGCATCAGCTAAGTCCAACAAAGACCAGCAAAGAGTAATAAGGTGAACCAAATGCAAGAGCATCATCCACCATCTGTTGGGTTCCACTTATACCCTTTCCAAACATGACATGTTCTCTCAAGCATCTGCTCCAGCAAAACATCACATGCCCTCTCACCAGACATCCTCTAGAAAAACACCATGTTTCTGTTCTCAGCAAAACATCCTCTCACATCTCTGCTTCAGCAAAAGATTCTCTCATAAAACAGCTTCCAGAAAAAAAAAAAAATCACATGACACACCTGAGTCTCCAAAGAAACCAGAAATTTCTACTTCATCGAGCCTCTTCCTATAGCCTGTTTCTCCCACTTCCCCCTTTTACCTCTTTGTAGATTATGCTTCTTGCAATACAGAGTACTAAGAGTATTATTATACTCACTCATTGTTTATACATAGAACAGTGAGAGCTTTATTAAAGGATTGTATTTTTAATTTCTCCAACAATGCAGTCCTTGACATTACTATGATCTTGGGTATATTAATTTTATTTTTGCTTTATCGTCCTCTAGTTACTTTATTGCTCATGTTCTCTCATTTTTGACTACTGGGAACTCTTTCAGGTTAACTCTTGCACCCTTTAGACATGTCTACATGTTTTAAGCACTTCCTTATGTTCTGGTATTATGAGAGACTCTAAGAATGAGCTTGTATTCTGTCTACCTCAGCCATGGGATAGTCTTCCCCAAATTCTAAGTCCCTTTATTGTATAAGAAAATTAGAAGCTAAGATGTGGGATCTAGCATGTACATTGCTACATGGGAGTCATTTTTGTTTAAGCCTGTCTCAGAATACAGTGCCCAGAAGTGTTTGTATGTATTTAAGTTGGTGCACAGATGCATGTGTACACTTATTAACACACTGTTTCTACAAAACTATTCATTTACTACCTGTAATCTCTTCAAAGAATTTATATGGATCTCACTTAGTCCTCTCTAGTTCTCTATCTCAAAGTACTTTCTCTAGCAGTGAAAATGTACTTTTAATCTCTCTATTTACTAATTTGTTCAATCCCTGAATGGAAATGAACTTTTATATCCCCTAGCCTATAGTTCTGAGAAAAACCAACCTATACATTTTTCTATGTCTTTAGCCATGTAGTGTCCAGTCAAAGAATTGCTTTCCAAAGTCACTTAAGTTGGTTTCTTTCTGTTTATTTTAATGAGGCTATGGAAGTAATTTATAGTGAAATTAGGTCCATTTGTCACAGTCTGGGCCTCTCCCTTGTCTTTCCTATGCACATACATCTTAGCTTTATCTTGCATTCTTTTTCCAATTAGTGAAATTCATATTTTGTCTTGGACAGGTTTGTTAGCTTTAACAAATATACAGAGTCACATATCAACCAGACCTATCACCCTCTCCAAATTTTTCAGTGACGTATTATTATAGCAACTGGTGTGGTAAGCCTTGGAAGCCAGATATCTATATTTCTGCCTATAACTTTCCTAACACAGTGTTTTCAGAAATGGAATTAGGCAAAATAGGCAAGCTTGTCAAACTGCCGGACACTAAGAAAAGAAATGTCAGTTTATGATAATACATGAAACAATTGCTTGTTCCATTTTCTTTCTAAGTCTTCATTGGTTGCTTAGATGCATACCTCTTTATTCTAAGAAAGAGAAAAGGCACCTCCTGATCTAATATGCACAGCTGGTCCTTAAGGCTATTACCAGTGGAACTTGTTTTTAGATGTAAGCCACAGCACTGGACAATCACCAAAATTCCACTTCATGCAAGCTACAATATCTACAAATTCCACTGTCTTGGTAAATGAGTAAACTACTAATATTTATTAATTTCAGTGTGAGCCATGCTTACGGCTCTCCACGTATATCTAAGATTTTCAAGATACCAAAGTCACAAATTTTTTTCCACCTTCCTGCTACATCTATTCTGCTTTAATAGCCTTTCCTCCAAATGATGCAATCAAGTAGCAGATTTGCATAGACCTTTGTGATGCTCTCTGATGAGATATCTTTAAGAGCTTCAGAGTGAGCACCTGCTGACCCTGACTTCAGTGAACAGACAACATGATTTGTTCATCCACAGGCATGTCCATGATAGCCTTAGGTTAAAGGGTACTGACAACCAGTCACCAGTTGAAGGATACCTGGATCTTGAGATACTCTAGGGTATAGACAATCTACCAGGGTTCTCCACACTTAAGTAAAAAGACTGTTCTCCTAGTATCCATCAACTGTCAATAGATCCTCGGTTTTGGGTGGGACCTTGTGAGCCCCTCCACCATTCGTGGTAGAATGTTGACTGACTTGACCTCTGCAGGTTTTACACTGACAACCACAGCTTCCATGAGTCTGTGAGTGTGACAGTCTGGTTACATTTAAAATACAGCATTGAACAGCTCTTTCCCCCATTTCCTAGGGCTTTGATCCTTTCTTGCCAATCTTTCTTGATATTTCCTGATCACTGGGACATTATACAGATGTTCCACTTAGGACTGAGCATTTCACAGTCATTTCCTTGCTCTTTGGCCAGTTGTGAGTCTCTGTAGTAACCTTTATTTAGTGACAGAAAAGAAGCTTCTTTGATGAGGACTGAGAGCTGTACTAATGTGTAGATATAAGAGTAAGGGCTTATAAGGAAGCTTGATACATTTCCATTTAGCAAGATAATAGAAGTAGGCTCTCCCTTAGGGCAATGACCTCCTCAGACATGTGTCCTTGCCTGGGTTTATGGGATCAGTCACAAGTTCCCCCTTGTAGAATGAGTCTTGGTTCCTCCCCAAAACATTCCCATCCCTTTAGCACCAGTGGTCATATCTTGGTTATTAAAGATTATGATTAATCTAACTCAATGCCTGAGACTCCTACCCCCCCCCCAAAGGCATTACCAGTACAAGGACAGCAATAGAACATTTCAATTACCCCCAATGGCTATTTGTTGCTCTTGACTTAAAACACAAATTCAAGCTGGCATGGTGGCGCACGCCTTTAATCCCAGCACTCGGGAGGCAGAGGCAGGCGGATTTCTGAGTTCGAGGCCAGCCTGGTCTACAAAGTGAGTTCCAGGACAGCCAAGGCACACAGAGAAGCCCTGTCTCGAAAAACCAACACACACACTAACACACACACACACACACACACACACACAAACTCAGATTTTACTGAGATTCTACCCACGTGCTTGATCTGACCCTGTTGTCCTAGGTCATGATGGCCAAACTTTAGCTTTGATCTGTCATCTATAAATCCCAAGGACCCCTCGAATTTTGTCTATTCCATGTCCCATGGTGGGTTCTTTTTGCCAAACACAGTTTTCATGACACAAAAAGAAGCACCTGTGTTTCTCTATTTTCACACTGTTTTCCATGTTACTGCCACAGCCCATGGCACCGTCTGAATGACCTTGCTCCTGACAACTTACCACTGATTTTTGATGCTTTCTTTCACTCCAGTGAAAACTTCTCAGCAGAATCATGCCTCCAGGTTATGGTGGTGACACCCAAACATGACTCGGCACTTGATAAGGTTCAGGAATAAGTTACTGAATAGGTGACTGGGATGAGATGAAAAAAGATGTATCCATGTGAATATGGGTTACTATTTCCAATTCTATGAGCAGAATTCTAGTTAATAGGCACTATAAATGTGTGCTGTTCCCTTTGGTCATAAGTGGTGAGCACCTACATCCCAAGATTTGTTGTGAAGTAGTAAATTAATCAATATACCAATTAAATGTTAGAACAACAATCAACACTAACTTAAAGAATGCTAACACAGACATGTAGCAATATCTTGATATGCATATAGTCTTTGAGTGCATTTTACCTCCTTTGAACCATAGTTACATTATTTCCCCTAGTTTCTGTACCCATCCTAGTAAGAAGCTATAGAATTATAGACCACTGATGTATTTTATAAACAGCATAGCAGGGTTGAGATTCAATTTATTCTTTTATATAAAAAGGTTAAAACATTGTCCATGCTAGCATAGAAACTTCCTTTAGAAAATGATTATTTAAGGGTCTGGAAAAATAGCTTAATGGGTAAATGGACTTGCCACCAAACCCGAGACCTAACTTCCAGTTAAATATTCAGAGCCCAAATTCTGGGAAGAGAAAAACAACTCCAATAAATTGTCCTCTGACCTGAACATACACATCATGGTGCATGTAGAGTTATAGAAAGACAGAACACAGTCAGGGTCACAGACACACACAAACACACACACACACACACACACACACACACACAAAATAATTTGAACCTATTTATAAATTCTGTTAGAAGTCAACAGAATTATTTTATAAAGTTAGTATTTTGTCAATGTTAATTTCAAGATACATATTTGTAACTATACATATATGAATATATATGAAGATAATATGTGTAGTAATAGAAACAGTATATCATTTATATATATATATATATATATATATATATATATATATATATATATATATATATAAGTCCCTCAGTGAGAGAGAGGATACTGGATCCAAGCACCTTGAATACATTAGTATGTACAGCATTTGAGTTCAACTGCTCAGATTTACAGAAACTCTATTTTATGTGCAAACACTTACCTCCAAGTCATTCTCTGAGAATTGCTAAGGAGTGTGTTTGCACATCTCACATCCTTGATCACTATATGCCTAATGAATACAGTGCTCATTTACTAAATGAAATCCTAACTTCATTAGCCTTGACACCCTTACCATATTTTGCCAAGCATTGAATTTTATAAGAAAAGGGATCTTTGCCGATTGTCACAATAGATAACTTAATCATGCAGGAAATAAAAACACATCATCTGCAAGAGAAAAATATGGCTCATATCAAACTTTGTTGATAGAATATGTCAAACCTTCCTTTCAAAGCACAGGTAATAAAAAGCATTTAAGGGCTACTCAATGCATAAAACATTTTAACACAGCTCTGAACTAGATAACTTAAGAAACAGAAAAGATGGCAGAGGCTGTTCAATTCTTGCCGAGAGTTTTAAGACTAGAACTGCTGCACACACCCTGACCCCATCATTGTATTAAAATGGAGGCAATGACCATTTCTTGAAGGCTACAGGGGCAAGATGAAGGAAATGGGTTTGATACAGAAAAAGAACAGTGCTCAAATGGATTTGTCTTATTTTTTTTAACTCAGTATGGTGTTCTGATTTGGTCTGTCTTTGTTGTAAGCATGTGGAGTAACTGGAGCCCGCAAGCCCCATAAGTGGTAAGAGAAGTGGGCCTGTGGGTCTCTCTTGGTAATGAGAGATAATGACATAGGAAGGCAGAGTCAAGCCACTGGGTCTCAAGAAAGTTATTTTAGGTAAAAAGGAGATTTT
The DNA here is from genome assembly GCA_902729485.2 of Mus minutoides. NCBI lineage: Eukaryota > Metazoa > Chordata > Mammalia > Rodentia > Muridae > Mus > Mus minutoides. The sequence goes on along the minus strand of LR750447.1, from coordinate 405,962 downwards.
AAAGGGAAGTGAGAGCATGATTTTGTAATCTAGATATATATCTCCTAAGACATTTAGAACACACTCGGCATCAGAGGTAGAAAATGCAGGCTGCTCACACAAGAAGAGCTGCTTCCATTTCTTTCTAGGGGATTGCGGAAAATGAAGTACCAGGGTTGGGTGCTGGGCTCTGGTGTTTGAGTTCAAGCCAGGTCAGCATCCCCTGGCTGTAACTGATATCAGATGGATGTGCTAGATCTCTCTGCTACAGTGCCCAGGCTATTCTCAGCAGGTGCTCTTAAGGGGACATCATTATGGATAGAAATGGTGACACTAAACTGTGGAAAAGGAGAGGGATTCTAACTATACCACAGATGAGCTATTTGTCCTGGGGTAAGCCACCTCAATTCTGACATTTGCTGAGACACTGAAATGTAAAAGCCCATCTGGAGCTACAAGCCTATTATTAAATTTTAGGCCACAGACTACACCTCTTGGCTACCAATCACTATGGCAGAAGTCCTGATTAAAACTACAGACTACAGCAATAGGTTGCCACGTGACTTATTGTTAAGGCCTTCTGTGTTAGCAAACCCCAGACCCCATATTCAGTCTGCCTTCTGATCTCACTTGCTACTAAACCCTTCCTGCTCCATTATTCTCCTTTAACCCATACCATTTCCTAACCTCTGTGGATATTCCAAAAAAGACATGCAAATCTGAAGATTTAAATTTAATGTTCACAAATAAAGAAATGGGTCTGGGTTACTTCACTCATGATGGCTATTTCCAGATCCATCCTGTGAATGTCATAATTTTGTTTTGCTTTACAAGTTGAAAACCACACCTGGCACCATTATCCAGACAAGGAACTGGTGGCTAGACAGGTCATAGACCCTGGGGGAGAACATACTACTACCATATTAAATAGGTGTAATATTAACAAAATGTCTGGATGATTTATCCTTATACTAAAGATTACTGTATCTCTCAACTTTCATCACAGATGCTATTTTATTGCAGTTAATGTCAATTTAAAACAGAAACTCACACCTTGTAGAGGTGAAAATACTAAAAGACCACAGGATTCTTAGCCCTAAATGGCTCACCTATATCACGACCACTCCTCTCAAAGCGCAATAGAAGACAGAAAGGAAAAGTTGTAAAAGTCAAAGTCAGTGAGTGGCTATGAGAAAACAGTGTGTTCTGGACATGGCAGGACTTGAATATGAATCTATCACTGTTGAGACAGCAGTCACAAGACTTGCAAAGGCTCAGGCCAGACCAAATTATAGCATAGAGACTGGAGGTTAGCACAAAGTCCCATCCCTAGCTAAGGAGTTATGGACAGTGGATAGGTTCTGGAATGACAATCAGTTTTCTTTAAAGGCACATCCTTGGGTTGGTAGAATATGCTCTATTAGAAGGCCACGCATCTAAGAATTAGGGCAATATCAATTAAAAAAAGAGAAGGAGATCAAGTTGGGTGAATAGGTGTATTAGCTGGGGTTCTCTAGAGGATCAGAAATGCAAAAATGAATATATATTATTTAGATAGATAGATAGATAGATAGATAGATAGATAGATAGATAGATAGATAAGCAATTACAGTGGGTTATAGGCTGTGGTCTGGCTAGTCCTGTATCCTGACAGAAAGTCCAAGAGCCCAACAGTTTTTAAGTCTACAAGGTTGGATATCGCAGCTGGTCTTATTGGAATTCCAAAACAGCAGGTTCTACTACCAAGGAAGGAATGCTTCAACAACAGGATAAATGAACTTGCCATCACAGGTGAGGGCAAGCAGGTGAAAATCAAATGCTTCCTTCTTCCTTGTCATTTTACATAGATTAAGATAAAAAGATATGGCCCGGGTGGGGATGGATCTTCTGACTGCAAATGATCCAATCAGGAAAAATCACTCCCAAGTGTGCCCAGCTACTTGGACTTTAGATTACTTTAGATGTTGTCAACACGAGGATGTTGACAAACAAGATTAGCCAATGCAAGTCTAACCCTTGTCAATTCCATATATAGTCATATCTCTTTATATCATGCTTAATTTCCAAATGAAAACAATAACCAAGTCATAATTACACCGAATCCGATGTAACTATCACATACAACTGAGAACACCATTATGTTTTCACATTCTAAATGACTTGTGCATTAAGCAAGGGGAGGATCCAGGAAAAAGGGAAACTGGGTGAATATGATCAATAGTGTTGTACAAAATTCTCAAAGAAGTAATAAAAGAGAAAAACAAAACTGCAGACTAATTATTTTAGAAGACACCACGTTCCCTTTTTCTATTAAATAGATTGTTGGAGAAGAAAGTCGAAGGAAGGATAGATGTACTGACTCATGATTTGATATAACAAAGCTGCCTTGTGGCAAATGATTTAATTGTCAGCGGGGCTGTCTGACAGGCTGAGGAGAAGAATAATGAAAGCCCTCTGGTTCCAAAATTCCATCATCTCAAAAGATGGGATTTCCAGTGTTCAGTGAATTGAGCCCAGTTACAATTCACCAAGGCTGCAAAGACTGGTCCATGATAGGTATCCTCTCTGCTCATATCTACCCAGCATGGAGCAGAGACAAGTGTGGAGCCCAGAACAAACTGGTCAAGTGGAACATCTTTTGTCTGACTCTTTGTCCTTCATACAGAATGCTGTTGGTCTCTCTTTCTCTCTCTCTCTCTCTCTCTCTCTCTCTCTCTCTCTCTCTCTAATTTATACTTTCTTTCAATCCAGGTTCACCTTCCTAATTAAAGCAATCTGTTTTTCATCAGTATTTTTATTTCACCACAAATTATTCCCTTTCCTCATTATTTTCCTACCAAGAGGTTTACTATCAATGTTAAAAGTCTAAATATGTTTAACAATTAATCTGTGGCAAATAGGATAGAGTTCAGCCTTGATTTTAGTTCAGAACTTAAGGATGACCCAAACACTTTGAGTGCCTATCACATTAGACACCATGTGTGCTTGTGTGCCTGAACACACACATGCCTTCCTGCTTACAAGAGAAAAAAGGGAAGGGAAGGGAAGGGTAAAAGAGGAAGAAAGAAATGGAAAAATAGAAAAAGCAGCTGTACTAGCTGGTTGTGTGTGTGAACTTGACACAAGCTGGCGTTATCACAGAGAACAGAGCCTCTCTTGAGGAAATGCCTGCATGAGATTCAACTGTAAGGCATTTTCTCAATTAGTAATCAAGGGTGGGAGGGTCCAGCCCATTGTGGGTGTTGCCATCCCGGGGCTGGTAGTCTTGGGTTCTATAAGGAAGCAAGCTGAGCAAGCCAGGAGGAGAGGTCTGCATTGCCTCTGCATCAGCTCCTGCTTCCTGACCTGCTTGAGTTCCAGTCGTGACTTCCTTTGGTGATGAACAGCAATTTGGAAGTGTAAGCTGAAAAAACCCTTTCTTCCCCAAAGGTCATGATGTTTTGTACAGAAATAGAAACCCTGACTAAGACAGCAGCCAAGTTGCTTTGTTTAAGATAAATAAATAAGATAAATCTAACTCCTAATCTGTAACATTAAAGTCACTTCCTATGTCTCTTTGGACCAATTAATGCTTAGCTTTTTAAACTTCATGGCAATAGCTTTGTAACCTGTCTTTAAACCCACTTTAAATTACAACTTCTATTTAATGCATTCCTATAGCCTAGTCATTCCACATTTAAGGTTCTACACAGAGGATATAATACAATTTATGGAGAAGCCTCTACATACAAGGATGTTTATTTTAGTATTGTGTTTGTGAATGCAGAGAGTTAGGTTCAAAAAAATCTATCTCTCCATGCAGAAAATGAAATTGAGTGACAAAATTATATTTTCAAAGAATGTTAATGGCATAAAAGATACTCATGAGGCTTAAACTGAAATTAGTAAATTAGGGAAAATTATAAATAACAAATATGCAGTGGAGGTTGGCACAGCCCAGCGCTCTGGAAGTGAAGACTGGCACGTTAGGGGTTGAAGAACAGCCTTGGCTATATAGGGAGCTTAAGGCCAGCCTAGCTAATGAGACTCTATCTCAAGAAAACAGAAACAGCTGAATCATCAGAAAGCCTACCCCAGCATGATTGACAAGTTTGAAAAAGTTGCATTCTTATCTCGTTACAATTACAATTGGATTTGTGTTGCATCCCTGAGGATATTTTAAAGATAAGGAATGTATTGGGCTTACTCAATAAAGGATGGGTGAAGGATGGAGGGAGTGGGGGTGAAAAGTGTGTGCATTCAGCATGAAAAGTGGCTTTCCGATATCCACATACAAATATAGAGTTCCCTCCTCTCAGTCTTCCTCAGACTATACGCCCTGGCCCTTCCCCAAACCACAAGGTCATATGTCATTAGGGCAGAATTCCATTCAGCTTGGCACTGTAAACAAGTGAGTTTTCATGGAACTATGGGGCCTCACTTTGATTACTCAGTGTGTCTAATGTCTCAGGGTAAGACCTCTAGAAAACTGTAGGAAGAAGCAGAAGCTTACTCATTGGCAACTGAAGAACCAATCTGGCAGAAGGACGGGATTGTACTTTGAGTTTCAAGTCTCCTGCAGGAACACTCTCCAACATGCTCTACTTCATTATTCATAAGATATGTCCATGTCTGACACAAGGAGAAATATGAAATCCTGATCTTTGGTCTCCAAGGCAGAGAGTCAACAGACTCCATTAAGAAAAACAAAATGAAATAGATGTTCCAAGTATTCTGTTATCTATTATGTTCTTCCCATGCATTCCCCATATTTGATATTGTACTGGGGCAGTGTTCACACCCAGAACAAATAAAACACATAGCTATTAAACAGTCCAGGTGCATGTACTCCTAATCATTGCATCTTTATGAAGAATTGAATGTTTTTATCTTGGACAATGTCTTTGTGCCTCACTTGAGACTATATAGAGTTGAAATCTGTTTTATACCACGTATAATACATAGCCACATACTCAGAACTGAATTCTGCTGGCATCGTGAATTTAATTTCCCAGCCCCCAGAGCTGTGGCAAAATACATGTGTACCATGAGACACCCATTGGATCCCCGATGTTCTATTACACGTGGTTACCCAATGGATGCTTGTTTTATTATATATGGTAACCTGAGAAGGATAACATAATGCTTGAAACTGCTTATTAAATGTTAAGTTAGAGCATTATAGACAGTATGTAATCTCTGAGGCAAAAAAAATGAAACTACCAGCATGCCAACATCTACAGTCTCTACCCAATCCTTTATCTGATTGTCAGTTTAAATGCTGACGTGTCTAGCATGCATCACACTAATTGAAAGAGATGTGGCCTCATCTGGAATGCTCTTACAGTGCAATGGGATACAAAGGGCTTGCAATTAAAATGATGTGTTAAGTTAAAACAGAGGGTAAATACATACAAAAGGAGTAGCTGACCTTGACCTCCAAGTGACATCTGTTAATGACTAATAGCATAAATGGAAGAGATAAAGGTTGGCAAGCTGAAAACAAAAACTATAGAATCTGAAAGATGATGCCCTGGCTTCATAGAAAAGGAGAGAGAGAGAGAGAGACGAGGTCAAGTTACTACTCTGAGAAGAAATACAAGGACGACCTTAAGCTGCGATGTCCAAACATGTACTGGAGTTTGGACTTAATTGTGAGTGGTAAGGAAGTAGCAAGTAGGTGACAAGCAGGTGCTTTCATTTTATTACAAAGATCTACCTAGCTAGGGTGGCAGAGCACTCCTCATGTCACCAACATGAGAGGTAAAGAAGCTGAAGCAGAGAGCTAAGAGACAGGGGAAAGATTTCAACAGACTTAGGAGGAGAGACAAGGCTGGAAGAGAGGTGATAGGGATGGATGATGCCTAGGTTTATCCAAGTGTCATCTGAGAAGAGAGGAAGAAGGTTGGGGTGCCTGGGAACCAATGGCTTCAACTTGCACTGAAGCAGTAAGAGGGCACCTTCTGTCCAAAGGCAATTCTGTGTTACTGCTGTATATCCCATGCTATGCTGCCTGTGCACACAATAGGAAACAAGGATTATTTCTAGCCTGTCTTCATGATTCTTGTGATCCCTTAGGAAATATGTGAATTTTTAAAAATCACTATATTATTTATTCATGTTTTTTACCAAACTACAAAAATTAAAAATTAGTCCTATTTCAAAGGGTGAAAAAGGCTCTCTTAGAAGAGGATCAACAATATGAACTAACCAGAACCCCCAGAACTCATGTCTCTGGCTCCATATGTAGCAGAAGATGGCCTAGTCAGTCATCATTGGGAAGAGAGGCCCCTTGGTACTGCAATCTTTATATGCCCCAATACAGGGGAACGCCAGGGCCAAGAAGTGGGAGTGGGTGGACAGGGGAGCAGGGGGGGGGGGGGAGGAGGGGACTTTCGGAATAGCATTTGAAATGTAAATTAAGAAAATATCTAATAAAAAATTTCAAAAAAAAAAAACTCAACCCTCCTCAAGGAAACTTCTCTTGTAATAGACAGATTCTAGTACAGAAAACCATAACCAACCCTAAGGCAAGTTGTGGAGCCCAGTTCTAATGGATTTCATTTACAAACACTCCCACACCTAAGGCTCGGGGATCATTGAAAGAGAGAGGTCAGAAAGAGTCTAAGAGTCAGGGGACCAGGAGGCTTGCTGTGAAAGTGTGTCTCCTAGCAGCACCAGATGTTCACTAACATGGCTGTCCAAATGTGACTGAAAAACAATGACAGCAATGAACATGCCAAACTGGACAGGAGAAAGACCAGGAGACCTCAACCCCACACACAAAGACCTACAGGAAGCTGAGCAAAGCTGGGAGTGGCAGAGGTGGCCTTCCCAAGGGAAGAATCCTGATTGGTTGTCCAGGGCCAAAGAGACAGCACGGGTTATATTTAGGAATAGAATATATTTCCTCCAAGAGAGGAAAGGAGAGGAAGAAATGTTGTAATTATATAATAATCATCACAAAAATTAAAAAACAATATGGAACAAAATTCCATCATTCTTGAGATGCAATGCTTGATCTATATTTGTCATGCTTTACCTGAAATTTGTCCCCAGAATATATGACCTATCATACTAATAAGATATTAAGATTCAAAAAAATGTTGGCAGTTGTTGCTCTTGGAGGGGGGGTGCATAGACTCATTTTAATTTTTCACCTTACTTAGTTACTGGTTTTTATGAACTACATATATTATATTGAATGACTTCTCTGAGTCAGGAGTACAGTAGTGAGGATGATCAGAGATTCCACACAAGTAGGAGAGGATTTGAACTTTGACTTGAAGTTTAGGCTGCTGATTTGGACACCTAGATGATGTGGGGTTCTGAGCTCAAAACTCTTCACCACTGTGGCTATAGTTTTGCCATAAGATAATTTGAAAAGGTTTCCCAGGTGAGCACATGCTAGTATTGGCATACTTTGGTAATATTCAAACTACGCCTATCTCCCATCATCTCCGAAGATCGGTTTAGCTGCATACGGCCCAATACTTTGGATATAAATTATCCCTCCATATTGCTGACAAATTTGGCCATTGGCTTCAGGAGGAGCTTACCATCATGGCATAAATGTAATTATACTATAAACACCCATATGGAGACCCAATAAGAAAACTCAACAGGAAGGGCAATTAAAGGAGGTATAAAATTTCAAACTGTTTATCCTCCCCTACAATGCACATGAGAACACTAAGTCACAATAAAACTGAACTCTGTTTGCCTCTGCCCTAGATAACAGCAATTCATTTATTTTAAAGCCATGTGCAAGACTTTGGAAGCACTTACAGTATGACTACCATTAGGGTAGTATTGAAGGAGAAGAAAAGCCTTCATTTTTTTACACATCCAGCAGACAACTGGACAATTCAGGTTCTAAAGAATTGTCATCTTAGTGACTGCTCAAATAGGAGCCACTCGTGGATGCAGTCAAAACCTCATAGATGGTAAACACAGTCCTGACAAATTGTTGCATCAAAAAGGGTAGGGTGATATCCTAGGGGACAGTTGGGTGATACGCCTGAAGGATGTCTAGTAGGTGTTGGTTCATGGTATGCTTCTACAGACTCTGATCTCAAATCAAATTGGCCTGGCTCTCCTTGTTGTGGAGGAAACTAGGAAGGGGGAAGCTAAGGTCTCAAGTGTCTTAGCTTCTTGACCCTTCACTTTAAATTTTCAGTTACAGAAAGCCCATGTTGTAGGAAAAATAATTTACCACCATAGGATTAAGGAGATTTTCATTTTTGTCATTCATTTGACTTATTTACATTTTATAGAATAAATACATTCTCCTTTCATTACTGGAATACACTAATTCCTTTAAGGTACCCTCTTTCACTTTGGATATATCAGTATTTCAACAGACTCAAATTCATCCACAAGTCTTTTCAGTATATTATAATGATAGGAAAGAAAGAAAGAAAGAGAGAGAGAAAGAAAGAAAGAAAGAAAGAAAGAAAGAAAGAAAGAAAGAGAGAAAGGAAGAAAGAAAGAATCCTAAGAAATCGTACCTTGCTTGTTTCTGATGTCTCCTTTTATTTATTTAATTTTAGTTATTTCATTTACTTGTGAGATTGTGAAATAATTATGCAATTTCCCCTTCCCCTGTGTCCCTCCAAACCTTGCTTACCATTCACCTTCAAATTCATGGCCTCTCTTTTCTTTTCTTTTATTAGTTATTTTCTTCATTTACATTTCAAATGCTTTCCCAAAAGTCCCCTATACCCTCCCCCTGCCCTGTTCCCCTACCCACTCACTCCCACTTCTTGGCCCTGGCGTTCCCCTGTACTGGGGCATATAAAGCTTGCAAGACCAAGGGGCTTCTCTTCCCAATGATGGCCAACTAGGCCATCTTCTGCTACACATGCAGCTAGAGACAGGAGCTCTGGGGGTTCTGATTAGTTCATATTGTTGTTCTACCTATAGGGTTGCAGACCCCTTCAGCTCTTGGGTACTTTCTCTAGCTCCTATATTGGGAGCCCTGTGTTCCATATGGAGTCTCTTTTCATTCACAATCATTCCATCTGTATAATGTTACTCATATGAATGATTTCAGGAATGATTTTCGTGTTGGATAGTGTGCTGTCCCCTGGGGAAAGCTATTTCTCCCACTCTCAGTATTCCTTAGTTGCCTGTAGCTCTCTCTGTGGGCTTAACATCGTCAAAGATTTTCCTCCCAAGCAAGCTTAGTGGGTCTGTTGTTATTGTTGTTATTCACTTTATATTTGGACAGTTCTCTTGGTAAGACTTTATAAGTGGAGCTTCTGACAGTCTCAGAGCAAACACCCTGATCCTCTGGTTCATACAATCCTCATATGCAGTGTGTGTGTGTGTGTGTGTGTGTGTGTGTGTGTGTGTGTGTGTGTGTAATATATTTATAAATGTATACCTGTATATTCTATGTCTGTGTACAAACTTACATAGATTATAGGGTTTCTATGTAGATAGTAAATAGTATGATTGCTTATATGTATTTTTAACACTTCTACATACGTTGGCTTTGCTTACTAATCACTCTAATGCCTCCCCTTCATACACCCTCTCTCTACCCTCTCCCACTCCCTCAAGTTTGTCTCATACCCATCCCTATTTATTTTCTTTCTTGACCTGCCATGATTTGCCAGGGTCGTCTGTGTGACTGTGGGTTTGTAACTATCTTTTGGAACCTGGTGGGCTCAGCAGAAAGAACAAAACTAAAGACAGTGATTCCCTCACTCTCACCCATTCCCTGACTGATAATAGGGCCAACCTTATGCGGGTCCAATACAGGTATCCACAGTTAGCATGAGTTAATGATTACAGTGCTCTACTAAGTCTGGGTTAAGGGCAGCAGCAGTGGCATTTTGAAGCTCTTCACCCTGACTCCAGACTCTTAAATTTCAAATTGTACTCTAGACAGAGTTGCCCATGACTAATAGAGGTGAAATTAAAAGCACTTTGGAAGCATTATGAACACCATCTCTTACCTAAGGGGGAAAAATGTATCACAAAAAGTAATCTACATCATCATAGAATTATTGAAACTGAAACTCTCTGTGTGATTTAGCATTCTGAAATCGTATTGTGCTCTGACATAGGATAAATTATCTTCATGTAGAGCCCAGGAAAAACCCTGCCATAAAACAGTTACTAGACAATAATCTCGACTACTGAATATGATAAATGCTGTATTTCAGATGCTCTATGGAAAAAAGAATGGCAACAGCAGTTTGTACATTCATAATAGAAGATATTAAATCTACCATTGGGGTGAGTTCATGATTGACGTGTGAGTTGTCGGAGACACAGCATTTCTCAGGTATCTCATTTTATATCTCCTGCAATTATTTGAAAAGATGATTAGCCTCCTTCCCATCTCAAAAACATGGACGCTGAAGCCTGGGGAAGGAGAGGTAACTTATTCAAACTTTAAAGAATTTCAACCAGCACTGTGTATTCTTGACCCTGGTATTTAAGCCACTGTTAGCAGTAAAGTTTATACGAGATCTTGATGATTTAAATCTAGGCTGTATTTGCCGCTGATTATGATAAGAAGAAACTTAATTCCTGGCTGAATGGTAAGATTTCAGTGACTAGTTAATTGAATGACTAAAAATCTGAGGTTGATGAGACGCTCAGCAACATAGACGAACAAGTCTGTTCCTGCATTTGTCATTTACCACACTTCTTCCTATGGGTCAGAGTTCTCGGGTGATCTCTGCTACTCCAATTTGCCTACATCTCTTGATCACAGAGTAGCTCAAGACAAGAGCTCTCATCCTCTGCTTGGAAATAGACTCTTTTGGCAAACTACACAAAGAGCTGGCTCATCGTCACTGACCTTAATGCAAGCATAGAGCACACTGGAGTTTGGAATATGTGAAGAGGGCACGATGACCCAGTGCTGCAATGTATCATGTCTGAAACAGAAATCACAGGGCTGCTGGAAAGAGGGCTCAATGGTGCAGATATGCGTGCTTATTGCTCTTGCGACAGACCTAGGTCTAGATCCTAACATACATATCAAGCAGCTTATACTCTCCTGTAACTCTAGGGATCCCATGTCCTTGTCTGGCTTCTGCAGACACCAGGATGCTTGAGTACACACACACACACACACACACACACACACACACACACACACGCACACACACACACACACACACACACACGCACATTAAAAGTTAGAACAAAATAAAAGCATTAAAACAATAAATGACATAGAGTCTTTCCCAGAAAACTCTTGTGTTTAAGATATGGCAATCAATGGTGCGTTTTATTTTCCTTCTTAGTAAAGACTGTGTTTTCCATGTGACCATTGACCACTGACACAAGGCAATGATATTGACAATGAGAAAACATCGATGAGAATCAAGAGCTAAACTGCTACAATCATTTCCTTTGTTACCAGACTCTCTTTAGATTGTTGCTGCACTCCACTGATTTTTATAAGCATCTTAGTACTATGGGCTGTAATGTGCATCTCCAAAACTCATGTGCTACCTCCTAAACTCCAGTATCTCTACTAGGGGAGAGAAGTCATTTGTTCTTCAACATTAAAGCTGAAATGTAATATTTCACCACTCTAATACTACTAAATCCAATAATATACTATACATAATATACTTATATATAATATACTATATATTATAGTATATATAATATACTAACACTACTAAATCTCACTATATATATATATATAATATACAGATTCTTGTAAACATCAGTCTATATATAATATACTAACTCTACTAAACCTTACTCTCTCTTACATATATGTATTATACTAACTCTAATATATCTCACTATATATATATATATATACATATATATACATATATACTGACATATAAATAAATAAATATATATATATATATATATATATATATATATATATATATATATATATATATATACTGATTCTAGTAAACTTCACTTTAATACCTGTTATGTGTCAACTACTATATGAAGCTGTTGTAAAAGGGAGGCAGGGGATCATGTGATCTAATTAACAAAATAGTGCTGTCTACACATAGTTTGCCTAAGTTTGATTATATAGTGTTGCCTGTATGTGCATGTGTATGAGACCATTTCCTGTATCATGGGCAGCCCCTACATGCCCACATCCCTGTGAGCACTGACCATCTCTCCACAATAGCTATCTGTTAGCACTCTTTGCACACACAAGTTTTTCTTGTCTGATTCTCTGTGCAAATTAAAAGAACCTAAAGTAACCAAGTTTTGTCAAGTGCCTAATAGTAATTATAAAATAATAATGATTATCCCTGTATCTGATTTTAATATTCCATGCAATATTCAAACTATTTATGACACTGTCCTGTCTAAACCTTCCAACTGATATATGAATAACTATCAATATCTTTTTCACAATGAGGAGAGGCCTAGGATGGCTAAAGAGTCAAAGAGCATGCCCAAGTTCACAGAGCTAAATGAACACAGAAGCAAAGATATTCCCTGCTCTAAAAATCAGCTATCACCCACTCCTCTGCTTATCCAGTCAAGACCTACTGTGAAACTCACCTAGCAAGATCTCAGGATCCCCATGTTATTAATGTCGCATCAATCATAGGATGAGCCGTGAAGTTTGTAGGAAGCCATTTTAGGAAAATGAGAACATAGACGGCAGGTTTTTGAGGCAGACACTTTAATGCTTATTTTAGTTTAAATTAAGTGTGTGCACACATGTATGTCTGCATGCATGAGTGTAAGTGCCAAGGAGGCCAGAGGTACTGAATGCCCTGGAGCTGGAGTTACAGGTTGTTGTGACCCACCCAATGTGGGTACAAAAGCTGAAATTGGGTCCTCTGCAAGAATAGTCTGTACTCAACTTCTGAAGCATCTCTCTCTCTCTCTCTCTCTCTCTCTCTCTCTCTCTCTCTCTCTCTCTCCAATGCTGTTCTTTTTAACAAATCATGGTTTTAGAAACTTTTAGATCCACAAAAATAATGCAAAGAAAAAAGGTGTTACACACACACTTCCAAGTTTTAAAAAAAAACAATGGCCACAAAATTACTGTTCTATCAGTGACTTGAATTAAGCTGCCACCTCACTTTCCAATGAAAGCTAAAATTAATTCTAGTTTACTTACATTTATCAAAAGCAGGGACAACAAATCATGAAAGAGAAAGAAGAGAGTCGAAGGAGATGATAGGAAGAGCTAAAAATGCTTCCGTTTCTGAAAAGTGTTACATTTTCAAATTATAGTATTCCATCTTCAGAACAAACAGTGAGGAAAGCAACAACGTCTGGGGACTATTGTAGAGATGTTCAAAATGGGAACAACATAAAAATCTGTCACACAACTTTAACGTGGCTAAATAAATCCTCAGGCTGTTAAAATTTGCTGTTATGTGCTTGGATATGTTTATAATTAAGCCAATATTTTCCTATGAATTTTCCAAGTTCTTGGAGACGTGGTTTCACCATCACTGACACATAATTCTGCTGACTTTGTGTTAAAACTTGGAGAGCCTGGACTGTATGTCAGCATCTGTGGACAAGAAACATGTCAAAAAAAATCAGTTATTGCTTTTTGGCTGTACATCCAACTTCATCTAAACAGGTTTCCCCCACTCAATGCCTGTCTCTTGTAAACAAAAAGGGTTTTACCTGCTTATTAAAAGTCTTCATAAATAATAGAAGACCAACCAGAAATCCTGTCAATTTCTTGTCCTTTCATTATTATTATTTGATTTGCATCCGAGGAATGAGAGAGGACCTTCTCCTCCTGCCCCAGCCCCCAGAAGGAAGACAGATGAAGGATGGAAAGTGATCACACCAAGTTCTATTGGGACAAGACCTAGTCCATATCCTAGCAAAGCCAAAGGTCGCCACCTAGCGGTGTCAGAGGGGCACTGTCACTTATTTGCAGAAAAAATTGTAATAGCCTTTTGTAAGCCTTTCCATTAGAAGAATTGATCGCTGAGGAGCTGGCAGCCTGCCCAGCTCTGCAAACGGGTGTGAACTCTCACCCGACTCCGATGCATTTTAATGTTGTGCGAGTATGTCCAGCAGACACTGCTCAGTCAATCCACCTTGACTTCTTTCTGTTGGATTTCCTAAGACAGCTGGATGAGAGCCCCAGCTCTCCCACCACTGAGCTGTAGACTATAAAGGCATTCATTTATTTTCTAACCTGCGCATCTCTAACATGAGACTATCAGAATTGTTTAACAGAAATACCATGGAGTTCAGATCAAATGCAACCTGTGGCTTTGCCAATTACCCTGGGAGAATTATTTCCCTTCAAAACTCTTTGTTTGCTCAGCTGGACGATTTAAAAGATGAAGGTAACCATGGTATTTCCCTCAAGGAGTTGATAGAGATTAAATGAGAGGCTGGTACTCTGCCCTAACCACAGTAGCCGCCTAATGGAATCCATGCTTGATGGCTGATTGCTTTCTGTATGTTTGATCCCTCCTAGTCATAACCTTCTAACAGCTCAAATAATTTCCCTAAACCATTACACACGGGTTCTACCCAGATCTTTTAAATCCATATGGCAATTAGCTGAACAAGTCTACCTTCAGAAATTTGGAATTTTCACTCATTTTCCCCCTTCATTGGCTAATTTGAAGCCACGGAAATCCTAACTCTATACCTCTTGGGAGACCTACTTAGCTGTGAAGCAAATCTAATTAAACAACTGAACTCAAAGAAGATATCCAAAGAAAAGCTCATGTGTCTCCAAGTACTCCTGCCCCTTAATTCCATGCAGATTGAAATTTGCTTTGGAAATTAGATCCACACCGTGTATGTTTTTAGTCCACAAGATTCAAGTCATGTATTTCTGTAGATTCCATGTGTGCAGCATTTTTAAACAATGACTGTTTGATAAAAAGACTCCAAAGTTATTCTCTATGCAGATGTTGCTTTCATGTTTTTGAATACAGATTCTAATTACGTACTGAAATATTTTCATCTCTCAGTCTTTGGAAATAATTCTAATCTACCATCCATCCACTTTTGTACTTTTATATCTCTAGTCACATTACTTAAGAAATATTTAGAATCCAATGCAAATTGAATAGCTCAAAATATATTAAATTTTTAGAGAGAGAGAGAGAGAGAGAGAGAGAGAGAGAGAAATACAAGATCCCATTCTGAGCTATTGGACATTATGTGTAGCAAGAATATTTTGTGTATTATATGGATGCATCTCCCGTCAATTAAAAATTCTATAGCCTATAAAAAAAAGATAGAATAGAAGGAGGGACATCTGGGAAGCAGAAGGAATTGTGTGATAGAGCCAGATGGGAGATGTGCTCCGGATGATGCGAGGAGATGGCACATGGTACCCAAGCACAGGTAATCAGCCACATGGCGGAATGTAGGTTAAAATAATTGGGTTATTTTAGTTATGATCTAGTGAAAGGAGAGCCTAGCTGTATGGCCAAAGTCTGTGTAAATACATTTTAAGTCTGAGTCTTATTTCTGGGAGCATGGGGCTGACAGGAAGAGCCAGATTCATCTTCTACAGCTTTGTCCTTTCGTTCCGGCCCACACAACTTTATGAACTCAGCCTTGACTGAGCAAGGGCTGAATTCAGGTGCAGGATCTAGGCAAGCATGAGTGCTCATAAGCATAGATTTCTTTTAAAAGGCAAAGAAATGAAAACCAACAGGAAATGTTGCTATTTTTTTTCCTTTCAGTTGAACTTGCTATTTAAAGCAGGCTTTATGATGACAATTTACTCAGAAACTTGGAGACCTTCTGACGCCTTTAAAAGTACACAAGCAAAAACTGGTTTTGCTTTTGTTTTTTTGTTGTTGTTGTTTATTTTTAATGAAGTAAAAACAGAGATAAAAGGACAGCATGTCTGTTAGAAGACAAGGGCCCTGTGAATCTGCAGTGCTGTTTAACTATACCCAATTTCACACCCTACATTAAATGAATACATACATACATACATACATACATACATACATACATACATACATACATAAATGGCAAGACCTAAAACATTGAAAACATCAAAGATACAGGGTTGTTTTGTTTTAGGATTTTTGTAATGAATTATTTCATTTCTTTTTTCCCAGAATATTACTGTGGACTAAGGATACAGCAAAGATGTCATGAGACTAGATGAAATCATTATCTAACAAGAAACCCTGAGATAAAAGAAGTGATGGCATACACTTGAGATCTCAGTACTTGGGAGGTGGAGGACCAGGAATTTATGACCAGGAAAGCTATGGAAAGGGAGAGGGAGAGGGAGAGGGAGAGGGAGAGGGAGAGGGAGAGGGAGACTAAGAAATTGAAAATGCTGCTCACAGCTTGATAGGAAATCTGTGTAGAAGCAACCCAAGTTCCTAAGAGCCATGAGGCAACAATGTGATTGGAGATTATGACAGTCAATATCTGGCAATAGGAGACCAGTGGATATTACGTCGTCAATCCTAAAACCATGTTAGTAGGGTTGCAATTTTTAACACCCTGCTCCAGTTTGCATTCTGTCACTGTGGCAAAGCACACTGAGCAAACAAAGATCCGGCAAAGGAAACTTAATTATTTTTGTTTCTTTCAATCCTCTTATTTTTATGATTTTCTTTTATAATTTTATATATTTTTATGATGTTCTTTTCCTAATTTATTTTCTGTGGACAGGATTATATTGCTACAAATGCTATTAAAACCCCATGCAATTGCCCCCATTTGGAACTTCAAAGTGAATATAATTACTTAATCGCAGTGATGTTTATTGCTCTGTTACAGGGTCCCATTTACCTGAGTATTTCCTGGAATGATTTTTGTGCCTGAGATTTGGGGAGTGATTAGGCTATACCAATTTAAGTCAACAAACAGTATTCAACTAACAATTACAGAATGTGTTGACAGTAATTACTCCGGGAAGTTTAAATACCATTAGGTCATCAGTGAAATGTAATCATCCACAGAAAGGAAAGCCAGGGGCTTGCCCAATCTTCAAGTCACAGGGGCAAGGGATAGAAATGTAGTAGCATGGAGTTAGAAGAAACCATTCATTGTAATATGGCTGAGAAAAATAACTGTAAGATCTGTGGCTTTTGAAATAGGAACATTAAATCTGTATAAAACACACTGAATTTTAGTGTGAAATATGAGAGTGAGTTACATGGGGGACTAACCTCAAATTAGGTTTGTTGAAAGTATGAACATTCATTTTCTCTCTAAAAGATCTTTTCTTTATATTATGCAGAAAATTAACCACTGAGGGGTAGGGGTGGACGAAGCCATAGAAAGCTGTGCTTTTCTTATCCATTAAGGAAACTGTAATTTAAGGAGAAACGCACAAACAGCTGGTGATAGATGACACTGTTGCTGTGGTTATTTTCATTCTCCTTCTTTTCAGAATAGAAAGGACATACTTCTGGGTGGGGATACCCCAATGTATACAACAACAACAACATTGTTGAATACAAAATGCTCTTAGCCAGTCTGTTACCATGGCAACAAGCACAACTGGAACTGGTGTTGCCCTGTTTTCTTGTCCATGTCCTTTTATCTTAAAATAAAATAGATGTCAGATTTTTTTTAAAGACCAGCAAATGGAACTGTTCCCTGTAACAGTGGATATAATGTGGACATAACTGTGTGACTTACTTTTTCCATCAAGATTTGTCAAAACTACTGTCTTAGTCTAGGTTTTACTCTTGTCAACAGACACCATGACCAAAGCAACTCTTGTAAAGGACAACACTTTATTGAGGCTGGCTTACTGCTTCAGAAGTTCAGTCCATTATCATGGTGGGAAGCAAGGCAGCATCCAGGCAGGCATGGCACTGAAGGAGCTGAGAGTTCTACATCTGGCTCTGAAGGCTGCCAGAAAAAGACTGGCTCCCACATGGCTAGGAGGGTCCCAAAGCCCACCCCTGTAGTTACACACTTCCTCCAGCAAGGTCACACCTCCTAATAGTGCCAATACCTTGGGCCAAGCTTATTCAACCACCACATTTACCATATCAACCACAACAAGAACTGCACCCAAGTCAGCACTCACTCCTAAAATCCACCCCAGGATCCCCTGGGAATTGTTAGCAGGTATAATGGAATCAGAGAATTCAAAGCATGTGTCAGTTTCCTATTTCTCACAGCCACATTTATCCTTCCTTGGCTTTCACTCGCACAAGACTGAAAAGGGCTTCTGGTTTTACTTTACACAATCATTATCAGTCCCCTGAGAACTGTAGGGGGAAAGTGTTGGATTCATCACACAAATATCGTTAAGGACTGTCAGGACTGCCTCATGATCACAGAGAAAGGAAGTGTTCTTCTCCTGAGGAAGGTATTAGTGAGGCCATTTTCATGGGTAATCTAGAAGTTAGACACTATGCAGTACGGAAAGTATTATCGAGCCTTGGTGAGCTGAGACCCACTGAGTTTGCCGAGGACATTTGGAAGCAGCATGGGGTGTCCGCAGATCCTAGGTTGTCATTTCACCTGACAGCTAAATTGGAAGGAGAGGGGTATCACTACCCATTAAAAAAACGCAATAAAGAACCAGGCTGCACTTGCTACTGATTTTCCTGAAGAGACCAGGCTTGAGCACTCACCTCTCAGTCTGCTGAATTCAGCATTCCCTTCTAGCCAGGTATGGACATATTTCTTCTGAATGTGTCCCAAGCCTCTGCAAAGTTGGTTTCCCATCACCCACATGATAGCTCACAATTATCTATAACTTCTGCTCCAAGGCCTTTTTGTGACCTCTGTGCTCACCAGGTATGCACCAGATATACATGCAGGCAAAACACTGTTAAGCATAAAATAAAATATGTAAATCTAAAACAAAATGTTAAACACACATGCATGCATACACATTTGCACTTTGTTCTTAGGCACAAACATACACACATCCATACTCCCACATGAGAGCATGTGTGTACACACACACACACACACACACACACACACACACACACACAAGTATTTTTTTCTTTTAAGAGAAAACAAAAAGAAATGTGTGTGTGTGTGTGTGTGTGTGTGTGTGTGTGTGTATCATAGACTCTCTACAACTCTCCAGAAAATGAGTGTAAGAAGCTCAATAATTGTAGAGGTGTCTTGCAGTCAGACACCTCTCAATCCACCACTGACAAGCCAACAGATGGTGAAGCGACCCTCACTAAGTTTGTCCCTACAAGCCTCTTCTCCCAATCTTAATTTCTACTCACTTAAAAAAAAAATTAAGTCTTTCCTCCTGTCCACTTAATTCCCAGAAATAACAGTTCTGAGACTATTTATTAATACATGCCTAGGCCAGAAGCTTCATCTTATTCTCTGACTTGCTCTCAACTCACTATCCCTTTATTCTAACCTGAGTTCACCTGCCTGCTGGTTCATGTCCATCTCGTCAGCATTCTGGGTGAATCTCCCGTATTGTATCTCTGACTGTTTCTCAGGATCCTCTCTATCCCTACTGGATGGTCCATCTCCGGTTTCCTACTTCAGCTCGTTGGCCATAGGTTTCTTTAGTGGCAGGTGAGTTTATAAGACATTCTCCCTGCTCTTACTTGTTGTTGATGAAGATTTAAATCTTTAGCCTCCGTTTTGTAGCTCATCCAAGTGTCACACCATCTTCTCTGTGCATCCATTCAAAGTAGACTACAGTCTAAACCCACAGGAAGATGGTATTGATTCTGAGTTCAGATTCAGAATCTGTTTATTGCAGAAACCCCCTCTCTTAATGTGGTTTTTCTTCTTAGAATGGCATACTCTCATATCGGATTACTTTACTCATACCAAAAATGACAACAACGACGATGATGATGATGATGATGATGATGATGATGACGACGACAATGATAATGATGATGATGACGACAATGATATTTTCTTCTCATATTCCAGCAACAAAACAAGCGAGAATGTTGGGTCTCCACATTCAGTGCATAAACTTCCATTTCATTTTATTTTAACATGTTATGTGCACCTTCAATTCTGCCCTCCATCCCCCAATTTGGAGCCCTTTTATGTTCCTCAAACAATAAACCTGGACCATGGCAGACTCAGATCAGACCCGATGTTTCAGAGTATAGAGAGATTATGGACCCAAAATTGTGTACACACAGCTTGAAATAATCTCTTAGTATTGGTCTCACCATTGCCCTTCATAAAGCTCCCAAAGTTTACTAATTCCTGGGCCTTTGGAGGAGGCTTTGGTGGAAATAGTTTGCCTTTACTCATCGACTGTTTTTGTTTTTGTTTTTGTTTTTGTTTTTGTTTTTGAATATCCAAGTTTAGGCTCTATTCTCTTTTCCTAACACATCTCTATCTTTGTCAAAATATGTTTCTAAAATCCTCTGCACATTTCATGTAGTTTTCAATGGAACTGGCATGAATGTGTCTGTTGAAACTACTGTCTAAACCTAAAGGGTCAACTGTCAAGAAAAAAGTCCCACATTGGCCAAAACAGCCAAGGGCTTAAGCTAGGAGAAATGGAAAGAGTGCCACCAGGCCACCAGACAATTCCTAAGATACTAAGTTCAAACATCAGCAAATAGTATCAGCTGAAGGATGATCCTAAGGATGTACCAGAATGCCACTCACTGAATCTCTCAGTCAATTAGCTGTATTTTCCAGAAGCCCTGGCAACTGCAAAATCCACAGACTAGAAAATGTAAGCTTGGAGAGAGGAGGTGTCTGTTATGGGAAGGGGAATTAAATATCACTCTCACCAACACAGAAATGGTGAAGCACCATCCATTGGCTCTGACTTTATTTCTCCGGAGTTCAAAAGCGTACATTAATATCCCTGCTTTAAAGAATGCTACAAGTTGCAGGTCAGCGAGGCTTGTGAATATGTATGCATGGTTTTAATGTTTTTCATTTCATCCCAACACATCCGAGGAAGTACATTTGACACATTGCCTAAATAACTTTATGTTGTGGGTCAAAGGAATGCTTTGAAGTCATGGGTTTTAGATAAATTTTCAATATTTCATTAATAGGATTTCTTAGCACGGAACTGAGAAGGGAAAGTGGATTCTAGCCGTGTGATCTCTGAAATGCACTTCAATTCTGTCAAATAGCCACCACTCACACAGAACACAGCCTCCGACTTTGCTTGCCGTGCTTCAGCCCGCACCCGTTTGAACTTGTAAATTTTCGTTTTGAATCTATTCCTCTGGCTCTTTGGGAACACCAAACTGCACCTTGTTTAAGGCTTAGTTTGCAGCTGTCAAATCTTGTTAGATGTGTTTTCAGCTGCCAGTGAGCAGCCTTCAGTAAAAAGCCAAGAGGTGACAGTTGAGGATGGAGGATGTGATGTTGGGATGTTATTTTCCAGAAGGATCTCCTCCTCATAAATACACATGCTAAGAGATAAATACACAATGATGCAACATAATGTTTGCACCCTTTTAAACAGATTCAGATGAAACAGTATGAAGCCTATAAAACACTGGAGATCTGGTAACAGCCCCATGATTACAATAAAGTTAATGTCAGACAATTTAGAGTCAAGTTTAGACTAAAGAGAAGGACTACAGCTATGGGATCTGAGAGAGCCCCAGGATAGTGAGCACTTCAGTCCTTGTGATGGTTAGAGCAAGTCATGTTCAACTTGATCTAGGATGCAGGCAAATAAATCAAATGTTAGTCATTCCTATCATTCAAAACGATAGCAAAATCATGTCAAGTTTCTATGGTGAATAATACATTTAAGAGGAATATTTTTCAACTCTAACCCCATCAAACGTGCTGGCTCTCCTTGATCTAGATAGCACCATGTTCTTTGTGATCTCTTCTGTACTACTCTTTGTTTGGTTCTTGTCTTAGTCAGGGTTATTAAGTCAGTGATGAAACACTATGACCAGAGCAACTTAGGAGGAAAGGGTTTATTTGGTTTATGCTTCCACATCACCATTCATCATCAAAGAAGTTCAAGACAAGAACTCAAACAGAGCAGGATCCTGGAGTCAGGAGCTGACACAAGGGTCATGGAGAAGTGCTACTTAGCCTGATTTCTAATAGAAACAGGACCACCTACAATAGGCTGGGCCTTCTCCCATCAATCACCAATTAAGAGAATTCCCCACAGGCTTGTAAACAGCCAGATCTGATGGAGGCATCTTCTCAACTGAAGTTCTCTCCTCTCTGATTACTCTAGCTTGTGTCCAGTTGACATAAAACTAGCCAACACGGTTCGAATATTCACCTTTATAAATTTTATACTGAACTAGTGTGTTCTGGATCAAAGACAAGTTATAGCCACATAATAATGTACAGCCTCCCAAATGTTAATATTACCAGCTGGTTTTCTGTATTTTAATTCTTAACCAAAACAACTAAACAACAGTAGCATTGAGTATATGGTGCATGGAAACCTTAAAGTTTATATTCCAAGTAAGAAGGAAAAGGAAGTTTGTCTTATAAAGGAATAACAGAAAACTACCTCTTTTCTTCTCAAAAGAGGGAGAACACACCAGCTGTCATGGATGCAAAACATACCAAGACCCTGTTGATTGATAACTCTTGGCATATACACACTTGCATGTCCAACATCCATAGAAACCAATGTTTCTAACTCTGGCCTACAGAAGTCTTCAGGACAGAGGTCTGTGAATGCCTCAGAAGTGGGGAAAATATGTCTGACCTGTACTCACTGCTGATGCAGTTACAAACGTGACTTGCTATGGCTTGTTCTCGCTCTTAGAGCCTAGGGTTGATGTATGATATCAAAATATCCCCAACTCTACAGAAACAAAAGTATTTCCTCTGCATCCTCCACACTGGGTAGCTTCAGTTCTTGACACTCTGGACACACTGAGAACGAGCTCGAGTCTGTGATAGGAATATCACCTGGCAACTGTTAATCAGCCCTCAGACAATCCAGGCCTTTCCATATGTCATGCACATCAAATTCTTACAAGGGATATTTTAATCTAGTCAATGAAGGCATGTATTTCTCTAACGCTAGCCCCAGAGTTCAGAGAAGAATTTCTAGAACCAACCAATGAGGCTGCCAAAGAACTTTTCAAGCATCCACTAGTATGTCGACATCCCCTCGATACTTCCGAATGAAGAAATGTCTTCCTTTCATATTAACTTGGCAGTGGCATGCTTTCCCCTTCCTTTCCCTTTATTACAATTCACTTATTTCTGATTTTGTCACAGCTATGACATTTCCAGAGCTAACATACCTTTTCTCTAATTAAGACTTGAAGGATTATTTCTGCTCTTGTAGCAGTTCATTTCATCCTTTTTTTTTCAAATTTCTGTGTGTCAAAAATTGTATTTTCTAAGCTTCATAAAAACTGAATTTGCATTTAAATATGATTCACTTTCCTGGGAAAAGACAATCCTTTAAAAGAATGGCTTAGTCCTGCTTCACTGTGGAGACACAGGCCTGTGTCATCCACATAAAATGGAGCATTCATATTAAATGCAATGTATTCTACATGATGCACTCTACATGCTAATTGAGAGTGATTACTGCTAATTCATAATGTGTCAAACTAAGCCAGATTACTCTTTGAAAAAGACTCTGTGCCAACAATAAAAACCAATCATATCATTTGTCAAAAGTGTTATATTCCACATAGCAGAGGCAATGCTAAATTATAAAGAATATGGAGAACAATAAATGTCTGGCCTATGATTTACAAAAACTAAACTATCACAATTTAATTTTTGCTTTCTGATACAGCAAGGAAGTGTCTCAGTGCAAATTGAATTTGTCTGATCCTCATTCCTTATAAATTAAAATAGCATAGAGTAAGGTCCATTATCTAGCCAGAACACAAAATTATGGGCCCATGAACTGAAGAGATTAATCAATAGTTAATAGTGCTTGATGCTCTCTCAGAGCACCTGGAGTTTGGTTCCCAGCATCCAGATGGCTGGTCCCAACCATCTATAACTCCTGTTCCAGGGAATCAGGCATCCTCTTCTGGCCTCTGTAGGTACTACATGCCATGGTGCACAGACATTCAGATAGGCAAAACATCCAAACATATAATAGAAAAACAAGTTTTTAAAACTAAATAAATATATGGGCATATATTTTTAAACATATGGGCGCAGAACAGTTTGTATGACCTATACTGATTAAGTAGAGGTGTTTTGCATATATCATCTATGTAAATGAGTTTTGCGTGTATTATGTGAATGAGCTTTACAAATCCTACAATGATTTTGTAAATGTGATAAAGCCAGAAGTAGCACTAGGGAAGAAACAAGAGTATTGACCAACATGGAAAATCAGGAATCATACCACCCAAAGTGAATCCAGTGCTAGCATTTTCTATTTTCTCCTAAATTGATGCTGCTGCCCTGGCATTTATAACATTGTCATGGCATCACAGTCTCCCTTCTTATGTTTGTGTCATAAAATACCCTGACAAAAGAAACTTAAGCGAGAAAGTGTATACTCTGTCTCATACTTTGAGGGTACTGTCCAGGATTGGGGGAAAGTCCTAGCCAGAGAAGTTTGAAGAAGCTGATCACATGATATACACTGTCAGAAAGGAGAGACCCATAAATCCTCCTGATGAGTTAGCATCCTCCTTTTTATCCAGTCCACAATCCATTCAATTAACCTAGTTACAATAGTCCCTCTAAAGAAAGCCTAGAGACAAACCTATCAAAATAACCCTCACATGTGTGCCTGGGAGTTTGTCTTTTTGTAGATACCACCAAGTTGGCAAACTATTGACCATTCAGTTGGCTAGGAGGGCATACATACCTATGCCTTAGGATAAATGAAGATTATGTGGTATAGGTCTTGGCTATTGAGACACAAAAGAAACAAATCTATGTCTCTCAGGAAATAGTATTTATAGACACATCAGGTCCACAGTCTCTGAGATCCTGTAACAACTGTGGTGACTCAGGAACACCCCAGAGGCTGCCCTCCTCACAGAATATCTTACTGCTCCCTGGACGACTTGGTTAGTTAGCAATTCAATCTGTATCTCAATTAAACTTAAGCCTATTCGCCTATTCGCCTATTCGCCTATTCTCTGGCCATCAAATGTTTCTGTGAGTAAGTTACTTCAAAGCCTTGATAGTTACAATAAACCTTCCAAGCCATCAAGGGCAGGCTCATCGTTCAACACTTCAGTCTAAACTCATATCAGCATTTGCTGTAAACCTCTGTATATCATGAGCACATGCTGATCTGCTTCCCAAACGTCATCCTTAGGACTGGGATATTTAGGGAGATCTCCATCCCTAATTCTCCCACAAACAAACCAAAGTACTTTTCAGCTTGCAGCTTTGTTTCTGTTTCCCCAGAACATTCTTCTGCTCACTCATCATGAATATGAAAGTCCCTGTTCCCAAGGCAATATTCCATATGCAGAAGTTTCACTTTCCATAGAATGTTAGGATGGATATGTAAGATTATTATCTGGAAAAAGTTAAATTTCATACTTTTTCTCATTGTGTTTGCCTGCTGAAATCATATACTATAAGGAGAAACTAAATAAGAATTAGTATGTGTTTATCTAGATTCTAGCAAATAGTATGCAGCTATGGATACCTTTCAGCCGCTGTCAATTATATCTGTTATATGCTCACAAACTTAACAAAAAAGCAGGCAGGCTGCATCTCCACATTTCCTGGTTCCAGTGCAACTGTCCTTTCTCTAAGAATATTTCAACGCAAGGCTGGGGAGGTAGCTCAGCAGTTAAGAGCACGATCAATACCCAGTTGTGATCTTAAGTTTTGTTGCTTGTTCCTACTCTATACAACTTACTTTTAAATTTTTTTCCATGATTTTTGCTTATCATAATCATCAATACACTTTAACAACTTGCTTGTGTGCACTCTGAGATATTTAAAGCCATTGTGTCCCATGTCACACTCCTTAGATAACACAATTAGATAGTTCATTTATGAACGTATTCTAGAAGACATGCAATGATCAAATCTAGTACTTTAAATTTTATTATAGGGAACATCAGGTGCTAACACTTGTTTCTTATGGATATTTTCCCACTCCCATTAAACACACTCTCATTTAAACACACACATGTACACACACACACACACACACACACACACACACACACACACACTTAATAAATCATCTCTAGACATACAGCCAAACAACAGAAATTACAAGTTACATTAAAACAAGAAGAAATTACAAGTTACATTAAAACTATCGGATATTGTTTGAACTGTGCCCCTCCACTAAGCCCCAACCAAATAGTCTAAATATCAAGAAGTTACTCATGCTAACATTACATATGAGAGAGTTGAAGCTGTTTTCTGCCTTTTGAGAAATAAAGATTAGAGAGATAAGACCCAAATTCTCTAAATATCCCGTTGTAATGGACAGTATGACCAAGCTCCTTCTGTTACTCTCAGTATGTGAACTGCTGGCCTGATTGCATATTTTCCTATCCATCTGTCTCCTTGCCTCTGCCTCGCAAGAGCAGTGACTGATGTGTTTTCCATTCCTACCTTCTGCTTTCTCCAACAATTTCCCTTCCATAACAGAACTTGTTATTTCTTGGGGAATCATACTACCTTTCTATATAACAATAAATATATATTAATATATAATATTTTTCTTAAGATTATTATAGGTTTTATGAGTACCAGGTAAGTGTATGCATCAATTAATTTCCCATTACTATAACAAATAAGAATATCTTTAAGACCTTTGATGAGCATTACTTTCCATATTTTACCCACTTATTTTCTCATTCACCAAAGACATCTGTTTAAGGATGGAGCTAAGCCAGGGAATTGTTCAAGCAGCTGCACAAACAATCACAGACTTGATAACAAGATTCTAATACATGACATAACACTGGATTCCTCAGCAAAGCAATGGACCTGACACTTTTAATTCCTTTCTGTAGCCTCTGAATCAAGGCAGACATGGGAAAGTTAACTTTAAAGTTCTTCTCTAGCTCCAGAATCTATGAAGAACACAGGGGTAGAAAACCTCAAACTGTCCCCTTGTCTCTCTTTAGTGAGAAGAACAAGCTGAGATCCCAGAGTCTCCAGTGCTGGTGTGGAGGACAAAGGGGTGATGTTTGTTCTATAGGAGAAATATGTATGGGGAAGTCCAGAACACTGGGCCTGCTGTCATACCTTTCTGGATTTAGCAGGCAAGCCTATTACCTTTTGGGACAGTCCCATTTGCCCATTTCCCACAAGGCACTGTTCCAGTATGGAACAGCTGGGAAAGAATCCATTTTTAACTCTCAGTTGCCAACAAGGGACTAAGTGTACTGACAAAGACAATCTGAAACTGGCATGAAGCCATCCTCAACAGGAAGAAGCAAGCAAATACTGACATCATGCCTGTAGAAAGACTTTAAATGTTTGACTATCACCCTCAGAATTACAGTGGCAAAGCTGGAGGGTTTCCTGGATTCAGCCTTGATGTTTACTATTAAAGACATTCCTTAACCTATGTCCTGGTTCATGATTTAGTCACAAGCTTAAGCTATACTGTAGAACTTGACCATTGTCTTAGTTAGGCTTTCCCTGCCGTGAACAAACGCCATGACCAAGGTAAATCTTATAAACGACATTTACTTGAACTGGCTTACAGGTTCAGAGGTTCAGTCCATTATTCTCAAGGCGGGAACATGGCAGCATCCAGGCAGGCATGGTACAGGAGGATCTGAGAGTCCTATATCTTCATCTGAAGGCTGCTAGTGGAAGACTAGCTTCCAGGCAGCTAGGATGAGAGTCTTAAAGCCCATGCCCACAGTGGCACACTTCCTCCAACAAGGCTACCCCTACTCCAACAGGACCACATCTTCTAATAGTGCCACCCCTGGACCAAGAATATACAAACTATTACAACCATCCTCAAGCTGAAGGCACTGGAGTTCAAGCCTATGAGCTGCAGACTTCAGAAAACAACACTGAATGGAAACTCAAAAGCTATAGGCACACCCTCTGAAGCTTTTTTGTGATAAAAGACACCAGGTCCCAGGACAGAAACAGGGTGCTTGAAGAGAAAACCAGAATCCATATTTAAACTATGTTTTCTACACTCAACAAGGCAGAGCACACACTGCACTGAGCTCACACGGAATTCTTCAGCCTCCCAGTCCTAGCAAGGGGTGAGAAACTTTTACAAGACCCATGTGACTCGGACCCTTTGGTCATAGAGACAGCAAGCTAACCTGTGACAGGGAAGGCCCATGTCTTGCCTACTGCCTTCCTGTGTAAGAGAAACCACAGCTAGGAGAGAACATGGAACAGTCCAGAGAACAGTGTGAGTTTTGTGCTTCTGAGAGTACTCTCAGTGTAAGGGGAAACGGAAGGAGAAGTTGGAACGCACCACCTTCTGAGGTCTGGGGTGTTATCTTTGAGAGGCTAGCATCAATGGGTAGAGTAAAAACTGACACACACTTATCTCAGGGCAAGAGACACTAAAAATTGATGTGTGCGAAGGTGTGTACATGTGTGTTTATATGTGCATGTGTGTTTCATAAATGTATATGTGTTCCTGTGTGTGTGGATGTGTGTGTGAGGGTGTGTGAATTTGTGTATGGATAGTCACAAATGTCTATTTCCACTGCAGATCTTGTCATTGCCCCATCCTATATCAGATCCAAGATATAGTTATCAGCAGAACTTGTATTCCTATAGCCTTCAGAATATATTTTTCTATCATCCTTCTCTTTCAATGGGTGATATTTGTTTGTATTCTGTATACGCCAAATAAGTTATCTTCTCATACAATATATCCTGATTACAGTGTCCCCTCCCTCTACTCCTCGAAGTTGCTACCAACCTCCCCACCCGCCAGACCCACTCTCTTTTCTGCCTCTTACTAGAAAATAAAAGACTTCTAAGAGATAACAACGAAGCATGACAAATACAAGGTAATAAGATTTTTTATCTTATGTTATTAGATATTTTCTTTAATTACATTTCAAATGCTATCCCAAAGTACCCTATACCCCCCGCCCTCCTCCCCTACACACCCACTACCACTTCTTGGCTCTGGCTTTCCCCTGTACTGGGACATATAAAGTTTGCAAGACTTCTTCCTCTCCTCCCAATGATAGCCAACTCTTCCCAATGATAGCCTCTCTTCCCAATGATAGCCAACTAGGCCATCTTCTGCTACATATGCAGCTAGAGACACGAGATCTAGGAGTACTGAATAATTCATATTGTTGTTCCACATATAGGGTTGCACACCTCTTCAGCTTCTTGGTACTTTCTCTAGCTCTTCCATTGGGGGCCCTGTGTTCCATATTATAGCTGACTGTGAGCATCCACTCTGTATTTGCAAGGCACTGGCATAGCCTGTCTGGAGATAGCTATATCAGAGTCCTTTCAGCAAAATCTTGCTGGCATATGCAATAGTGTCTGGGTTTTGGGGGCTGATTATGGGATGGATTCCCGGGTGGGGTAGTCTCTAGATGGTCCATCCTTTCGTCTTAGCTCCAAACGTTGTCTCTGTAAATTTTTTCATGAGTGCTTTATTCTCTATTCTAAGGAGGAATAAAGTATCCACACTTTGGTCTTCATTCCTGATTTTCTTGTGTTTTGCAAATTGTATCTTGGGTATTCTAAGTTTCTAGGCTAATATCCACTTATCAATGAGTGCATATCAGGTGACTTCTTTTGTGATTGGGTTACCTCACTAAGGATGATATCCTCCAGATATATCCATTTGCCCAAGAATTTCATAAATTCATTGTTTTTAATAGCTGAGTAGTACTCCATTGTGTAAATGTATCATATTTTCTGTATCCATTCCTCTGTTGAGGGACATCTGGAGTCTTTCCAGCTTCTGTCTATTATAAACAAGGCTGCTATGAACATGGTTGAGCATGTGTCCTTATTACCAGTTGGAACATCTTCTGGGTATATGCCCAGGAGAGGTATTGCTGGATCTTCAGGTAGTACTATGTCCAATTTTCTGAGGAACCGCCAGACTGATTTCCAGAATGGCTGTACCAGCTTGCAATCCCACCAGCAATGGAGAAGTGTTCTTCTTTCTCCACATCCTCGCCAGCATCTTCGGTCACCTGAATTTTTGATCTTAGCCATTCTAAATGGAATGAGGTAGAATCTCAAGGTTGTTTTGATTTGCATGTCCCTGTTGATTACAGATGTTGAACATTTTTTCAGGTGCTTCTCAGCCATTCGGTATTCCTCACTTGAGAATCCTTTATTTAGCTTTGTAGCCCGTTTTTTAATGGGGTTATTTGAGTTTCTGGAGTCCAGGTTCATGAGCTCTTTGTATATATTGGCTATTAGTCCCCTATCAGATTTAAGATTGGTAAAAATCCTTTCCCAATCTGTTGGTGGTCTTTTTATCTTTTTGACAGTGCCTTTTGGCTTACAGAAGCTTTGCAATTTCATGAGGTTCCATTTGTCGATTCTTGATCTATCAGCACAGGCCATTGTTGTTCTGTTTAGGAATTTTTCCCCTGTGCACATATCTGCGAGGCTTTTCCCCACTTTCTCCTCTATAAATTTTACTGTCTCTGGTTTTATGTGGAGTTCTTTGATCCACTTAGACTTGAGCTTTGTACAAGGAGATAAGAATGGATCAATTCTCATTCTTCTACATGATAACCGCCAGATGTGCCAGCCCCATTTGTTGAAAAGCCTGTCTTTTTTTCCACTGGATGATTTTAGCTCCCTTGTCAAAGATCAAGTGACCATAAGTGTGTGGATTCATTTCTGGGTCTTCAATTTTATTGCACTGATCTACTTGTCTGTTGCTGTACCAGTACAATGCAGTTTTTATCACAATTGCTCTGTAGTACAACTTGAGATCAGGCATGGTGATCCCACCAGAGGTTCTTTTATTGTTCAGAATAGTTTTTGCTATTCTAGGTTTTTTATTATTCCAGATTAATTTGAAAATTGCCCTTTCTAACTCAGTGAAGAATTGAGTTGGAATTTTGATGGGGATTGCATTGAATCTGGAGATTGCTTTCAGCAGGATAGCCATTTTGACTATATTAATCCTGCCAATCCATGAGCATGAGAGATCTTTACATCTTCTGAGATCTTCAATTTCTTTCTTCAGAGACTTGAAGTTCTTGTCATACAGATCTTTCACTTCATTAGTTAGAGTCATACCAAGGTAGTTTATATCATCTGTAACTATTGTGAAGGGTGTTGTTTCCCTAATTTCTTTCTCATCCTGTTTATCCTTTGTGTAGAGAAAGGCCATTGACTTGTTTGAGGGTTTTTTTTGTTTTGTTTTGTTTTGTTTTGTTTTGTTTTGTTTTTGTTTTGTTTTTGTTTTTCGAGACAGGGTTTCTCTATGTGCCCTGGCTGTCCTGGAACTCACTTTGTAGACCAGGCTGTCCTCGAACTCAGAAATCCGCCTGCCTCTGCCTCTGCCTCTGCCTCTGCCTCTGCCTCCCGAGTGCTGGGATTAAAGGCATGTGCCACCACGCCCGGCTTTGAGTTAATTTTATATCCAGCTAATGCACTGAAGCTCTTTATCAGTTTAGGAGTTCTCTGGTGGAATTTTTACGGTCATTATATATACTATCATATCATCTGCAAACAGTGATATTTTGACTTCTTCCTTTCCAATTTGTATCCCCTTGATCTCCTTTTGTTGTCGAATTGGTCTGGCTAGGATTTCAAGTACTGTATTGAATAGGTAGAGAGAAAGTGGGCAGCCTTGTCTAGTCCCTGATCTTAGTGGAATTGCTTCGAGTTTCTCTCCATTTCGTTTGATGGCTGCTGGTTTGCTGTAGATTGCTTTTATGTTTAGGTATGGGCCTTGAGTTCCTGATCATTCCAAGTCTTTAATCATGAATGGGTGTTGGATTTTGTCAAATGTTTTCTCAGGATCTAACTAGATCATGTGGTTTTTGTCTTTGAGTTTGTTTATATAGTGAATTACGTTGATGGATTTTTGTATATTAAATCATCCCTGCATCTCTGGGATGAAGCCTACTTGGTCATGATGGATGATGGTTTTGATGTGTTCTTGGATTCGGTTTGTGAGGATTTTGTTGAGTATTTTTGCATCAATATTCATAAGAGCAATAGGTCTGAAGTTCTCTTTCTTTGTTGGATCTTTGTGTGGTTTAGGTATCAGAGTAATTGTGGCTTCATAGAATAAATTCTGTTTCTATTTTGTGGAATAGTTTGAGGAGTGTTGGAATTAGGTCTTCTTTGAAGGTCTGATAGAACTCTGCACTAATCCCATCTGGGCCTGGGCTTTTTTTGGTTGGGAGACTATTGATGACTGTTTCTATTTCTTTAGGGGAAACGGGATTGTTTAGATTGTTAATCTGATCCTAATTTAACTTTCATACCTGGTGTCTGTCTAGGAAGTAATAAGATTTTTTTTTAAATCACATTGAGGCTGGACCAAGCAGCCTAGCAGTAAGAAAAAAAAAGCCCCAAGATCAAGCACATCATTCAGAGACGCATTCGGTCACATAGTTGAGACCTACAAGAATACTAAGCCCCAAAGCTACAATGTAAACACAGCGGATGTGGTGCACAGTTTCAGGCCCTGTGATTGCTGCTTCAGTTTCTGTGAATTCATGTGAGCTATGCTCAGCCGATTCAGAGGGTCTTGTTCTCCTAGTGTCTTCCATCCCCTATGGCTCTTCTGCTGTTTTCTCTCTTCTCCCTTGGCTTCCCTGAGCTCTGAGGGAATGGAGACATCCATCTTAGAGCTGTACATTCCAAAGCCTCCCTCTCCCCACACAATGTCTAACTGTGTGTGGGTCTCTGAGTCTTTTCCTATCTGCTGAAGGAAGAAGCTTCTCTGACAATGGCTGAACAAGGTATAAGGGTCCATACTTCTCCAAAGAGCAATACCCTGGACTCAAATAATATGTAAACACAAAGAGTGTTTTGTTCTGAAGTCCAGAATGCTGAGGTTTCCCATTACCAAAATACAGAGACAACCAAGTGAGCTCTCAGGTCTGATTTAAAGCACATTAGGGAAATTTGGGGGTAGGTGGGCTCTGTCTTATTCTGTCTCTAGGCATTCCAGAACCATTTCTAGAACGTGGTAGCTGGAAACAATTGCTGAGAAATCCTGGAGTAGGTGGGCTTTGTCTTACTCTATCTCCAAGAACATTCCATTACCAAGGCTAGAAACTGCTGACCCATTATCCTAGCTTTGGGCCAGGTGGTGGGACAGTTTCTGACTAGCTTTCTGAAGCCTGGGTGTTTAGGCCTAATCTCCTGAACTGCCAATTTGAAGCCTGTCAAGGAGTCAGCCTGTCTCATCTAAGGAAGATGACAAAGCTTATTGAAGCTGGTGTATTCATGGAAAATGTCTGCTGGTGTTAACGGCTGGGATACTGGGATGGTGAGGGGAAGGGATCTGGAGAAGATCTTTGTGAATCCTTGGAGATAGGGTCAGAGAAGGAAGGGAGACAGCAGGGTGTGCTCTGTTGCAGAGTTGGGAATGAGGCTGGGTAGGGGTGGCAAGGTGAATCTAGAGGACCAAAAGGAAAGATTTAAATCCTCAGTCAGCCTACTTGTTGCTGTGGCAAGAGCAGCCTGTGGGTTAGCAGTTGGGGGCCTGCTGGGGTTGGGGGCTGACACAAAGCAAAGAGCTGGGGGAGGGAGATTAGAATGGAAGATGTGTGTGATCCACAAGGGGGTTGATCAAAGGGGCAGATGTTCTGCTGCAGAACTGGGGAGGAGACTGGGCTCGATGAGTGATGTCTAAAATATTAATAGTGAAAAAGTGAAAGTACAAAATGTAAAAGAAAAAATGTGACATAAGATTAACAGTCCTCCTGTGATCTCATCCATCCTTTGACCAGTCAACAGCTGTTCCTTGTTCCGGTCCATCTGCTTCGAGCACCATCTCCTGCATGAACAGTTTTTACCTCTCAAATGGATTAATCCTATCTGTACATGTCTAGTGGTTTCAAACACATCATTTCATTTAAACATCTAATAAACTGTACTGGAGAGTTATTGATTAAATTGCAATGAAGAACAGTGGTGCATAATGAAGAACACTGTCTAAATTTAAAATCATTGTCCTAGCCCAGCATGGGTTACGTGCTCATGATTCCAGAATTCAAGGAGCTGAGGTAGAAGGCATTTTGTGGGTTAGAAACCAGCCTAAACTACAGAGTAAGACCCTGTCTCCAAAACCCA
Source organism: Mus minutoides (assembly GCA_902729485.2). Taxonomy (NCBI): domain Eukaryota; kingdom Metazoa; phylum Chordata; class Mammalia; order Rodentia; family Muridae; genus Mus; species Mus minutoides. The sequence goes on along the minus strand of LR750447.1, from coordinate 371,984 downwards.
ACTAATTAAGGGTGTTGGAGAATGTGTCCGTGTATGTGTTTGCTTGTACTTTGGCTATTGCTCTTTCATTGACTAGTTCAAGCTGAGGATGTGGATCAGGGGCAGAGTCCTAGCTCAGCATGTGGCCCATAGGATTGCAAGGACTTGGTTCAGTCTCCAGCTTCATACATACATGACAACATACTTGGTATCGAATTGCTCTATAGAATTTTCTTTAATTCTGTCATTGTGATGCCTTCCCAGTCTGTTTATTTCTTGAGTTTCTTTTCCAGTTGAGTTTACTTAGAATGATGGACCATGTATTAACATCATGGATGAATTCTTAGCTCTCTGGATGCTGTCACTTCTATAACCCACCCATACACCCCCACCCCCATTTCTTTCAATGCTTTATCATATGAGCCTTTGGGAAACACATTGGATTTATACTAACATGTAAGAACCAATACACACAGTCTTAAAGTCCAGCCATGATTAGCTTGAACAGTAGCTAAATCTAAGCACATTCAATGGAGGTCATGATGTCTGTATCCATGATAGTCAAGGATACTGATCTAAAGAAGCCATCCTTTGGGGAAGACAAGATAACATTAGCTCGCTGCAAGAAAGCCAGACAATGCAATAGAAAAGCAGTAATTTTAAAATCAAAACTGTACACTAAGCATGATATATCATAGATGGCCTTTACAAGACAAAAGAAAAACTGCCTGGGGCCATGAAGGACAAGTGTGGAAACAACACAGAGCCTACTTCACAGTGGGTTAACCACTTACAACAGTGGTGGAGCTGTTCACATGAAGCACAAAGAGACGAGAAATTCTCCTTTTAGAAAGTGCTCCTCTGAGCTTATGCAAAGGAAGGGCAGATACAAGTGCAGAACATGATGTTAAGAGCCAGGGCCTATGTCACCAACACCTCAGCCTGTGTCACCAATGTGTCAATCTGCACCACCAACACCTCAATGTTCTGTCACCACATTATAAAAAATAACTAAGACACTGAAGGATGTGATGAAGTGGACGATCCCCATGAGAACCTAAGCTCCACTGTGACAGAGGTATCTCCCCCCTTAGGCTCACTATTCTGTGCTGTGACCTCATGAATAAAGGGGAATCTTTCTACTTTTTAGTTGTACAGTCACAGTAAATCACCCTTACCTGTTGACATCCATCAACTATGTTTTAAAAAGAGTAGATCCATCGGTGTGACTATTTAACCTATCCTGGGTTGTCACAGCCTGTTCTCTCGTTCATACCTCCTAGGCATCATTCTGTCCTCCTGACCACTGGGACCCACACATGTGGAAAGCATGAAGGCTCACACCCACACCCACACCTTTTGACTAATCTCCTCTTATGTCAGTTTTCCACTATGGTTCCAACTTTATCTAGTTGATTTTCTGAGAGTGGAACCTGTTTCTGCCTACCTTTTGTCCCCGTCAATCAATGCTAAGTTTCCCCAGGTTGATCTATATATGGTCTTCTCAGAAGCACCTCCCTTCTGACATCTCACAATCCTTTCTCATGCAAATAATTCCATTCACATAAATTCTGAAATTAAGGCATAATAAACACTAGAAATAATCTGCAGAGCAAGCATTCTACATTTCATGAACAGAGAAGAAAAAAATATAATCCACGAAAATATTTTCATTGGAAAAAGGCCATCCTCTACTGACCCTACAAATTAAATCCAGTGTATTAATTTGTACTAGACTTATGCTGCCAGCATCAGGGTGATTCTCACCTAACACTGGATCCCTAGTAACTGTCCCCTCATACTAAGTTCAAGTTGTTTAGCATAGTTTACAAGAGGTTTAGGTTTCTGGCACCAGTCTGAGTCAGTTGGCTCCCAGGCTCACTCTCTTGATGAAATTTGATAGTGACCTGTTCATTCATACTCAGTGGCTCTGAGGGCAACACTGGTGCAAGCAGGGACTGAACTAAAAGCAGCATTAATTGAGTGTTGTACAGTTGGGAACTTGTGTTGAGTGCTGGGACAAAAGAAAAATCACTAGAACCCAAATATATTCTTCCATGGACTGGTCCCAGTCAGAATTCCTCCACCCAGGGGAGAATCAGAGTTCTGGTACTCAGGTGGGCAAGGAGTCAGTGAGTGACAAACAGACATGAACACAAGAGAGTGATGAATCTGAATGTAATCTTTCAAAGTGAGCATCAGACTTATATAGCCATTACAGAAGAAAACAAGGAAGTTAGGTACTACATCAGCCAAGATAAATTAAGGTCATCCGATGCATAATGACTCTACACAAAACAGATAAATGCATACATAAAGGCTAGCAGGAACCAGGCAGTATTTACAACTGAGATTTAAAAAATCAGCCCTATCTAAAGTCACCTTATTCTTAGAAGCCAGAGGCAAGGGCTTCATGCCCTATCCATAGTTCCAATTCTAGTCTACAGTATAATCCACCTTCTCCTTAGGCCACTGTAAATTCCTGTATATGGGAGTGACTCAACTGTTATTCTAAATATTTACTCTAGTTCCTTCTTAAACTATAACCCACCTTCTTTCTACTATTATGTAATGTAGTCTGCCATACATGACTGTAATGAGAATTCTAAGTTTACTTTGTTGAACTTGCCCTGAGATTTCTAAGTCTTATCCAGTAAACTGTAATGCCTGATTTCTTTCACTATCTCTCTATCAGCACTGGAGGCACTTCTTCTGAATAAGTAACAATCTTGCAAAATTCAAAACCCAAGGTCGGCTCAATAATTGACTAGGATATTGGGACACCGGTGGAGGCCAGGAAGCAATGTTCAATCTAACTTGGCTATTAGTCAAATCATTCCTTGAGGGCACCTATAATAAAACAATACAGAAAGAAAGCACACAAAACCTTCCACTGACTATCACAGGGACAATTTTGAAGCACATCTGTGTTATGGGATGCCAAGGACCCCAGGACACAGTTTCTGTGAAACTTTTTGCCTCAGGACTGAGGCCAAGCTTTTGGAATTGTCACACAGACTCCACTGGAGTGGGTGTGGCAATATTCCTCTCAGGGATGGATCTCAAAGTCTCCTGGGAAAAATAAATATCCCCCATAAATGAATTATAGAAAGTAATCTGTGCCTATAAAATTTATGAGTTTAAATTTTGGAGGCATATAGGAAGGAAAGAACTGTATTGGTTTTGAAAAAGTGTACAAAGAGGTAGATTATTTAATTCAATGATACAATGCTTAGCTAGAAAATACAATACTCTGGTTTCAGTTCCCAGACCAGGAAGGAAAGATAAAAAAGAAGAAGAAAAGGAGAAGGGAAGGAGAGGGGAGAGGAGGTAGGAAATAAAGAAAAGGGGGGAGAAAGAGCAAAGGAGAAAACAAACAGGAAGAAAAGAGGGGAGAGTGAGGGAGAGGGGGAAGGAGGGAGGGACGGAGAAATGGAGGGACAGAGGGACCGAGAGAGGGAGGAATAAATAGATGGGTGGATGGATAAAGGGAATATGATGTCCTATTCAGGCCTCCATGGACAACCAAGCTCACATGTGTATACATCCATACACACATACATATAGTAAAAGTGAAAATAAAACTTTTAAGTGTTATTTATGTGCTACTGGTGTTTTTCTTTCATAAAATGACTTCTTTGACCCATAGAGGAAGCAGCTAGTAGATTGATCTTACCTAAATAATTTACCATTATCCAATATTAAAGCAAAATAAGAAAAAATAAGATTCAATCTATATAGATAGATATACCTGTTTAGGCTTTTCACAAAAATATTTCATTTTAAAACAGAAATTTTCAAGGAAGGGAATTCTGACTCTAGCTCTTACCAGTCATGCAATTTATGAAAAATTTAAAACTAAATGAATCTCTTTATAAAATGGGATTAGCTCAAACCACTTTATACAGTTGCTGGGCATATGGGATGCAAAAGACACCTCGCCATGCCTGGCTTAGACAATATTCAGTAATTGTAACTCATTTAATTATCCTCTCTGGGTTTTATTTCTTCTCATGTCTATAATTTAGAGAGCTGCACTAAATGGCTCCCTAGGTGGACACCTCTTCAATTTGTACATTCTAATCACTACTGATAAACTCATTGAGTCTGAATAGTCTGCTCCAAGGAGTTTCTGAGCTGCCTTGACATCTCTACAGAGAAGACCTGAGATCAAGTCATAGCTGTCCCACCAGCCTTCTTTCTAAAAATTTCTCACAGGGATAGGGGACTAGGGAGGACATTTGGTGTTTTATTTATGAGAGGAAAAAAGACTGACTCAGTTAGTCATTACTCATCTGCAAAACATAACTTCCAGATCTCAGCCTTGAGGATACTTTTATCTGGAGGCAGCCAGAGCTGATTCTAACCAGAGACTGTCAACATTTTTTATGATTTCTAATTTCTCACCAGTGTTTCTCTATATACAGGGGAGCAGGGACTGGCTTGACCATCTAGCCATATACCTGGAGGATAAATGAGCTGGCCCATTGGCAATGACAGAAAGGTACAAAATTTATCAGCATGAATCTCTGATCATGGTCATGTCAAACTGAGGAACCCTGGGAAAACAGATGAACTAAAATTTTCACCTTCATTGAACCCTTAGTCAATGTAACTCTCTAAGTCCACTTCTGAAGTTAGCCTTGATTTGGCCCAAAGAAGGAAGAATCTTGACTTACAAAGAACTCTTTTCAACCAAACCCTGTTTTCCCAAGATTTGTGTTTCTAATGTTGCAACAAAATACCAGGACCAGAGAGCAAGTTGTGTGTCTATGTATATATGGGGAGTAGGGCATATTGGGCTAACACTTATACATTGCTGTTCATCACTCAAGGAAGTCAGGACAGGAGCTCAAAGAGAGCAAAAATTTGGCCGTATCAGTGGATGCAGAAGCCATGGAGAGTGTTGCTTATGGGCTTATTCCAATGACTTGCTCAGTCTGCTTTCTTATAGAATCCAAGACTACCAGCCCAAGGAGGCACAACCCACAATGGGCTGATCATTCCCACACTGATCACTAATTTGGAAAATGCCTTACAGTTGGATCTCATTGAGGCATTTCCTAAACTGAGGCTTCTTCCACTCTGATGATTCTAGCTTGTATTCAGTTGACACACAACACCAGCCAGTACAGCTCCTTTAAGTAGTTTATTTCCAGTAGTTGATTAAAGTGATGAGAAAAGTAGCAAATTCACAAACATTTAGAGACCTTTCAGAGCCTGACATATAATACATAAAGCAGATATTTTCAAGTGTTCCCAAGTGCTACACACTATAAATGTAATTTGTGCAAATAATGCATGAAATGATAATGTAAAAAAAAGTTGATGAGAATCATGCAAGTTATATGATTGTAAGTAGCAGAGAAGATATTTGGGTTTGGGCAGCTGAATACCAGGATTGCACATTCAGACATTTGACCACACAGATCTCACAGTGTGGAGCTAAGAAAATTAGATGTACCTAGTACCTTTGCTAATGAGTTAGAATTTAACATTAATTCCTGGTCTTTTAAGGTCAAATAATAAAGAATGATCAGATTCTTCCAAGAATAAAAATAGTTTGGAATAGAACAAAACCATCCAAGATCTAAAAATGGAAGTAGAAACAATGAAGAGAACCCAAAGGGAGACAACTCTGGAGATAGAAACCCTAAGAAAGAAATCAGGAAACGTAGATGTGAGCATCAGAGCATCAGCAACAGAATACAAGAGATGGAAGAGAGAATCTAAGATGCAGAAGATTCCATAGAGAACATGGTCACAACAATCAAAGAAAATGCAAAATGCAGAAAGATCCTAATTTAAAACATCCAGGAAATCCAGGACAAAATGAGAAGACCAAACCTACAGATAATACGAGTAGATGAGAATGAAGATTTTCAACTTGAAGGACCAGCAAATATCTTCTACAAAATTATAGAAGAAAACTTCCCATACCTACAGAAAGAGATGCCCATGAACATACAAGTAGCCTACATAGACTGAACCATAAAAGAAATTCCTCCCGACACATAATAATCGGAACAACAAATGCACTAAATAAAGACAGAATATTAAAAGCAGTAAAGGAAAATGGTCAAGTAACATATAAAGGCAGACGTATTAGAATTACTCCAGACTTCTCACCAGAGAATATGAAAGACAGAAGATCCTGGACAGATGTTATACAGACCCTAAGAGAACACAAATGCCAGCCCAGGCTACTATACCCAGCAAAACTCTCAATTACCATAGATGGAGAAACCAAAGTATTCAATGACAAAAGCAAATTCACACAATATCTTTCCACGAATCCAGCCGTTCAAAGGATAATAAAGTGAAAACACCAACACAAAGATGGAAACTACACCCTAGAAAAAGCAAGAAAGTAATCCTTTAAGAAAACTAAAAGAAGACAACCACAAGAACAGATTCCCAAATTTAACAACAAAAATGACAGGAAACAACAATTACTTTTCTTTGATTTCTCTTAACATCGATGGACTCAATTCCCCAATAAAAAGACATAGACTGACAAACTGGCTACACAAACAAGACCCAATACATTGCTGCTTATAAGAAACCCACCTCAGGGATAAAGACAGACAATACCTCAGAGTAAAAAGCTGGAAAACAATTTTCCAAGCAAATGGTCCGAAGAAACAAGCTGGAGTAGCCATTCTAATATCAAATAAAATTGACTTCCAACCCAAAGTTATCAAAAAAGATGAGGGGTACTTCATACTCATCAAAGGTAAAATCTTCGAAGATGAACTCTCAATTCTGAATATCTCTGCTCCAAATGCAAGGGCAGCCACATTCATTAAAGAAACTTTGGTTAAGCTCAAAGCACACATTGTACCTCAAACAATAATAGTGGAAGATTTCAACACCCCACTCTCACCAATGGACAGATCCTGGAAACAGAAACTAAATAGTGACACATGGACACTAACAGAAGTTATGAAACAAATTGATTTAACAGATATCTATAGAATATTTTATCTTAAAACAAAAGGATATACCTTCTTCTCAGCACCTCCAAAATTGACCATATAATTGGTCATAAAACAGGCCTCAACAGATATAAAAATATTGAAATTAACCCATTCATCCTATCAGATCACCATGGACTAAGGCTGATCTTCAGTAACAGCATAAATAGTAGAAAGCCAACATTCACGTAGAAACTAAACAACACTCTACTCAATGATACCTTAGTCAAGGAAGAAATAAAAAAGAAATTAAATACTTTTTAGAGTTTAATGAAAACGAAGCCACAACATACCCAAACTTATGGGACACAATGAAAGCAGCCCTAAGAGGAAAGCTCATAGCCCAGAGTGCCTCCAAAAAGAATCTAGAGAGATCATACACTAGCAGCCTGACAGCACACCTAGAAGCTCTAGAATGAAAGGAAGCAAATTCACCCAAGAGGAGTAGACAGCAGGAAATAATCAAACTCAGGGATGAAATTAACCAAGTTGAAACAAAAAGAACTACTCAAAGAATCAACCAAACCAAGAGCTGGTTCTTTGAGAAAATCAACAAGATAGATAAACCCTTAGCCAGACTAATCAGAGGGCAAAGGGACAGTATCCTAATTAACAAAATCAGAAATAGAAAAGGAAACATAACAACAAATCCTTTTGAAATCCAAAACATCATAAGATCCTACTACAAAAGGTTATACTCAAGAAAACTGGAAAACCTGGATGAAATGGACAACTTCCTAGACAGCTACCAGGTACCAAAGTTAAATCAGGATCAGATTAGTGATTTTAACAGTCCCATTTCCCCTAATGAAATAGAGGCAGTCATCAATAGTCTCCCAACCAAAAAAAGCCCAGTACCAGGACCAGATGGGTTTAGTGCAGAGTTCTATCAGACCTTCAAAGAAGACCTAATTCCAACTCTCCTCAAACTATTCCACAAAATGGAAACAGAAGGTACTCTACCCAATTCATTCTATGAAGCCACAATTACTCTGATACCCAAACCACACAAAGATCCAACAAAGAAAGAAAACTTCAGACCAATTTTCCTTATGAATATTAATACCAAAATACTCAATAAAATCCTTGCAAACCGAATCCAAGAACACATCAAAATGATCATCCATCATAACCAAGTAGGCTTCTTCCCAGAGATGCAGGGATGGTTTAATATACAGAAATCCATAAACATAATCCTCTATAAAAACAAACTCAAAAACAAAAATCACATGATCATCTCATTAGATGCTGAGAAAACATTTGACAAAATTGAATGCCCATTCATGATAAAAGTCATGGAAAGATCAGGAATTCAAGGCCCATACCTAAACATAATAAAAGCAATCTACAGCAAACCAGTAGCCAACATCAAACTAAATGGAGAGAAACTTTAAGCAATTCAACTAAGATAGGGAACTAGACAAGGCTGACCACTTTCTCCCTACCTATTCAATGTAGTGCTTGAACTCCTAGCCAAAGTAATTCAACAACAAAAGGAGATCTAGAGGATACAAATTGGAAAGGAAGAAGTCAAAATATCACTATTTGCAGATTATTATGATAGTATATATGAGTGACACCAAAAATTCCACCAGAGAACTCCTAAACCTGATAAACAGCTTCAGTGCAGTAGCTGGATATAAAATTAACTCAAAGGAATCAATGGCCTTTCTCTACACAAAGGATAAACAGGATGAGAAAGTAATTAAGGAAACAAGACCCTTCACAATAGTCACAAATAATATAAAATACCTTGGTGTGACTCTAAGGAAGTGAAAGATCTGTATGACAAGAACTTCAAGTCTTTGAAGAAAGAAATTGAAGATCTCAGAAAATGGAAAGATCTCCCATGCTCATGGATTGGCAGGATTAATATAGTCAAAATGGCTATCCTGCTGAAAGCAATCTCCAGATTCAATGCAATCCCCATCAAAATTCCAACTCAATTCTTCACTGAGTTAGAAAGGGCAATTTGCAAATTAATCTGGAATAACAAAAAAACCTAGGATACCAAAAACCATTATGAACAATAAAAGAACCTCTGGTGAAATCACCATGCCTGACCTCAAGCTGTACTGCAGAGCAATTGTGTAAAAAAAAAAAAAAAACCTGCACAGTACTGGTACAGCGACAGACTGGTAGATCAATGGAATAGAATTGAAAACACAGAAATGAATCCACAAACCGATGGTCACTTGATCTTGGACAAGGGAGCTAAAACCATCCAGTGGAATAAAGATAGCCTTTTCAACAAGTGGTGCTGGCACAACTGGCAGTTATCATGTAGAAGAATGAGAATTGATCCATTATTATCTCCTTGTACAAAGCTCAAGTCAAAGTAGATCAAAGAACTCCATATAAAACCAGAGAGAGTAAAATTTCTAGAGGAGAAAGTGGGGGAAAGCCTCAAAGATATGAGCCCGGGAGGAAACTTCCTGAACAGAACAGAAATTGCTTGTGTTGTAAGATCAAGAGTCTGCAAAGGGGACCTCATAAAATTGCAAAGCTCCTCTAAGGCAAAAGACACTGTCAATAAGACAAAAAACCACCAACAGATTGGGAAAAGATCTTTACCAATCCTAAATCAGATAGATAACTAACATCCAATATATGCAAAGAACTCAAGAAGCTGGACTCCAGAAAATCAAATAATCCTATTAAAAATGGGGTACAGAACTAAACAAAGAATTCTCAACTGAGGAATATGTAATGGTTGAGAAGCACCTGAAAAAATGTTCAACATCCTTAATCATCAAGGAAATGCACATCAAAACAACCCTGAGATTATACCTCACACCAGGCAGAATGGCTAAGGTCAAAAATTCAGGTAACAGCAGATGCTGGCGAGGATGTGGAGAAAGAGGAACACTCCTCCATTGCTGGTGGGATTGCAAGCTGGTACAACCACTCTGGAAATCAGTCTGGCAGTTCCTCAGAAAACTGGACATAGTACTACCAATTGATCCAGCAATACCTCTTCTGGGCATATACCCAGAAGATGTTCCAACTGGTAATAAGAACAGATGCTCCACTATGTTCACAGCAGCCTTATTTATAATAGCCAGAAGCTGGAGAGAAACCAGATGTCCCTCAACAGAGGAATAGATACAGAAAATGTGGTACATTTACACAATGGAGTACTACTCAGCTATTAAAAAATGAAATTCTTGGGCAAATGGATATATCTGGAGAATATCATCCTTAGTGAGGTAACCCAATCAGAAAAGAAGTCACCTGATATGCACTTACTGATAAGTGGATATTAGCCCAGAAACCTAGAATACCCAAGATACAACTTCCAAAACACAAGAAAATCAAGAAGGAAGACCAAAGTGTGGATACTTCATCCTTCCCTAGAATAGGTAATAAAATGTCCATGGAAGGAGTTGCAGAGACCAAGTTTGGAGGTAAGATGAAAGAATGGACCATCCACAGACTGCCCCACCTGGGGGGTCCATCCCATAATCAGCCACCAAACGCAGACACAATTGCATATGCCAGCTAGGTTTTGCTGAAGGGACCCTGATATAGCTGTCTCCTGTGAAGCTATGCCAGTGCCTGGCAAACACAGAAGTGGATGCCCACAGTCATCTATAGGATGGAACACAGTGCCCCCAATATAGGAGCTAGAGAAAGTACCCAAGGACCTGAAGGGGTCTACAACCCTATAGATGGAACAACAATATGAACTAATCAGAACCCCCAGAGCTCATGTTTATAGCTGCATATGTATTAGAAGATGGTCTAGTTGGCCATCATTGGGAAGAGAGTCCCCTTGGTCTAGCAAACTTTATATGCCCCAGTACAGGGGCAACGCCAAGGCCAAGAAGTGGGAGTAGGTGGGTAGGGGAGCAGGGCAGGGAGAGGGTATAGGGGACTTTTGGGATTGCATTTAAAATGTAAATGAAGAAAATATCTAATAAAAATGTGGGGGAAAACAAAGAAAAAAGAAAAAGAAGACAAAAATAGAGTATGATAACTAACCAGTCAAAGGAAAATAAATTATGGATTTGATATACACCAAAACCTAATTTCTTAAAATGGTCTCATAAAAATTAAAGACTGATTTTTTTTATTTCTGATTGAATTATCTGGCCAATGAAAAAGCAGGGACAGAATGTATTCTCTGGACCTCCTTTGGTGTGGGGACATGCAAATGTAAAATTTAGTTGTCCATAAAATGTTGAGAATATAAGGAAAGAGTAATGTTTAAGAATCATAGGATCCTAAATTAGTGAACTAGTCTCAAAGAAAATTTGGAATCCATTCAGGCTTTAAGGCTCACCATGTCCTGTCCTAGCAGCTCCTCATTAACACACAAGTTAACAATTAGATTTCAGGTCAGTGTCTCTCTATCATTCTGGTTGATGTCCAAGTTAGACATAATTTCCATATATTTCCAATAAATGTTAAGGGAAATCACTTTTTTCCCAGAGTTAGTGAGCAAACTCCCTTTCTCATTCTAAAAGGAAACTGGCAGGAAGTGTCATTAAATAAGAAACTGGAATGTTATTCTTGAGTCCATTTCTTCAAAATGTGATCATAAGTTCCTGTGAGGAATTCAGGTTTCCAAAATCACACTATGGAAATCAGCTGAAGTTGGAGACTTGGCAGAAATGATCACCCTTTACCCCGTGCGCATTAGAAAGCTCTATAGTACAGGCAAAGTCTCAAGGGCATTCTCTTCATCCAGAATCCCAGCCATGCCCTGTAAAGCAACCGTACCTATGAATCATAAGTGGTCAGTCTATACCTCTAGAGCTGCCATCTCCAGGAGAGAAGGTGGATAAGCTCCGCCTGGGAACTACTCTTGAGCTACAGGTTATGGCCCTGGATGTGAGCATTGCCCTTGACCCTAGTCTTTCCTAATCTGGTGAGAATCAGCCCCGATCCTAACTGTTGGTACTGTCGACTACCACACGCACTGAACATTCAACATTTACAGCCCATCTTTTAGGGAAAAAAAATATTTCTGTTCACGGCCTCTGCCATACTTAAATCAAGGAAAAAAAGTTATAATTCAGATATAAAGTGTCCCTTGGTGATGCACAGGTTGAGACTTGCTCCTCATCAGTGGTTCAACTGAGAGGACATCAGGGCATTGATCTAATCCATGGATCAGATCGTTGATGGATCCGTGACTGGAATGCATTATTGGATGTTGATAGACATTAGGTTCTAAGTCTTATATATAAGAGAGTCTTATTTCACTAAAGCACTTGAATCAGTCCAATTTCACAGATTGTAGGTCTATTCACAACAAATGTTTCAAGATGTAGTTTTCTCCAAATCCACTGAAAATACTTGTGTTTGGAAATTTCCATCATCCCGGCCACTATTCACTTCTTTACTTCTCCCCTGTCTTAATACAGCTTCAGTCCAGTTTCCTCATACCCAACTGGTCCCTGATTGTGTTGCCATGTCTATAACTAAGTTCAATGTCTGTCACTATAAATGCTCATCTAAAGAGTCTGCTGCCTTTGGGGGTCACAGTCACTGCCAGGATATTCAGAAGGAAGGCACTATGCGGTCACTCATTACCCCTTGCTACCCAGTGTTACTTCCAGTTTGTCTCTCCTTACTATTCCGTTGAATATGCAATCCCTTTGCTGCTTGATTCTGATGTGTTTGCAGTGGTTTGAGATCCAAGACTTCTTTCTATTGCTATTGTCTTTTTTAAATAAAGTCTCCCTTTATTGGGACCCCATGTATTTATTCTCTTTGGTCATCCTAGGTTACATTGTACTTTCAAATAAAATAACAGCTTGTTCAAATGATCTCACTCTTCCTAATGCAGTTAAGCTTAAGGACAGTATGTTTATTCTTCCCCACTATATTAAAATAGCCATAGCTTCTCTCTAAGTTGTAAATCTCACCCTGGAGGATCCTGTCACAGCCTGGCCAAAGGCAAATCAATACACCAAAGATGTGGCTCCATTTGCTTTGTGGGAATTCCCTGAGCTGCTCATACTTCATGGTTCAGTACAGAGTTCACCTCACTTCTTCTTTCATCTCCTTTCCTCTCTTCCCTCTTATATGTCACTTATAACCTCTCTTCTTTCCCTCTCCCCCTGTCTTCTCCACCCCCTACCTCCACACTCATACATTGAGATGATAACATCTACTGAGCTCCCGTATTCTATAGAATCCACCTCTCTCCTGGGACTTTCTGTGGAGCTCCAATATACCACTCATCGCTGATTCAGACCTTCATTCATCAGACATTTAACTTGTGTCCAGCATCCTGATAAGAAACTATAGATACCATGACAGATGGTGCAGAAGTTGTGTGAAAGCACATAATTACAGACAGACCTGCAGTCTTCCTGTTATTCTCCATCTCCTGTATAGCATTTTTTTCTAACTTAACTTTTATTCTTATAGCTATCAGATTATTGAAGTTTCAGGAATATAAGAAAAAGAAAGTAGCCAAAAAGGTAACATATATGAATGCCTTGCATTCATCCACAATACAGGCACTGAAGGCATGGGCATCTGTCCTGTTGTCTGTTCTTCTTTCCTCTGTGATACCATTTGAAAGACAGAAGTAGTCAAAAGTGGAAAACAGGAAGCATGAACAACCTCAGACACATCCTATGATGCTCATACACTTAGCATAAAAAGTTTAACTTCCCAACAACAATACTGGGTCTCCTGGGCCCCACATCACCTTAAAAGATATGTTGTTCCTGTTGGAGAAGTCTAGACCAAAGCGGTCATGTAATGTTGAGCTGATTAGGTTATCAGTATGTTTGAGCTACTTAGATTACATGTGAGAGAAAGGCAATTTTCATTAGGAATCTGTGTTGTTATTAGAAGAGAGAATAAGTGGCCAACAAACCAAGCTTATATTTATAGAGAACAAATCATTAACCCAACTGCAAACATAGGAGCTAGGTATTATCTGTGTCGTGGCAATATGGGGCCAGCCATTCCACTGCAGAGAGAGAAACATTAAAGATGTGAGAAGAATTTTTCTGCTATGCCAATGTAAAGTTTGCACAGATATTGACAATGGAATCTTCATAGAGTGTAGCGATGTTGGAAATTGCTGGACACATGCTTACAAGTAATTGTCTTATGTGACCAGAATGTGATTTTGTCACAGTTTCAATGCACAACCCCTCTCTTCTCTCTGCCTGCCCTTTTATTCAGAAGCTTCTTGGCTTTAGTGTACACTGCTTAGACTCTGCAAAGAAGAGGCAGGACAGAGCTACAGCTGCATGCATGCTCACAAGTGTATGTGCATACATATCTGTGGATACAGATGGATGCTGGCATAGCTTCTGGTCCCAATGGAGCCAGTAATTTGTTCTAAGAGGTTGACAGGTACATTAATCCAAGAAGTGTAATTCAGTCTGCAAATGAATTTTACAGTAGTGTGTCAGTTAGGGTTTTACTGCTGTGAACAGGGTTTTACACTATGACCACAACAACCCTTATAAAGGACAACATTTAACTGGGGCTGGCCTATAGGTTCATAAGTTCAATCCATTATCATCAGGGCAGGAACATGGCAGCATCCAGGCAGACATGGTACAGAAGGAGCTGAGAGTTCTACATCTTGATCTGAAGACTGCAAAGAGAAGAATGTCTCCCGTGGAGTTAGGAGGAGGGTCTCATTGCCCACCCCCACAATAACACACTTCCTCCAACAAGGCCACACCTACTCCTACAAGGCCACACCTCCCAATTTTGCCACTCCCTGAGTCAAGCATGTTTAAACCACCACAGGGAGAGATCATGAAAAGGTAGAGACCAGAAGTCAGTCAGAAATGAACTGATCAAAGTAGTCACATTTTGCTTCCGCTGACTCTGTTTTGCATGCTTCCTCTATATGCTGCTCCCCAGCCTGACAACCACTTGCTGCTGAATAGAACATTCTAATCCAGCCACCCCTGCAGCTCTAGAAAGTTCATTGTCTCATCAACTATTGCTTTTGAAACATTCCTTAACAGAAACTTGGGAAACTTCTACCACACAGCCTGCCCTGATACGTTGTAAGTGTGTTTGAGGACTTTAGAAACCCTACTCAGCCTCTCTCTAAGGGTGAGAATCTTTTGTTGTCTGAGCCCATTTTACCCGCTGGCAATAAAAGACTCTTAACCCAATATCACTGAATAGCATCCTTCCATGCCTTGTGTGGGTTTGACAGAAGCACCTAGCAAATGGAAATATTCGGAAAGTACGTCAAATTTTTGAAATATAAAATTGAACTAAGTATAAAAGTACAGAGAGGGAAATGGTATCCATGCTAACTGAGAGTGGAAATGATAACACGATTTTGCTTGCCCAGAAGTTTCATGCAGAACACTACTAAAGATAATTCTAGAAAAAGCCATCTAGGGGAAAATCTGAAGAGATTCTCAAATGGTATTAAGACGAAGTTGGCTTCTGTTGGGTAAAAGGAGTCTCTGACAAGCTCTGACGAGAAGCAAGAATGAGTTGGCGGCAACGGGAAAGTAAGAGCTCAAAGCCAATTAACAGTTTACTGCATCACTGAGGCCACAGCCAGGGCAGAACAAAAATAGAGTAGTTGACAGGGGAATTTTGAAGGCAAATATTAAATACGTAGAGAGAAACCTCTAAAGAATTTCTGAACACTCTCACCTTTTTTAAGTAGACATTTTGCAAAAGAACTTTCTAGTTGGCGCACCCTTTGGGATCTGCAGTGCCTTTATCTACTGCAGTTTTGTAGCCATTCATTCTGACCACAGTTATAGATAACTGTTCTTCATTCCTCTGATACCCATATGTGGTTCAGGCTGGTAAAAACTATATGTGGTTATCCTTATGGCTCCTTCTGTGCTTCAGATCTTGACCTCTCTAATCATGTTCATGGAACTTGTTCATATAGAATGAAGCCCCTACTACAAAGGGTGGAAGAGAGTTCACTTTGAGCCAAATGTGAGTGGCCGGAGTTTGGAAACATGGTAGCTAGGTTGGTACAGAGCAAGTAGGTCTATTTGTCTCAGCAACTGTCTGACAGCAGTCTTAGCTTTGAGGTTGGTGTTAACTAACCATCTGCTAAGACTATAGTCCAAAGATTCCGCCTCATACTGGAAAGGATGGTGGGTCAGATAGAGAGGTGGACTAAGCTTAAGATGGATGATGTCAACTCTAGATTTACAAGATTCTAACTCTCAATATTCACGTAGTTCTCAAAGGTTCTGTCAGCTATAGCTTCAGCACATACGAGGCTATTTCAGGGATCCAAATCTGCATCATTCTATTTCTCTGAAGAATGTTTAATTCAAGCATCTGTATGGATGTTGCCTTCTGCTGTGTCTTTAGTCACAGAATGACCTTTGCCTACATTGGGGATACAAACCTTCCAATATTTGTTTTCTGTTTCATTATTTTTTTATTAAAGCACTTCAAATAAAAATAACTAACCTGGACCCTATTTATCCTCTGCTGAGAAATGATGAGGAAGCTATACCCATGATACCTCAATAGTAAGGCTGACTAAACAAGACCTGAGCAACGGCATCACTAATAGACACGGCACGGGCTTCCCTTGATCTCTGAATTATGAAACTAGTTGTTTATGTAAGGTCCCAGAAAGCAATATCACTGACCATTGTCTCAAGGTGGCAGTCTGGGATTAATCAGACTAGACACAAGAAAAATTGTTGGCAGAGAAATAAAAGTATACACTCAACATTGCTTAGGAACCTAGAAAATGCGTTTCTGCCTGCGAAGAAGAGCTGCTGTCCTTATCTCCCCTTAACTCAGACAGATGGGCCAACTGGCTCTCTATTGGCATATACCTATGGCAAATATACAAGCCCCTGCTAAAGCCAGGCTCCTTTGGTAACATGTACCAGTGGTGTATATCAAAGTCACAATTTTTTTCTGGCCCTAAACTTCTAGGCTGTTCTAGCTTGCAGCTTCCTTCTTTCCATAGCTATATCACTTGTTCTTCTCTCTGCCCCAAGAGGCAGCATCAATTGGACACAGTGGAATACAATTAAATATTAATATAGAAAGGATATGAAATTTGGCCTGAGACACATTGTATGGGTCTAAGGAGAGTTATGTTAGAAAGTAAATGGGGTGATATGATTGTAATACATTGGGTATGTGCATATGCATACATACATACATACATACATACATACATACATACATACATGCATACATAAAATTCTCAATAAATAAATCTTTAAAAAAAAAATGTAAAGCTGTTCTTCCATATCATGTGTATACTGCTTAATATATTAATAGACCACATAGCTTAAATTTATAATTGTGATATAAATTAATCTCTTGGTTGCTGTCTATAGTTTTAAGTTTTTGATCAGTCCTGCACTGCCAGCTCAAGACGATGTTTCATGTAAACTTATCCTATTAATGTGCTTTATCCTGACAATCATAATAAAAATATGTAACCCTGTATAACTAATAGTTATTCTGAGCATAAAATACACCAATTTCATAATCAGCATCAATTAATGCAGAATTTGACTCTTGTGATTAAGTCTATTTTTACTTTAACAAACACAGCTTTTTATTTATGTGTGACTCAAAGTGAATAATCAGACTCACAACTGATTGGAACAGCACACTGTGATCACAATATTATGCTCACTGTCTACTTCCTGAGCTTGATGCTGAACGCTTAGATTCTGTCATCTGTTACCATTTTCAAGACCATTGAGATCAGAAACATGGCAACCATCAAGAAATTCAGTCTTCTTTGAGTCTGAGGCAAAAACTGAAGCTATGTTCAAGATTTCAGCATAAAACCTGAGGCTAGGTATTAAGGGTTCTATAATATCTTATCAACTCTCATCAGCTCTAGTCATATTTCTGTGAAAGAAACAATCAGAGATTCTGCCCTGATGGAATCCATGGTGTGGTGGAGTAGGTGCCAGCAAGAAAATACAAATTTAATGTGTCCCATTTTTCAGGCTCTCTGTTGTACCACAGTTTCCTCACAATATGTGGTGATATAGAGAGGAAATGATGGGTAATCAAGTGGTACCTGTAGCTCCAAAGAGCCTGCCATCAGAAGTCTGCCCATCAAAGAAGTTGTCTTTCAAAGCTTTCAGATGGAAATGCCAACAGCATTGGATGCAAACACCTAATGGTAGCTCCATGATGAATCAGCTGTTTACAGAGGAACTTACATAATCATCAAATCATCATCATCATCATCATCATCATCGTCATATTTATCATTCCCGTTGTTGCTGTATTCTAAAATACAACTGAGTGGTCTCTTGTCGTTTGATTTGGGTATGTGACTTTTTCAGAGTTTCTATTGTAATAAAATATGACCAAAAGCAACTGGGGAAGAAAGGATTTATTTCAGGTTACAGATCCCAGGTCATACCCCATCACTAAAGAGAAGTCAGGGCAAGAACTGAAACAGAGGCCATGGAGGAGCAAGCTTACTGACTTTTTCCTCGTGGCTTACTCATCCTGCTTTCTTATATAACCAAGTACCACTTGCCCAACATGGCACCACACATAATGAGCTGGGACCTCCCACAACAAACAGTAATAAAGAAAATGCTCATGGGCTTGCCCAAAGGCCAACCTCGTAGAAGCATTTTCTCCGTTGAGGTTCCTTTCCTCTTCCCAGGTAACTCTAGTTTACGTGAAATTGACAAAAACTAACTAGGGCTGAGCTATTATTAACCTTTGTGGATTTAATTTTTCCTTCCTTCCTCTTTCCTTCCTTCCCTCTTCTCCTCTTCTTCTCCTCTTCCTCCTCTTCACCCTCCTCCACCCTCCTCTTCTCCCCCTCCTTCTTCTTTAGAAGCTATGTATCAGTAGAGAGCCAGAACTGCTACTGGAAAAAGATGCACAGTAGATTCTTTTATTCAGCTGGTGACCAGACAAACGCAACAAAATCTACTTCAAGTACTGTAAAGTCCAACCAACTCCGTTTAGAGAAGGAGCTCCACGGGCTAAACTCCAATTCAGGAGGAAAACCACAAAGTCCACGTGAGCAAACATCCTATGACAGCCCGCCCCCTGCTCCCTCCCCTCACTGCACAGCCCCCTCCCCTCACTGCACCCTCCCTCAGAAATAGCCAGTCAGGCTACAACAGCAGGGTCAAGGTACATACTGATAACCTAAGACATGCTGGAGAAAGGAGATAACCTAGCCATCTCCTTTGTCAAGTGTGTTTGCCTCCATGTTTGCTTCCTGCTGAGCACACCAGAAATGCAGTTTTTAAGACGCTAACTTGCTGACATGTATGGAAATTCCCCAAGCTTGCTGTAACCATAATAAATACTCTGCATTCCTAGACTTGAGGCTCTCACTTCTTATATTTTTTATTAGATATTTTCTTAATTTACATTTCAAATGCTATCCCGAAAGTTCCCTATACCCTCCCCTGCCCTGCTCCCCTACCCACCCACTCCCACTACTTGGCCCTGGCATTCCTCTGTATTGGGGCATATAAACTTTGCAATACCAAGGGGCCTCCCTTCCCAATGATGGCCCACTAGGCCATCTTCTGCTACATATGCATCTAGAGAAACGAGCTCTGGGGGTTCTGGTTAGTTCATATTGTTGTTCCACTTATAGGGTTGCAGACCCCTTCAGCTCCTTGGGTACTTTCTCTAGCTTCTCCATTGGGAGCCCTGTGTTCCATCATATAGATGACTGTGAGCATCCACTTCTGTATTTACCAGAAGCTGGCATAGCCTCATAGGAGAGAGTTATATCAGGGTCCCTTCAGCAAACTCTTGCTGTCCTATGCAATAGAGTCTGGGTTTGGTGATTGATTATGGGATAGACCCCCAGATTGGGTAGTCACTGGATAGTTCATCCTTTCATCTTAGCTCCAAACTTTGTCTCTGTAACTCCTTTCATGAGTATTTTGTTCCTTATTCTAAGGAGGAATGAAATATCCACATACTGGTCTTCCTTCTTCTTGATTTTCTTGTGTTTTGCAAATTGTATCTTGGGTATTCTAAGATTCTGTGCTAATATCTGCTTATCAGTGAGTGCATATCTAATGACTTCTTTTGTGATTGGGTTACCTCACTAAGGATGATATCCTCCAGATACATCCATTTGCCCAAGAATTTCATAAATTCATTGTTTTTAGTAGCTGAGTACTACTCCATTGTGTAAATGTACCACATTTTCTGTATCCATTCCTCTGTTGAGGGACATCTGGGTTCTTTCCAGCTTCTGGCTATTATAAATAAGACTGCTATGAACATAGTTGAGCATGTGTCCTTATTACCAGTTGGAACATCTTCTGGGTATATGCCCAGGAGAGGTATTGCTGGATCTTCAGGTAGTACTATGTCCAGTTCTCTGAGGAACCGCCAGACTGACTTTCAGAGTGGTTGTACAAGCTTGCAATCCTACCAGCAATGGAGGAGTGTTCCTCTTTCTCCACATCCTCGCCAGCATCTGCTGTCACCTGAATTTTTTATTTTAGCCATTCTGACTGGTGTGAAGTGGAATCTCAAGGTTGTTTTGATTTGCATTTCCCTGATGATTAAGGATGATGAACATTTTTTCAGGTGCTTCTCTGCCATTTGTTATTCCTCTCTTGAGAATTCTTTGTTTAGCTCTGTACCCCATTTTTTAATAGGGTTGAGTTTCTGGAGTCCAGCTTCTTAAGCTCTTTGTATATATTGGATATTAGTCCCCTATCAGATTTAAGATTGGTAAAAATCCTTTCCCAATCTGTTGGTAGCCTTTTTGTCTTATTGACAGTGTCTTTTGCCTTACAGAAGCTTTGCAATTTCATGAGGTCCCATTTATCGATTCTTGGTCTTACAGCACAAGCCATTGCTGTTCTGTTTAGAAATTTTTCCCCAGTGCCCATATCTTCAAGAATTTTCCCCACTTTCTCCTCTATAAATTTCAGTGTCTCTGGTTTTATGTGGAGTTCTTTGATCCACTTAGACTTGAGCTTTGTACAAGGAGATAATAATGGATCAATTCTCATTCTTCTACATGATAACTGCCAGTTGTGCCAGCCCCATTTGTTGAAAATGATCTGTTTTCCACTGGATAGTTTTAGCTCCCTTGTACAAGATCAAGTGACCATAGGTGTGTGGGTTCATTTTTGGGTCTTTAATTCTATTCTATTGATCTACCTATCTGTCGCTGTACCAGTACCATGCAGTTTTTTTTTTTATCACAATTGCTCTGTAGTACAGCTTAATGTTAGGCATGGTTATTCCCCCAGAGGTTCTTTTATTGTTGAGAATAGTTTTTGCTATCCTGGGTTTTTTTATTATTCCCGATTAATTTGCAAATTGCCCTTTCTAACTCAGTGAAGAATTGGAGGCTCTCACTTCTGACCCACTCTGATGGTGTAGGTAGAGTCCTGGCTCATGAGCTCATAATAAAGACCCTTGTGTGTTTGCATCAGATTTGGCTCCTCAGTGGTCTTTAGGGTCCCTGCAACTTGAGCATAACAGTGCATCATCTGGAACCAAAATTAGCTGCTATTGGTAGAAACTTATTATTTTTAATATGTTATTATTAATGTTTCTGTGTGAGTATTGCATATGGACCTCAGAGGTCAAATTTCTGTCATTAGTACTCTCCTTGTACCTTGCTGATGCAGGGTCTCTCTTGACTTTGCCACTCTACCTAACCCAGTCTGACTGACCCCATGAGCTTACAGATGGCTCTCTCACCTCCCTACAGTCTCCTGACAGAAGTGCTAGGGTTACAGATACATGCCACCATACCTGGGATTTTATGGGTTCCAGGAATTGAACTCAGGTGGCCAGGCTTTACCAGCAACTAACTACCTTTGTCATCTTCTGGCCAAGTATAAGCTAAATAATGCTCTTATTTAAAATGCCTATAGGAAAATATGATTAAAATAATTCTATTACTGAAAAACAGTATCCAACCCAAAACATGAGATCATTGAAAGCAAATCTTGTAAGGAAGTGCAAAATCAGGAAGAAACCATAAAAATACAAACACAGATGTCAATATCCTCAACATAGACACCTTCAGCACTAGACACAGTTCCTACCTCCCAGGAGCTAACAGTTTATTCTGATTCAAATAGAAGTGACCATGGCCTGGGAATATAGATTCAAACTGCCCCAAATAGCATGCTTGGGACTGAGCTGTTACAGATATTTGTCCTTCACTTTTGGATGATCTTTAAGAGAATGTAGTTCCAAGATTCTCAATAGGCACAGAAGAGAAATGGGTCATAAATGAAATCTTTCTTTAAATTCACTGGTGGGAACATCACATAGATGATTTATAGTAAAGTGGTATGTTAAAATGAGTCTGTGTCCTACTCCAGGATACTCCATATTGTATGAAAAAAAGAGACTCAGCTCATTTCTGAGTCCTCTTGAGCTCTGCTGTAGCCTCTTTAACTTGGATTCATTCTGTAAACACACATGCACCTACAGGTATAGACACATTTACCATATGCTGTGTTCTGTGAGAGTTAATGTCACCTCTTAAAACTGGAATGAGAGAAACTTCATTCACCTCAGCCAGGTGGGCGAGATTATCTGGCAAATCACTGCCATTGAAACTTGAAATTTTCCTTCTTATTCAACCAATTCAGATATTGGGAAAAGACACAAACATCTTAGACATCTGAGAAATTATCTGGCTATGATCTTAGCCTGAGGGTTGGAGAAAGCCAGTGATCACCAAATACATCCCAAAGACCCTGAGAGTGGAAAGGCTCTTCGGTCAGACACAGAAGTGGACACTCTTCAGTTCATTCCATAGAAGATCGCCTGAGATAATTTGATTCTGTATCCACAACTTTCCAGCTCTTCATAGTCAGGGGGTTCTGATCAATTAGCAAGCCTTGAAGAATCTGGAATACAGGCACTTTTTTCTGGGAACTCCAATTCATAACAGTAGCTTTGCCCCACATGAGGAACCTTGTGGTGCTGTTTGTCACACTTGTCTTGCCTTCAAGTCACTAGGCAATGGGAAGTGGAACTCTCTGAATGGGCCAATTGGCTTTATCCAAGTGAAGATCCATTCTTTCTGTCTTTTTTAGGAAGTGGTTTGCAATAATGCACTTTATGCAATGGGCTAGGTATAGGAAAAACTACTAAAAGTCACTCTCTTAAGTTTGTGCACAGATCATCTCTACCAAGACTCACTATTATAAAGCAAAAAAGACTGATTAGCGTATATTTAGTTAATATATAAATTATGCAACATCACTCATAAAACAAATGACAAAAAATACTGATGAGGATAAGGGAAGAATAAAATCCTTATTCTATGCTCATGGGATACTCCTGTAGCTGTCAATGACTGCAGGGCCCAGGCTCAGGGCACATATTCACACTGTCCCCAAGCATCCTAGAGAGTTCTATTCTCTCTACTCAGGTGAAGCCAGGACCACCAACTTCACCACAGAGAAGAAGTTTAGGATGAGCTAATACAAAGCTGATCTGTAATTTACTAAGATGAGATTTTTTTTTAACTCGGTTTAAGCACAGGGATTAATAGAAAGACGGGACCTGGGAAGATAAGCACACTACACACACAGGCACAGGTGTGGGTGTCTCAAGACTGAACTAAACTTACACGTGTCTTAGCAACAGCTGTGGGTACAGTTTCAGTGGCTTTTGAGATTACGTTATCCAGAAGGATTTTAAAGGGGATTCTCTTTTTACCTGGAGGGTAAATGAGATCATAGGAGTGGTGGTTCCTAAGGTGCACTGGGAAGGATTACAATCTTAAAAGAAAAACCAGGGGCTTCAGAAATGGCACAAAATGGTCAACCCACCTTCATCTACAAATGGTGATTCTTTAGAAATACATAGAAATTTACAGGTTATAGTTGGCAAAGGAGAGCATCCATAGTTGATGATATATGAAAGAATATTGCCTTTAGGTTGATAATTATGGCCAATTTTGTTCATTGTGCTTCCATTTTCCTCTTAGTTTTCCCTTTTCTTTCTAGCCTATCTCACAGTAGCTATGAAAATTAATATACAACCTTCTCAAAAGTCAAAAGCAGAATGGCTCTAAAATATGGCTCTATCATTCCTGGGTCCATGCTCAAACCACTGTTAATCCTACCACAGAGATAACTGCACATTGTAGGTATCACTACAGGATTGACAACAGCTACAAAATGGGATCAGTCGAGACATCTAGAAAGGTAAAGAAAGTGTGGTGGTTCGTGTATATAACGGAATGTTATTCAGCTATTTCCTAGAAACCATGTTTGCCTGAAAATTATTGGAAAGAGAAAATATTGTTAGATACAATAGATTTGGAGAGGCAAATACTGCATGATTGCTCTTGAGAGACCAGATCTTTTGGGGTCAGACTTCATCTTAGAGAATCTGGCCTAGGGTTGAACTCAAGTTAACTAATAGGCCGGTAACTAGCCCATTCCCAGGCTACCTCCCCCCCTCCCGCCCCCAACAAGACCTGTATCTAGCACCAGTTTCCAATAAAACCTACATCTAGCATCAGCTTCCAGATTACTCCCTAGCAAATCTATACCTTCAGGTTATAAGTCTGCCCCTAACACTTCACTTCCTAACAACCACCAATCGGGAGGAAAGCAGAATTTAAGTTTACAGTTTGACTCCCAGCACCAGCCAATTATGTTAAAGGCCGTAATGACCCCACCCAACCAGATTGTGCCAGGCAGATACCGTCCCCCTTATTGCCTCTACAAATGCTTGCCTGAAACTGGGCTCAGGGTCCCCTCCCATCCTCCTGCATCAGAGAAGGCAATGTAGCCCACGCTTGAGCTTAAATTAAGAAACCCTAAAGGGATTGCATCAGAATCGGCTCCTTGGTGGTCTTTTGAAGGGTTCATGAACACTTCCTGGCACAACACTCTCATATATTTATGGAGTACCATGTGGCATTTTGCTGCATCTAAATATGTAGAGACCATGGTGCCAAAGTCAAGATAAACTTGTCACGTCTTTATGGTAAGCACCTTCCACTATCCTCTGCAGTGTTTTGAGATTATCAGCACAAAACCATAAATGTACATAAGCACTCCATTATTTTAATCATCCTTGATGCTATTAACATATCAGCGCTTCTTACACCCCTCTAAGCTATAACTTGGTTCCTGACATACATCAACCTCTCCTGTTCCCTCATGCCAGCTCCAGGTTCCAGTAACTATGGCAACTACCATTTTACCCATAACTTTCTATAAGGTCAACTGCTTCACATCCACATGTGAGCGAAGTCGCATAGCATGTTGTCTTAGCTGACTTCACGTAACACAGCACTCTCCAACTCCATTTCTAATGTCACGAATGGCAGGAATTTGTCTGAAAGAATACATGTTATTTCTTGTTTTGTATCTACCATGTTTTCTTCATCCTCCAGCCCCACTCCCCAAATGAATACAAAGATGTTTCCATCTCCTTCTTGCTATAACAGTGCAATGGTGAACATAAGCATACCAAGACCTCTTTTACATACATACCTATTTAATTTCCTCTGGATATAAGTATAGAGGTGGGATTCCTAGATCACTCAGCAGTATCTTTAAATTTTTGAAAGAATTTCTACACTGGTTTCAATAATAGTTGGACTAGTTTACATCGCAACCAACAGCGTTTAAGGGTCCCCTTCCGTGCACATCCTCACAGGCGCTTGTTAATGTCACCCTCGCAGGAGCACAGTGATAGCTCAGTGTAGTTTAGATTTGCATTTTCTGAGGAAAGGTTGCGTTTAGCATTATCTCTCAAGCCAGTGAGATACTTGTATTTTTTTTTCTGGAATGTCTAGTAGACATATTGCCTCATCTTTTATTGCCTGATTTGACTTTGCTAAGTTGTGTTTTTCCTTATGTATCTGGGATACTAATCCTTTGTCCTCTGTATGTATATATGTCAAGTGCTTTCTCCCATTTTGTAAATTCTTCTCACTCTGCTGGTTGTTTCCTCTGTTGGGCAGATTTGTAGCTGAATAAAATCCCATTTATCTATTTCTTATTTTATTTTTCTGTCACTTCTCACCCCCATCACACCCCCAAGAAATATACCCTCACCCATTGCAATTTCCTGAAGTACTTGTACAGGGTTTTTTTTGGCTTTTTTTAAAAATCAGTTTTATAGTTTCTGGCCTCACACTGTCTTCTAACAATTCTGAGTTTATTTTTATAACTGTAAGAGATAGGATCTAGCTCCACTCTCCTGAATTTGACATCCAATTTTGTAGCCATTTTCCCCAACTGTCTTTTCTCTAATACACAATCTTACCAGATCTGTGGAAAGCCAGAGAGATAGTGATAAACACAAAGATTTATGCATAGCTAATTTCTAGTCTTCTGCTTTATGTCAGATGTTGTTGTTGTTGTTGTTGTTGTTGTTTTACTTGGGTGGTGAGAGATCCTCTTCAGTCTCCTCTCACTATGTTTTAGGGACTTCTTACTTCTTTGGTGTGAGGTATGTCTAGGTTCCCTTATACTTTCTGTGCCTCAATCCTGAATTACCCATTCCTCTAGAGAAATTTGAGAGTATTTATTGGAGAGAAGAATTCAGAAAAGAAACTATGAACTCTACCTGTACGTATCTGTAAAAAGATTTGATTTTCTCTGGACTCTACCAGAGCTAAGAGTGGCATAGTTAGTTACATATTACTGTATACTGTACACACATATTCAAACATATCTATCCACCTACTATATACAAGAAAGCATTAGTTTATCTGCTACATATGATTTTGATGAGACTCCACAGGATTTTTCAAGCCCTTCAATTTTCCTTAATAACTACCGTTCATTCATTTGTTCCTCCCCTCCCTACCCCTACTTCTTCTTCCATCCCAACTCAATTCAATGATGAAGAGACTAAAGTATTAGAAAACTGTCCAACCTCATCTGGCTAAGTGATAAAAATTCAAGCTTCAAATCTCAAGTTCTTCATCGCCAGACTTCACTATAATAGAAGCAAAATCAGGACCATCCCTACCCCCTGCAAACTATAACTGGGAACAATTTTGCAAACATACATAACTGGCACCAAGTGTCCATTTGAAAGAAAACAGAGATGTTGCTTGTTTAAAAAAATTATTTTATCTCTCCATATATGACTTAGTTATTACAGAAGATAAGTGAGGTCAAGCACCTTCAGAAATCTACAGTTCCTTGAAGTGCCACTAAAAAGAAGCTGGTGGTGGCTCAGTAGGTATAATGCTTTCAGGGACACATTTGAGAGCCTAAGTTTACATCCGCAGAACCCATGTAAAACTGGACAAGGTACCACATCTCTACAACACTAGTATTACTACAAAGAAATGGAGACAATGGCAGGGCAATTGCTGGAAGTTCACAGGTCAGTGAGCATGCCACTGTGGAGGCAAACAGAAGTCTCTGTTTAAGACAAAGTAGGGTTTATGTGCCTGGTATGGGTATTATGGGGTACACACTGGGTTTGAAATAGTGGGAATACCATGTCCTGTGGTTCCAGTGCTGGTTTTGGCCTTCACATTACTACTTTCTCTCCCAAGGGCCAACTCTACCAAGTAGAATGTGCTTTTAAGACTATTAACTAGGGTGGACTTACATCTGTCACTGTCAGAGGAAAGGACTGTGCAGTTATCATCACACAGAAGAAAGTACCTGTCAAATTGTTAGATTCCAGCATGGTGACTCACTTGTTAGGGATGACTATAAGCATTGACTGTGTAGTGACAGGAGTGACAGCTGACAGTAGATCCAAGGTACAGAGGGAACACTATGAGGCAGATAATTGGAAATACAAATATGGTTAAAAGATTCCTATGGGCATGTTATATAAAAGAATTGCTGATATTTCTCAAGTCAACACACAGAATGCTGAAATGAGGCTGCTTGGCTATTGTACGATTTTAATTAGTATAGATGAAGAACAAGGTCCTCATGTGTTTGAGTGTGATCCTGCAGGCTGCAACTGTGACTTTAAAGCCCACTGCAGCAGGAGTTAAACAAACAGAGTCAACCAGCTTCCTCAAAAAAGAAAAAAAGTGGAGAAGAAATTTGGACATTTGGACAGCAGAAACTGCAATTCCATGCCTGACTACTGTTCCACTGATTGATTTCAAACCTGCAGAAATAGAAGTTGGAGTAGTTACAGTTGAAAATCCAAAATTCAGGAGTCTTACAGAAGCAAAGCGAGACTAAACACTCTTATCAGCTTACCAGATCCATGATGTCACATGCCTATGTGTTTGGTAACAATAAACTAACCTCATAGAGGCCCTAGACTGAAGATGGAGCCTCCCTGACTCTTCCTGCCACTGACTGGTTAGAACCCTGCATAAATAAAAATGGTTCTTTTGAAGCAAAAAAAAGAAAGAAAGAAAATACCAAGTACAAAGACATGCTGTGTGTGTTCAGGCACACTCAAAAGTATGCATGCACATACTACCCTCCCCCACACACACACGCACGTACATACACACTAATTTCCCTAAATGCAACAGGGGCATGTAATTTGCATGCCATACAGGGAGAGATGGTCATGTGGTCCTTGGCTAGAAAAGATTTGTAAGGAATAAAGCCCATCAGTACCAGAAGGTTTCAGTCTAACATCTTAGCTCTTCATCTCTTTCCTCTTTCAATATTTCTAAAAACTATCTCAGGCTAGAAAGGACAATGAGAAGCTGCCAGTATTACTAGCACCATTCTGTGTCCTTTGACCTAAAGCAATAAGGTTTTGGTTGGTTGGTTGGTTGGTTGGTTGGTTGGTTGGTTGGTTGGTTGGTTGGTTTTGGAACAAATAAAATTCTCTCAGTTTTTGAATAAATAAATAAAATCCCCCTCCACATGGGGGTTTTTAGTTTTGCTCTTTATATTTTCTGATATCTTCTTTTAACATTTCAAAAAATGTTTTGTCAGACTGAAGAGATGGCTCAGAGGTTGAGAGCACTTAGCTGCTCTTCCAGAGATCCTGAGTTCAATTCCCAACAGCCACATGGTGCCTCACAGCCATCTATAATGAGATCTAGTGTCCTCTTCTGGCCTGCAGGTATATGTGCAAGCAGAACACTGTATACATAATAAATAAATCTTTTAAAAAAGCAAGCAACCAAGCAAACAAGCGAGAAAGAAAGAAAGAAAGAAAGAAAGAAAGAAAGAAAGAAAGAAAGAAAGAAAGAAAGAAAGAAAGTTTTCTCAATGGAAACTGAAAATGTTGACAGAAAAAGAAAGCACATAAAATGTCATTTATTTACTCCAAATGTACATGAAAGTATACGCAAAGCTTACTATACATGCAGATAACCATACACTGCACACACATGGCAGCTACAACGCAATGTGACTGAGAGAGTAACCCCAAAATGACTTTCAAGAGCAATCCAGTTTCTGACATTCAAAGATTCATTGGTGTTAATAAATAATGACAATGCAGTAATCCATCAAAAACACCACTTAAAAGGAAACAATTAAGGTCATTGAAACCAACACAGAAATCTGAAAGGGCTTAAGAGGAGACTGACTTACAACCCTTGACACAATTAATTCTTCGTAGAGGCACTTCCTAAGGAAATGTCAGCCCCGAATCTTCTCACTTTGGAGGAAGAAAGCATAATTATACCTATTCTCAACAGGGGTTACAGTTATTTTGTCAAAAATTGCTAAAAATTGACAAGAAAAGTGGACAGAGTCCTTCAAAGTCTTCAATTTTCTTACATTTGGCTTTAACCAAGTCTTAAGAAAAATGGAAAGGGAGGTTTCTCTTCAGATAAGTGTTTAATATATAAATACAATTTATGTACTATCTAGAATACAAAGTAGAAGTACTTATAATTCACTATATGTAATAACTAAATCTAAAGTTGACTATTTCTAGCCTTTACTACCCCCACAAACAATCATGAGTATATTAAAACCCACTGTTGTTTACACAGCCTCAGAAAAGTTCTTTCCATACTCTTGTTGATGTGACCTTTGGAGACTTTTTGTGCCCAAACAGAATCCCCAAAATGTGAGGCAAACATGCAATACCAGGGGCTCAGGAGTTGGAAGAGGGGTCTCTTACTGCAGCTTTATTCAATGGTTGATGTTCTTGGAAGGATTTGAAATCTGGAGTGACCAAGTCAAATGCCAGTGTTGGTAAAGAGAAAGAGAAGGCACTTCTGTTTGAGTGACGACACCGATGCATTTCAAAACTTAACAGAACCAATTTGGTCCATCTGTCAATTCCATACTGAGCCCATACCAGCTTGCCCCTGCTAACATGGGAAGAACTCTACAGGAAGCAGGCTCTCCCCTGCAGAGAGATGTGCCAACCTTAATGCATCTCCTTTCCTAAGAGCTGCAAAATGGTGGAGGCCTGGGCTTTCCCATAGCCCACCTCTTCTACCAGGTCAGCAGCTGAATACACTGCTGGTTCCTGACTTGCAGTTCTGAAAGAAGAGAGCTCTTCCCTCTCACTGTACTAGGAATACTGTCAGAAATATTTTCTCCTCTGAGGGAAGCCCGTTTATCTAACACATGTGAGCACACATAAATATGACCTCATACACAAATGTGAGTGCACATGCTATGACTTTTTATCCATGTCAATAAGATTTGTTGCTAAGGTAAGCAGACTCTCTAATACATATTAGCCTGAGAGAATACTGTTTTACCTGTAGACCTTGGTTCTCTTTTTTGATAGCTGCATACACATGCAATTTATGGTTATATAATAATATATTGATATATTCACCCCTCATCAATATCTACTACCTCCTTCTGACTTCTTCTCTTTCAACTACTCCACCAGTATTGACATCATTAGAGAAGATGGCATCCCTTCATAAGCAGAATGATGATTAATAGGCATTAGCTTCTAAGGCATTTGGCAGAATCTCAGGGGCATCTTCTCCAGCCGTGGTGGAAAGATGCATGCTGAGTCCTGTGCAGGTACCTGTAGCTCCTTTGTGTTCATGGTTGCCATGACAATGCCATATCTGTGTGGGAGCTTTCCATGACCTCCTTCTCCATCCTTTGGCTTTTAAAGTATCTCCGTTCTCTCTTCTGTGATGTTTCCTGGGCCTTTCAGAGTACCTTATTTCTAGCTCTGCTTCACTACCTATAAAATAGATATAGCATTGGCTCACTACCTCCCAAAGATGTTCTGAGTAGAAACAGAATCAGAAGATCGTGAAAAGCTCATATTGGAACACAGTATTTCATTACCTTCATGTTTTTATATTTTCTCATCTGACATAATGAATATTCATTTTTCAGCCTCCCAAACTATTCAGTTGGAAAATCTTGTTTAAATGATCTGGGATTAGTAAGTCTTTCTCTTCAAATAATTATAGAGCTGTGCACAGAGCAATTATTACATACTTCCAGTACTCGCCTTTGGCTCATGCTTGCTGCTCCATGTCCACCTGTCAATCATTGTTCTGATTCACTCTGCTCCTGCATTTCTTCCTCTTTGTTCCAACTAAGGCCCAAGGAGCTCATTAGCTGCTGAGAGATCTTTATAGACAGGTACTTGTTTGCTGTAATGTGTTATGCTATCCCTCTGCTTATCTCATGAGTCTCAGACTTAATAAAATGATCCCATATGAACACAAATCCACACATTTCTATTCATTGTTAATAGAAAAAATAAAATGTATTCCACAAGTTTTGTCTTGCCATCTTCTGTGGCCATGCCATCACTTTGGGTGCAATTCAAGATTATTTACAAAGCAGTTTCTCAAAGGAAAGTGGGCAACATGTATTCATTGAGTGATAAATGATAAAAGTTCTAAATAATATAATCATGTAGATAAAGTTACAACTAAAAATGACCTTAGGAAAGGTATAAATATGGCAGTAATATAATAGAGATGAACAATTGGCTGAAATATCCAAGTACCACAAGGAGGACTGTAGACAAATAAATTACGTCTTCATAGAAGATTTGGAGGAAGAAGAGATGAGCCTTCAGTCTAGATATTTCTTGCTTATAGAATGTGAACTTCAAAGGTCTAACTAGGAATCAGGACTCAGGAGACGGAACTAGCCATGGACAGAGATATGAAGTGGGACCTGGTGTCTCTAGACTAACACGCAGAAGCACAAATAGTTCTTTGTACATCAAGAATCTCTTTCCAAATCAGACATGACATCTCAGATGGACAAAGAACTGCAGAAATGAGAAAAGAAAAAAATACTTGTCAACTACCAAAATTTGTAAGCCAGATGTGAAAGAAAGGACTCTATCTTCAAAACACATCGTGCTCATGAGTGAGAATGTGACAGCAAGAGATGATGTCACATCATGTTCATAGTAAGTAACTTGAGGTTGTAGAGATCAGTTCAAGAGGGATTGATAATCCATAGCAAGAAGCTTGGAGAAAGTGGGATCTATCAATGAAGTTTAGCTCATGGTGGGAACTCTAGGCAAAAGGAGCTTAAGAAGAAAAACAAAAACAAAAAGCAAAAAACCATGGCTTGATTTCAAGTGTCCCTCTTCCTAAATACAGTACAGAACCATTTTGTTCAACAGTATACACCAAACCAATGTTTGGATTAAAATGCCATTGTAAAAGTTATCAGAAGACAAATGTGACCATAATCAGCGTAGAACAGTGACCTTCATGTTGCAGGAACTCAATTCAAAAATAAATATTGTCAAGGCTGGCAGTGCTCAAACGTTTGGCAAAGCTCTACACCCTTCTATATAGTTAAGCTTCATATTTCCAAACAATAATACCCTGTGAGTAAAGATTGTGGATAAGATTTTTGTTGATGATATTTTGAAATGTTTTGTGTGCTTTCCTTTCAATTTGTAGTACAAGTCATTATAAGAGCATCACTTGATATCTGTGAAGTAAGCATGCTACTTTAGAATGAATGTAAAAGAAAGTATCTTTTGTTTCTGAACTGGTCATTCAATACGAAGTCAAATACAATTTTGAAGAAAGCATTTTGTCAATAGCTACTACTGGTGGATTTAGATAAAGTTGGTATATCTTGCCATCTATCTTCTTTTCATCATCTTTACCACTCTTGGATCTAACATGTTTGAGAAATTAACACACTATAATTTGAGTTAGTCCTCTTTTAAACTGTGTTCCAATATAATACAAAATGTAATTATATCTATTTCCTTAAAACTCACAACATTTACAAAAGTTATCCCTGTCAGTGGAATTGTATCAACATGCTATAATTGCTCCTTAACAAATTAGAAATTTATTTTTTCAGCCTGACATGAGAGAATCACATCTCAGTCTAGGTTCTAGAATAAATTTTAATTGACATTTTTCTCTGAGTCAAAAAAAAAGAGTGATTTTAATTTGAGATTTGAAACATGTTTAATTAAAGAGCAAAAAATAAATCACTGAAGAGTAAGCATGGGTTTTAGGAGTGGCAAACATTCCTCATTTGAGCTTTGTATGCTGGATATCAAATTGTAAGACCTTACAGCTCACAAAGATACTAATTATGTCTCAGTTAAAAACAATAATAAAGAAATAAAGACTCTTGACTTGGCTACATTTCTATCAGGATTCTGGAGCTGAAGTAGTCAAATGTGTGGACTCTGTAAAAATCTGGCTTTAGGAAATAATGGTGCAAAATTAACTTGTCACAACCTTCCTCCAATCCTCAGGCTCAAAAAATATCTCTCATTCACTAACCTTGACATCTGGTCACCCTGGCCTGCCTTTACTGGGAACCCCTATTAGATCGCTGCAGCTACCGTCATCCCCCTGATCTGACAGCTCATTTGAACAATTTTCCATCCACCAACTCTTATTCCTTGGCCTTAAAGCCCCATTATCCCTAGTATATTGAGACTGGATTCTATTCTATATCACAGTCTGCATTCCCCTATTGCAATAGGACCCAATAAAATTTGTCTCTGCCATTTTAACTTCTGCCTGTCTCCGGTGTTCTTTGTCATGAACAATACTTTCTAGAAATGGCTATTTTTCACAAAGAAATAGACTTCTAACCACTCTCTGCGCTATCAAGTCAAGTGTTATTGCCTTGATCTTGGGGATGTTTCAAAGAAATATTCATCAAAAAAGAGAACAAAAGCCAAGATAAAATAGAATAGATAATCTGAAACAAAGCTAATAAAAGGGGGAAAATTGAAATCGTAAGTCAAAGCAAGAAGAATCAAATAATTGAGAATTGACAATTGAAATATAAAACGTGGGGAGAGAGAAGGAAGTTCACACACTGCCTATCATAGTACAAAGGGCACCGTCCAGAACTGAGCAGGCAGACAGCATTTTAATCAACTGTCAAGATGAGCTTTTAAATGAAAATAGCAAAACCACTACTCAGAAATGGATGAGCTAAATTTATACAAAATTGGCTTTTAAGATGACCTCAAAACTAATTTCCTCCCATTTTGAAGAAGATTTTAAGTACACATGGTCCCCATTTCAAACACATAAAATGTGTACACATAGTGGGTGATTAATAAATATGTGATTAGAGAACAACTTTAGATGAGATATATGCATGTATAACAAGAGGGCTGTTATCTTCATTCTTATAACACAAGAATCCAAACACTTTTGCTGTTGAACATGTATCAAATCCTCAAAGGTTTGATGTGTGCACTCCAAGAAATACTAACACACAATGTCTGTGGTAAACCATTTAAAAGATTTGTTTATTCTTTAAGTGAATGAAGGTTTTGCTTGCATGTATATGTGTGCACTCCATTCATGCAGTAGCCTATGGAGGACAGAGAAAGGTATTACATCCACTGTCACTGGAGTTACAGATAACTTTGAGCTGCTATGTGGGTGCTGGGTACCAAAGAGCATCAAGTCTTCAGAAAAGCTGAGCTATCTCTCCAGCCCCACTGATGACGTAGTCACAGGGGAAGTCCCTTCATAGCTTCCTAATCCTGGTGTCATCAAAATTACAGTGAACAAAGCTTTCCTACCGAGAGAATTTTATATATATATATATATATATATATATATATATATATATATATATATACACAAAAAAAAACTTTTAGAAACATCACATCATCACATCATGTTTATGGCATTTATAATTCCATCATAATCAAATTAGAGTTAGATAGCTGCCTGAAGAAATAAGCATCCACCCCAAAGGATGGTTATTAAATTGTACTAGGTTTATAAAAACAAAAACTGGTGAAAAGCCTCATTTCTACATGATGACTAATGGGGAAACAATAACCTACAAAACTTTAAAGTATTTTAATAAAGACGTCACTTTTCAAAGAAACGAATTCTGGTTGTTGTGTCACAGTCGTTATAGAATGAAGATTTCACAGAGCTGAGTTTTGTGTCCATGGGATAACTGGAGGTCCTGGGCCTGGTCCCCATCAAGAAACACGATGAAACTCTGTGTTCTAACAAAGGATCCTCTAGGACCAATGGCTAGAGCTACCTCTATTGGAACCAAAGGGAAAAAAGTATTTAAACATTTTGCTGTGTGAACAAGATAGAAGATAGAAGATAGAAGACCTTGACAACACCAGTTGTTTTAGTTGTTTCTATAGTGCCCCTCAGATTATACTTTGGCCCAGCTTAGAATACCTTGAAAAACAGTTTTGACAGCAAGGATTATGTCAGTTTCATATCCTTGAAGCCTTTGAAATGGGAGGAAGGAACACAGAAAGATTGGTTAAGAGAAGTACCCCGATGCCCATCGTGGGCAGCAGCAGAAACCGTTTCCCAGAAACATACCTTCAGGTCTGACTGAATCTGGGGAGACTAGAGCCCTAGGAGGAGCAATCATCTCCTGGAAATGGGCATGTGAGCAGACATGGGGGGGGGGGGATAAGAGGGTAAGCAGAGAAGACGATCTAGGGGAGAAGACAATATCAACGTTGGTTATAAATAATGTATGTTTTGAGAGATTCCCATGCTAAGAAAACACAAACTCAACTCCGACTTTTGAAAGGGTTGTGGGGTACAATGTAGTCTGTTGAAAGACAGCGACCTGGAAAGGAGCCGGGGGCGGGGGGAGGAATTGTGGACAGACTCATGCCTCCTTCTGAAGTGCTTCCCAGAGCCAGGCTTTCATGTTCCAGGGAAACAGAACAGACCATGGTGCTCTCTTGGGCTCTGGCTGCCAAGAACAGGTTTTATAATAACAGCCAATGAAACCCACTGGCTTTGTTGTTTTGTTTTTGTTCTTGTTCTTGGCGTTTGTTTGTTTGTTTGTTTGTTTGTTTGTTGTAAAGTACTTGCTTTGACTTTGAAAACTGAAAATAAAATTAACTCGCTTGTGACTTCTCACGAGTCTATTTAGCTACACCATTTAGCTCTCCAAACTAATCATCTTGAATCATAAAAGCCAACTTTTTCTCATGCCTGGCGATTTAACATACGTAATGAATCATTCTTCTACTTAAGCCATTGCCTCATTTCTTTGAGAGAGAACAACTTAGTGTGAGTAAAGGAGCCTTTTCTTTTTTTTTAATATCTGTGCCTGGGTGGGCTGTTGCTCTTATCATTTCCACTACAGTAGTCAAATATCTGCAGAAATCTGGTTCCTCTTATGAATTTAACAGGGAGAATCTCGGGAAAATAAATCAGTCTGGCGAACACATCTTTATTGGATTTTATGACCAGATCCATAACTCTTTCGTGAGACACTCTTCAGGAGATAGAAGAAGTAGGCTGAGAATAAATACACCATTAAAATTCAAAATGCTAGGTGCTGGGTGTATATAAAACATCTAAAGGGCTGCGCAAGATGCAGAGAAGATGAGAAAAGTCCTCAGAGCAGCTCGAGGATGATAAACAATCCACCAAGGAGACAAGAGAGGGTAGGCAGCAGGGTTAGGAGGACGTTGCCTTTCAACATGCCAAGTTTAAAGTGAATGAGACAAGCAAGAGCCTCTGTATAACCTCTTCCTAGAGCTGAAGAAGGATGGTACCCAAGCTGGAGTGTACATTTGCATACAGATGGTGACGAGCATCACACGGGTAGCTCACTTGTAGATCGGCAGAAAGAGGGCTGGGGTGGGGGGGTGCCCTTCATCATGAAATGCTCTTGTGCTATAACAGCTAGGACTTCCTTTCACAGCTGAGGTGACAGAAGCAACTGACTGATTGTGCCCGGGGGAGTTCTCACTCCAAGAGACAGCTGCAGCTTTCTGACAGACTCTGATTCCTAGAGAGCTTGGCACTGTCATGTCTCCGGCAGAGTC
Organism: Mus minutoides; assembly: GCA_902729485.2. NCBI lineage: Eukaryota > Metazoa > Chordata > Mammalia > Rodentia > Muridae > Mus > Mus minutoides. Next base: position 334,971 of record LR750447.1, on the reverse strand, counting down.
TGCTCTCCCAAGTAGAAGAAGAACAACTTTTAAATGAAAAATAGCTTGCCTTTCAATGAGCCAAGAGTCATCTTTGCTAGGATTTGCAGTAGTCCTCTCATGGTGTCCTTTTCAATGCCAGCAAAAGTCATGTTAAGTCCTGTCTACTATTTCCATAACATTAGTTCCTTGAAACTCATGACTGTAGATCAGTGGTTCTTGGCCTTCCTAATGCTGCAACCCTTTCTTTCATACAGTTCCTCACGTTGGGGTGACTCACACACATAAAATTATTTTTATTGCCACTTTATAACTGTAATTTGCTACTGCTATTAATTGTAATGTAAGTATCTGATATGCAGAATAGCTGATATGAGACCCGTGTGAAAGTCTTTTGACACCCCCCCCAAAGGGTCTCGACCCAAAGGTTGAGAACCACTGCTCTGGATGGTATTTCTATCTGGCAGAAGAAGCAGTGCTCCCTAACTGTAACCACAGCAAGTTCTTCTATTACTTTCAGCCTCTCCTTCTAGTGTGGTCTTGCTTTATTTGCCAGGAAACTGGTTCACCCTGAGGAAGAACTCTCTTGTAAAGAGGATTAGGCAACATTCCAGACTCCATTCCCAAAGTTGCAGCGAGCCAGCTTGTTCACAGGCTCTGCCAAGGGTCAGTCCACACAATGCACATGTCACTAACTGCCTGGTCTCTTGCTCTGCATCTTCTTCCTGAGATGAGGATCCTCTATCACGCAACACAGAACACAACACAGCTTGAGGGTTTAAGAAAAAACAAACCAGAAGCAGAGAACTAAACTTTGGGAAAAGCTTCCAAAACCTCCAAAAGCTTAATAATCCTAGATAGATAGATAGATAGATAGATAGATAGATAGATAGATAGATAGATAGATAGATAGATAGATAATATCCCCTGGGTAATGGTAGTACATGCTTATAATTCCAGAACTTGGGAGGCAGGGACTAGAAAATTAGAAGTTCCAGCTATCCATGCCACACAGTAGGCCTACAATAGTTTCGTGAGAGAGCTGTCTTGGAAAAGTTATCTTCAAATCTCCATACATTTGTAGAGCATAAAATTGAAGTTATTTGAAAATTATCTATCTGATAAGTAGATTTGGGTAGAATTGATTTTTTTTTTAATCAACTGAGTGGGGGAGAGACAAAGGATTTGCGGACTAGCAGCAGACCTTCTGGGAGTCATAGGAATGTGAGAGAGACTAACATAGAGAGAATATTTCTATTCGGAATATATTTATATGCTGTTCCTAGTATCAGGCAAAGAGTTCTCATTTCTCCCTAAGTGGAAAAGAGAAGACAAATAAGGAGAGAAGAAACACTTATCTGGGGAAACACATGAGCCCACTAACAGCAGAAAAACTAAAATTGAATGAAAGAAAATGTTCATTTAATACATGTTGCTTTTTTATGTGTATGAGGGCTCTCTCTGCCTACATTACACACACACACACACACAAAGATGTAGGCTTTGTACATTCTTACAGTTGGAGAAACATAGTTGGTATCTATTAGTATTTACTGTAAGAAAGGTCTCATCTCTAATCAAGTTCCCTTGAAACTGAGCAATACAGGAAGGGCTGTGAGTGGTGCAAATGTGAAGACACTGTGTCTGCAGGAAGGAGAGATTACATAAATAAATAAATAAATAAATAAATAAATAAATAAATAAAGCATCGATGTTCAAAAGGTCTAGACAATACTTTATAGAAGGAAATTTAAGCTACAAACCCTGCTGTCAGCTGCTAAATGCAGAGAATACTTGGTTTCCAGTGTTATATATATTAACCAGAAAAAGATATACAGGAGCTTGTGAAAATTCGTCTTCCTTTCTTTCCTACAAGAAGCTCTAGAGGACAATAGGCCAGAGGAATAGAAATAGAAAGGCAAACAATATATATAAAACCATCGCTATAAACTTCATCTTAAGTCGGTGTTTAGCTGTGATTGGCATGTCTAGGCGCCATTGATTTTTGCTGTACTTTGAATTTGAGGAGTCTCTATTGCTGCAGAAACTGCCTGAGATAAACACAAGGAAGAGGCAGATGTTTATTCAATATTCATTCTATGGGACCAAGCTTCAGTCAGGAAGTGTGCATAATCTACCTCAAGGAATACATCTCCAGAACAAGGTTATTATAGGTGACTGGAGAGCCTGATTTGATTGATCCCACAACTTGTTTTTTGAGGAAGGCAGATATGACCTTTTTACTCCTGAGACAACTATGGCTTTTGGTAGGTACTTGGACAGGGAGGTCAAGGATGGCTCTACCTCCTACAGAGCTGGAGTTTAGCATATCTTTAGTCAGACAGCAACAACAAAGGAGCAAAGAACAACCCCAAAAGGTCAGTATGAAAGAACAGTGCTTCCACATGGAAGTTACTGAGTAAGAATAAGCTGATGGAAAAAGGAGATGTAAGAGCAACCACAAACATCATTTTGGTTTGCACAGGACTGGTAATGATGACATCTTCTGAAGTCATTCTGTTACACCGACTACTGCCTCTCTGAAGCCACGGGATGCTTCCCAACCTTCACGCTTTTTCCATAGAATAACAGAGGAGAAACCATGGAAAATATAGAAATAGAAAGAGATGTTATGTTAGAATGTAGGCCTCAGTGCAAGCCCATGACTCCTGGTAGGTATTGTATAAGGAAAGAGAAAGTAACAGAAGTTGGGGAATTTGGCTCAGTCCACACAGTGAATAAGAACTAGAGACTGGGTCATGACATGGTGGTGTCTTTCAGTTCAAAGCCTGTGACCTAAGCCCTATTTTTACCATATCATTCCACAATGTAAATCCAGTATAGTTTTACTGAGGCTCACTACACAGTATAAGTAATCATATGCCAAACAACCTTTTGGAATGATTCTTTTGTTCTCAGAGATGACTTGCTGGTGATGGAAGTCTACCTTTCCGGCTAACCCATCATATGCCATCACTGGGCAAGATGCATCTGCTGCCAGGAACTACAGTCTATGGTAGAAACAGAATCACACCGGATCATTTCATTTTCCAAGGAAGAATTAGCGTCGCTGTCTTGCTATGCCGGCAGTCTTGATGGTGATAAACTTGGCTGGATTTGACTCTAAGAAAATGTCTCCTGTTTCTTCTGTGGAAGGATAGTAACAGGTAGTTAGCACCTTCAGTGTGGAAAACAACAACCTAGGGAGAAAAGGCAGCTATTTGATTTCCGTCTACAGCAAGAGCTTACAATCGCGAAGCCCATTACAGACATCATTTTCTGATCACTTTCTGAGACACTCCTTAAAAAGGGTTTCCACTTTGGAGCTTTCGATTTTCCCTTGATTGCTGAAGTGGAGCTTTGTTCCTAAAAAGATAATAGGAAAATGAAGGAGAGTCGGTACACGGTGAGTTGTTAAAATGATTTCAGGTCTTAAACTTTCTGTTTCAGGTCATAAAAGTTTGGTCCTCACCACCAATAGCAGAACTCAGTTAAGGCAAAAAAAAAACAAAAAAAACAAAAAACAAACAAACAAACAAACAAAAAAAAAAAAAAAGATTGAGCCCTCTCTCCTGAACACGGCTACTCAAATAGCATTAAAACAAGTCATGCAAACACTGGTACTCTTGCTTCAAGGGTGTGGGCTTTGTATCTCCTTGATCATACCAGTCCATTCAGATATGGAAAACAGCTACTGAAGAAGATCATATCTGAGCAGAACTACTAACAATTCAGTCTTGCCAATACCGTCTCATCAACAGAAACACAATTTAAACAGACATAATCATCTTTAAAAAAAAAACCTCCAAGAGAGCAGGCCAGGGACTAGGAGAAATCCAACAACTGGTTTAACTGACTGACTGACTGACTGACTGACTGACTGACTGACTGACTGACTGATTTGTGTATGCATCTCTTGGGAGGGAGCACATGTGTGTTCATGTGCATATTTGCACATTCTGGAGCTATCCTAAATACAAAAGTCAAAAGATGGTGCCCTCCTCTATGAAGCCAAGACTATTCCTTTAAGGCAGGCTCCCCAGGACCCCAAGGCTCATATTTCTTGACCATCCTGGAGGCCAGCAAACTTCAGTGATCTTGCTCCTAAAGATCTAAACATCCATCCCTCACTGCTGCAGAGCAAATGCTCAAGCCCAGAGCCATCTCTCCAGCCCTGCAAAACTTTTCAGCCATTTTTAGGTTTACTCAAAGTTTCTTACATTCAGTGCTTGTGGTTAGAGCTGTCAGAAAAGGATTTAAAAAATAAACAAACAAAAACAAAAAAGAAAAAACTCTCATCAGGTTATCTAAAAGAGCAATTCACAGCCAGGCAGTGGTGGCACACACCTTTGATCCCAGCACTTGGGAGGCAGAGGCAGGTGGATTTCTGAGTTCAAGGCCAGCCTGGTCTACAAAGTGAGTTCCAGGACAGCAAGGGCTACACAGAGAAACCCTGTCGCAAAAAACAAACAAAAAACAACAACAACAAAAAAAAAAAAGAGCAATTCACAAACCAGGCTGGTCCAAAGCACTGGTAGTTCCAGATTCCACAAAATAGACATCAGGATCGGATCGGGATGATTTAAAGGGACAAATGGCAAGCATCTCAGAGTTGATACTCAAGCGAAGGGTTCATTATTTGTATCAATGCAGTGGGAAGTCCCTAGTTAAATTTTATCTGCTACTTTCTAGTTGGTTTAGACAGTTCACATTGACCTGCGTCTTCTTATGCAGAGATAGGAATGCATTGTACATGAACTCCCTCAGACTACGTGGGCCTAATTCATCATGTAAAAGATATGAAAGCGCAAGACACATAAAACCAAATCACTTGCCACAAAGTAAGGTGTAAAAAAAAATTCTTAAAAAATGAGGGAGACACAGAAAAAGCAAGCCAAGTGTAAAATGTCATTTAACAAGTTTGTCATAAATCGGATTCCTAATTTGGAACCCAGACACTTCAATTCTCCAACACATCTGAAGAAAATGTTCATGGACCATATTATTCCCTCCCTGTTTAGTCCTGGCTTCAAGCAAGTGTACACACCTATGCCTGTATCACTTGAGCATCTCTGATCTTTAGGACGATCTGATTCACTCAGATAACAGAACTTTTAGGACACTGATGTCCAATGATTCTTTCTGAATCTGCCAAATTAAACTCATTATGAATGCCTTGATCCATTCTTAATATTATTAGTGAAATTCAAATTTGTATCCTGCAGCCAGCCTTGTCCTGCTGAGAGGCCAAAGTTAACTGAAGTCAGTAAGAGTTGGGTGGTTTATAAATGATGGCAGCTGAAGCTTTAGGATAAAGTTCCCTCTGTTGTTTTTTTTTCCCCCTCTACCCGAGGAGGTTTTTCTCTTTCATCTTAAGACAGAGGCAAAGCATATTGATGGGTCTTCTCTTCAACCACCCTCAAAGAGTAATATCTGGGACTCATTTGGATTTCAAATGCATAGCCTATGTTTTCTGCAGGCTGCGATAATGTGTCCGAAATAATAACTGTCTCCCTTTCTCAAAGAGAAGATGCACGTGCAAGTTCTTACCACTTCCAACCCTAGTCCGATAAAGTGTGCTGATGAAGTTTTTACCATATAGGATGGGATTCAAATCCAATGCTGGGAAGAAAGACAACATAATGGAGCTGTTATCTGTTGTGTAAATTACATAGTCCTGACATTTCTACCCTGCCTTGGTCTTTTAGTTACAGGGTTAAAGACACATACAACCTTTATATTTACAATAAGCCTTAAACAGCATGAGAACTGGGTAGACACCTACCTTCTAAGCTATTAGAATCTACTTTCCTATCGATAACTCCAAGTTATTACTTACTACTTACTATGCTTCATCTGGGCTGCTGATAACTCCAATTGGCCAGCCCTCGGAGCAACACTTTTATGGCTCACCTAACCCACGGTGGCTTCTCCTTCTTCACCCTGCACCTTCATCTTCTCCTTGTGATTCTTCTCTGACCCCAAGCCAGAAACCCAAACCCCACCTATGTCTCTTCTGCCCAGCTATTGACTGTTGGCATCTTTATTTACCCATCAGAAATAACTGGGAGCAGAGTCACATAGATCTACATGCAGACTCTACATCCTAAGGGTCCTTACTTAGCATTATAATGGGTAGCAAGACCAAAGCTCAACAGGTACCAACTCCTGACTTACAAAGTCAGACTAAGAGTTTTATGTATATGTTCATAATTGTGTATTATGGAAGACAGGAGTATATTATTTTTACATTACAGGAATGAAAGGGCACCAATGTCAACACTGCTACAGGACAAACACAGATGAGTGATGGTATGGCATTTAGAACAACCAACATGCAGTAAACAGTGGATGAGTTCATCTGAAAGAGGTTAGACACACGGTTTGCTTGAGGAGGCAGAAAGCATTAGACACAAGGATTCATGGCTCAGGTGTGAATATGAAATGTTCCCTGCACATTCACATGGTCCTGGCTGCTGGGACAATTTCAGAAAGGAGTAGAAATGTCAGGAAGCCGAAGAAAGTAGGTAACTGAGCATGTTGTCTCCGGGCTATTCCTCTTCCTTCTCTTCCTCTTTCTTCCTCCATTTCCTTCCTCCTCAACCTCTTTTCTTCTTCCTTCTTCTCTGCGCCACCCCATGCTTCCAGATCACCATGAAGAAAGAAACTTTGCTCCACAATACTCTTCAGCCATAATGGTGTGCCTCACTATGGTCCAGAAACACTGGTGCTACCCAGCAATGAGCCTCTGAAGTCAAGGACCAAAATAAACCCTTCTGCCTTGAAACCTTTTCTCTCTGGAACTGTTCAGGCACAGGAGCAAAGGTTTGACAAACACCAAGATCAATAACCATCTGTAAATCCAGAAATTTGATAACAATATGAAATCAGTGTAATGGACAGTAGAAAGTTCAGACTCAGACTTTATGATGACTACTCTTCCCTGTGTTATTTTTAATCTGAAACGAAATTGGATAAAAATGTCTCATGTACAGAACCAGCTCTGGATTCCAAAACTCCATGCAGTCCAACAGCGCAAAGCTTGGTTCATTTGGTTGGTGATGATAACATACTATGTTCTTGGAGACTGAAATTGTGCCTAAGTGACATATCTGTTAAGGGACTTACTGAAGAAGTAATTTGTATATGCCTTGTGAATGGTGTGTGTACTGGCTGGTTTTGAGTGTCAACTTGACACAGGCTGGAGTTATCACAAAGAAAAGAGCTTCAATTGGGGAAGTGCCTCCATGAGATCTAGCTGCGGGGCATTTTCTCAATTAGTGATCAAGGGGGAAAGGCCCCTTGTGGGTGGGACCATCCCTAGGCTGGTGGTCTTGGGTTCTATAAGAGAGCAGGCTGAGCAAGCCAGGGGAAGCAAGCCAGTAAAGAACATCTCTCCATGGCCTTTGCATCAGCTCCTGCTTTCTGACCTGCTTGAGTTCCAGTCCTGACTTCCTTGGTGATGAACAGCAATGTGGAAGTGTAAGCCGAATAAACCCTTTCCTCCCCAACTTGCTTCTTGGTCATGATGTTTGTGCAGGAATAGAAATCCTGACTAAGACAGTGTGTAAATACAGATGGGAAAAAAGTCACTGACTCTTTTTAATGGTTTGACTTCCCTTCCTCCAAAGTTCAGATTAAATCAGATTAGCTCCTCCACGAAGCAATCTGTGGTTTGCCAACCTACAGCCAGGGTTAGTTCTTCTCCGTGTAAAAGCCACAGCATGCAGATGGGACTCCTTTCAGTCATTAGTTCTAATTTATGTATGCTCATGGAGGGTGTGCCCTGTGTTCCCATCAGTAGTCCATGTACATCAGGGCTATGTCCTGTCTCCACAGTTCCTGTCATCTGTGTGTGGAGATGGAGGACTGTGCCCATTCTGACTAATTTAAATCAGGGTGTTGTGAACATTAGTATGAGCACTCTTATGCAGACATGGGCTTTCAAGGTCCTGAGTATATGCCTATGAGTAGAAGTGACAAAACAAAGGTCTGACAATGACATCCAACTCCTAATTTCTGCCCCAGATATATGTTAGAACAAATAGACAGAGAGAGTTAAAGTTGCAAATGAGGTAAAGGCCATTTATCAGACCTTTAAAAAAAAACTAGAGATGATCTGAGGCTATCTTTGCAGGCTTAATAAACTCACAAGAGTCTATGAAAATGGAAGGAATCTAAGTGATCGAGACATTCAAGGTGAGAAAGGTATAGCCTGCCTTTGAAGATGGGGCCAGACCTTTCCATGTTGGAAAGGTCAAGGAATGAGAAATGCAGACGCCTGACATGCCTCCAACTTGTAGAACAGTTTGATGATACACAGATACAAGGCCACAAGGGCCCCAGTAACCTTCAGCAATAGGAGACAACACCTGGTCCTCTATGATAGGTGGATGTTTAAGCTTTGATAAGCTGCTAACCTGCTATTGTGAAGACTATATGTCAAGCATATTTTTAGAAAGCACACACCTCATGCTCTGGATGGAAGAAGCACACAGAGTCTCCGTGTGTTGGCTACAGGGATGGTTCTGCCTACTACTTCTCTTGTTTTATTATCCTGGTCTCCCTCTTAGGCTTGTACGCTCAGGTGTAAAGATTCATGAGGCACCCTATCAACAAGTGCTCTCTGCAGCACCTGCCTGAAGGAAATGCCGCCGAAACTCTTGCCTCCTGTGTCAGGGGTCTGTCCCCTCTCAAGACTGCAAGGAAAACCATCTCAAGATTTCCCTTCTTTTTGTATGTGTGAAGGCCCTTGAATGGGTGAAAACCTCATCAACATAACTTCCCAGAATACCTTGGGACAAATCATGTCCTTTTCCCTTACCACTGTGAGAGTTTGTCCTGACCCTACTCTCCAGTAGAGACCTGCCTCTAAGCACAGACTGATGCAGCAATGTCACAGTGGGCTTCTTTACCAACTCCCAACTCCTTCCCCATCATTCCCTCCAGGGCAGCCAGAAAACTCTTAGGACACACATTTCTTTATTCCCTTCTGCTGAGAAACAGTTTTCTTGTTCTAATAGACCCCAACACTCTGGCCTTGGTTTATAAAATCATAGATGACCCTGTCCCCTTGGACTTTTCTAGGCTCACGGTGTACCTTTTTATTTTCTCTCTTCCTCCTTTGTCCCTGCTCACTAATCTTTCTTTAAAAGTGACCATTTTCTACTTATCTCACTCAAAGATCCTGAGTGTCAGAGTCCTAGTAGGAGTCCCAGAAAGGTCAATGAGAAATAAAGTGTTATGGTCCATTTTCAGTTTGAGATGTGCTTAGAATTCATCAGAATTATACATAAGTAGGAAACATTGGGTCGCTTTGTCCGCTAGCTGGTGACTGACTCCTCTCTGTCTTAGAATTCTGAGATCAGAAAAAAAAGGGGGGGGCAGTCTCAAGCCAAAAACTATTCAATAGATAAAGCTATTGAATAGGATAGGGCATCAGGAAGGGGGCAAGTCCTGGTATGGAAGAAAAGGAGGATAGGAATTTTTCTCTTTCTCTTGATCAGGGCACTTTTAAAGAGCCACTATCTTATATTCAATGAGCAAGCTAGCTCTTTCTGCCTTTGTGCCTTTCCCCTGTAGAACTGCATATTAAAAACCACATCCCTTTCCTTCATCTCTTACATTTGTTATCTTTTCTCTAACAGGATTCAAGATTAAGCAACAAGAAGACAAACCCAACAGTGCTCTTGCCAATGTTTATGAAGATTATTATGAACGTCAGGGAGTCCAGCCCTGCAGTGATAGAACATAAGCCAGTGTGCACCTTCCATGTTAGGTCATCTTAATTCCTTAAAAGACTTGTCATTTTTTTCTTTTATATCAAAAACAGTTATTTTCTTTTTTTAAAAAAATGTACAAGTTACAATGATGAGCCCATGAAGGCAATTTTTAATAGAAATTAATCGGACCACCTGACCAACTTTCACTATTGGATTCATTGAGTGTCTATGCTCTCTGGGAAGAGTTGTTAGCATTTCTTGAGCACTGACTCCTCAACTCAGGGAGACTGAATACAGGCGTGGACATGTTTCTCTCCTCTTTGTATTTAACTTTAATTGGTGCAGAGTTATTGTCTGATCCACAGGGAGCAATGTAGTATCTCAGTGCACCTACAGAGCGCTTACCAGTTGGATCCAGGAAATCACCGATTTATCATGTCAGATATCTGTCATCCCTTTGTGTTAGAAACACTCAAAGTCCTCTCGCTTGATGGTTTTGAAATGTTCAGTTAATTGTTGCCGATTGTAGTCACCCTACTGAGCTGTATGCGCAACAGTAGATGTTATTCTCCCATTCAAATGCACTGCTGGACCCAACACCCTTCTCTCTACCCACTCCTCATTCATTTAGAGTACCCAATTCCCATTTTCCTTCATAAATATTATGTCTGAGATTATAATATACTTACATCATGTCTCCCTTTCCTTCCTTCCTCTAAACCCTCCCATGCTTTTTAATTTGAATTTTTTAATTTCCTTTCCATGAGGAAGTGGCTATTTTCTCAACTTGGGTATATTGGTTTTCATGGGCCTTTCTTACACAATGTGGCAAGATGGCAGTTACCATTGTCAAATTAATTTCCCTAGAGGCTCTGTAGGTGCACTGAGATTTCAAGTATATCTGCACTGCTGTTACTGCAGGAGAGCATATATCCTGGAAAATGAGGGAAGCAGAACATAACAGCAGAGATCAGGAGCTGCTGATCTTATCAATGCACAGGTACAAAAATGTCCAGCCTTGTTCAGCTGAGCTGTTCATTAGTTCATGAGGTTATGTGGCTGTTTGTAGCCAATGCCTTGTGTAGTATCCAGTTTTCGCTGCTGCAATTAATGATGCATTCAGAATTCTGTAGGTATTTTCAAATTTCCAAAATGGCCACATAAGATATTCTCTGTCCCTATTTTTCAGTTGAAAAACAAAACAAAGACAGTCACAGGGCAAAGTAAAAAATATAAACACATAGAAATTGAACACTGGCATTGAACCTGGGCTCTTTTGTTACAGCTCCCATCTCTTTCCATGTACCTGTTTAGGAGGCAGGGCTCCAAAGCCCAAGGCCTCATATACTTTGCACCCTCACCATAATATACTCATGGTGGCTATATCGTCCATTTGAGACCATAGCCACTGGCTAGGCATAGGAAGAAATATGTGGTTCTCTGGATCCAGGGACAGATTTTGCATAGTCTGTTGCACTAATCACTTTGGAGAATACATTACTACATTGTGTAAAGAGACTGATTCTAGGAATTCATTGCTATTCAAGGGACTGGCCCAGCCTTTCTTCTGAAAGTGAATGTTCAAGAACAGCAGGTAACAAGACGAGGCTCTGCCCTGAGCCCTGTTACCACAATCACTGCAATTCATTTCTGTAATGATTTTAATTTTATTTATTTTTACCCATTGTGTATATGTGTGTGTGCGTGCATGTGTGTGTGCATGTCTGTATGTGTGTGTGTGTGTGTGTGTATGCTTGCGTGTGCGCATGAGTGTGTCAATAAACATGTACATACTCCACATGTGTTCAGTGCCCTCAGAAGCAAAAAAAAAAAAGTGTCAGATCACCTGAAACTGGTGCTATGGATAACTGTGAGCTGCCATGTGGGTGCTGGGAATTAAACACGGGTTCTCTACAATAGCAGTAAGCATTCTTTTTTTTTTATCTTTTTTTAAGATATTCTCTTTATTTACATTTCAAATGCTATCCCAAAAGTACCCTATACCTTCACCGCACCCTACTCCCCTACCCACCCACTACCAGTTCTTGGCCCTGGTATTCCCCTGTACTGGGGAATATAAAGTTTAAATTGTGGTGACTGGTTCATAAAAGTATTTCCCTATTGCAAAATTATACAAATGAATATATAACTCGATGTTAAACACCAAAAAACATTTTCAGGGGGAATTGAGAAAGTAGTTTTAGCTACAACTGCCCAGATCTTTTTTGCAAGACCAAGGGGCTTCTCTTCCCAATGATGGCTGACTAGGCCATCTTCTGCTACATATGCAGCTAGAGACACGAGCTCTGGGGGTTCTGATTAGTTCATATTGTTGTTCCACCTATAGGGTTGGAGACCCCTTCAGCTCTGATTTATTGGGCAGAGGAGAATATTTAAATTGTGGTGACTGGTTCATAAAAGTATTTCCCTATTGCAAAATTATACAAATGAATATATAACTCGATGTTAAACACCAAAAAATATTTTCAGGGGGAATTGAGAAAGTAGTTTTAGCTACAACTGCCCAGATCTTTTTTGTGACATGAGTCCAGCACCCTGTTCTAATGAGAGATACTGGAGGATGTCACCTCGATCCTCACACCTTGCTCTCCTTGAATAATTGGTATATTCTGGCCCCAGTGTTAACAGAGAATTTTGCTGCAGTGAAAAGCCATTTTCAGAATATATTTCAAAAATACTTACCAAATTCTAAAAATGCAATGTTACTCTCAAGATAGGTAGAAAGAAAATATAGACCAGCTCTATGCCCAGATAAGCTATGTCTATCAAGCTATCTTGTCCCTGCTGATGAATGTACTGTGAGATAATAACTTGGTTATATAGCACAGTCCACTGCCCCTTCACTCTGTCATTAAGGCCAGGTGGTTATATTGATGGCAAATAGGAAAAATAAAAAATCAATAAAGTTAGACTTCTACTATAAACTCATACCTAACTGTGCATCCCAACAATTATTACAGCCAAGAGGTTTGATGTGAGGATAGTGCCCTCTCTACATCTTTGAAGTGTACTTTGAAGGAAGCAACATTGTATTCCTAAGATGCAGAGTGAAATAGCAAGCTAAGATCCCCTTCATAAACCCAGATACATACATCCAAACGTTATTTTAGAGATACTATAATGGGTGGAATAAGAATTCAAGAAATATTAAATTTCAAGGAAGAAAAATCTCAAAATCTGATGACTAACCACTATAAACTTCTCTCACGATTTTCGATCAGCCTTTGTCAGCCAATGAGGCAGAAGAAAATATGGCTTCTACTTTTTTTTTTTCCTTATGTCAGAATTGTGAGTACTGAGCTGTAGAGTTCTACCGCATGGCACTGCTGTCATTAGTTATGCAGACCCACTAAAGCGTAAGCTCTGTGAGGACACAGGCTTGTTTAGAGTTGACTTGTCGTAGATTTAACTTAGAACAGTTTGTGTCCCATGAAAAAGAAAAAAAAAGTACAGGAGTGAATGACTGATGGGGGAAAGAAGACATGCCTAGGAGAGCCCTAGAGCTCTTTCATACAAGTACATGTTGAGCACTTACAATGATCAGTGTGTACAATGTTGGGCTATGCCATCCCCTGGGCTTTCTAGGCCAGCAGGCTGAAGAGCAGAGCACTCACATATATTGAAACAAGAGCGTGTGTACATACACACTACAACAGAGCCCAGAGAATCAGGGAGAGATAAAAAACCACTTGAAAAAGGGAATAATCTTCATGAAGATGACCTTGTTAAGTGTTCATCCAAAACAAGCTGCCTCCTGCCTGGGGACCAACAACATATGAAGAGAATACTGTGAAGAGTTTATGTGGAAAGAATACAGAAAGTGGGGGTCATCCTGATACACAAACAGACAGTAACAGCACATTTAGCAGGACAAGATGGGAAAGGCGGGATATAAGGTTTAAATTGCATCCATTTTTAAAGGCATTTCTTGATACAAACAATCACTACTTTTCACACACGGAAAGGAAGCTGCCATCAAAGAGGCAAACTAGTATATCACCAATACTTTTTACACCTCTTCGTATCCCCGGGGTCATAAAAACCCAAGGAAAGGCATGTGAGGAAACAAGCCAATTAAATTGCTCAGCATGAGCCTCAGAACACCATATACCAAAAAGCAACAGTAGTCAAGTGACCTGGTGTCTCAAAGCCTTGCTGAGTTGTATATGATAATTATGAAGTCAATCAAACTCTTATGGTAGAGTCTGAGATCCAGGGTAAGGTTAGCATGTGTCAATCATTACTCCTGCCACCATTAATTGCTTGTCTTACCAGTGTGGCTCAAGTGATTAATTTGTAATGATCCATGAATATTTTAAACTACACTCACAATGTTAAAATACTACGAACAGGACTGTAATCATTGTGTTGTCTTAATAATTAATACAGCCTTACATCATTTTCTGCTTAATAACATGCTTGTTCTTCTACTAGGGAGGGCAAAGATGAATTACTTCCTTCTGCCACTCCTTCTTTGGTTGCACATGGTATGAAAGTGCCTGTTGGCAGAGCAGCCCCCTACAGGTCAGCCCCTGTAGATAAATAAATACTGTGGTGTATCTCTGTAGCCAATCAATGTCCATGACATTCCTTGGGTATTTTGTTCATTTAACAGCAAATTGGTTGCTACAGAAAACACTGGAAGTGGAGGATGCTGAAAAACACCCTTGCTTACCCATTCCTTTGAAACATCCCAGTTGATGTCTGGGTATTTCTGCTAGTAAATATTTTTTCTTTGTCTCTACATTTGGATTTTGGCGCCAATTTGATCTTAACTAGTGGATAGCTTTCATGACATAAAAGCAGTGTCAAGTTCTAGAGTTTCAACACATGTAGGGTATGTCTCAGTCTATAAAAAGAAAATGTCTTTATGGACAGAATACATTTTTAATTGCCACAGACAACATATGTCTGATGCTGCCAATAGTCCAGGATAATTATATTGCCTTTGGGGTATGCTGATATAAACAGTATGTATATCAGATATCTAATCTTTTGTTCATGAATTCCTAATCATGCAAATTGAACCTTGAAACAGAAATCCAGTAATTTCCTCATATTACACCACCATACAAAAAGTGAAACTTAAATTATATCGGTTATATATAGAGATAATATGATTTTCTACTATACACGTTAATTCAAGAAACTATTAACCTCCGAAGAATGCAAAAATCTATAATATAAAGAAAAATGTGGCTTATATTTGAGATAACTACTTTCTATACCCTTTAATTTTTCTTAAATATATTAAGAGGAAGGGAAAGTGACATATTTTGTTTTGTTTTTAAGTCTGCAGCCACCTTCCTATATCTGTCAAAAAGCAAATGCCTCTACTATCAATGTGTAAAGCAAAACCCAGAAGCCAAGGACACCTTGGATTCTTCATTTTAACCAGAATTCCAGCTTTGGAATCTTCAGGATACAAACTTAAGACTCTCTGTTAAATATTATAAAGTACACAACATAAACACAGCTCACATTCTAGGCCAGACAATGCAGCTTCACAAAGTTTCTTTTTTTAAATATGTGAATCTTAAAATACTCTCAGACCAGTAGAATTAAACTAGAATCAACAGAAAAGTCAAGGGTAACATTCACAGATACATGATGATTAAGCCACATATTCTGAACAACTCAAGCTCAAAAAAAAAAATTCCAAGGGCAATCTAAACATATTTTTAGATATGCTAAAATTAAAACATCACTTACCAAGACTAAGGAGATAGCATAAAAAACACTTCACAGAACCCAATCCCATTCACAACAGCAACTTTCAGTAAGCTAAAAGAAGGGACATTTCCCCCAGTTTATCTACTGATAGTGTAGTGACCTATAAAATCATAAGACCTTGGTTAGTTTCTTGAGCATAAATTATGACTGGGAAGAAAATAATTTTTGAAGTCAAGATATAAAATTGTATGCCCTCAGGAAATAAGCTGTTACATAAACACTTCAGTCATATAACCAAGGCACAATGCTTCCGTGGACAGGGTGTCTTCTATGGGGTCCTTTAAATTCAATGCTCTCACTTAAAACAACCCACATGGACCTAGGGTGACAGATAGACATCGTTATTCGTTCTGGCAAGGTTACCAGCACTTATTGTGCCTTGATTTTCCATTGTTAGCTTTCAATATTACTGTTCTGTTTTGCCACCAAGTTTCTACGAGTGACAGTTCCAACATTCTACCAAGTCAAAAGATCAAACGCTGTTGCTTTGAGCTGAAATTTGCAGTCAAAGTTATAGGGTAAACATGGGATGTGATGTGCGTATTTATTGAATAAGAAAAATAAATTGAAAATGAATATAGAGACTGATGTGGCCACCTCCTGTAGCCAGACAGGACTTCCAGTAGAGGAAAAAGGATATCAACCCACCCACAAAGACTTCAACCCAAAATTAGTCATGCCTACAAGATGTGTAGGGATAAAGAAGGGGCGGAGACTAAAGGAACAGACAACAGACAATTACTGCCCCCAACTTGATACCTAACCTATATGAGTGACCTAACCCTTGATACTATTGATGATACTCTGCTCTGCTTACAGACAGGAACCTGGCATAACTGTCTCCTGAGAGGTTTCACCCAGAAGCATATGGAAAGAGATGCAGACACCCACAACCAAACATCAGAAAACACCCGGAGAGTCTTGTGGAAAGGTGGGGGAGATAGGGTTGAGTGAGCCTGAGGGGTCAAGGACACCACAAGAAGACCTACAGAGTCAGCTAGCTAACCTGGGCCCATAGGGGTGCACAGAGACTGAACCACCAACCCAAGAGCATGCAGGCAAAGGATATAGCCCCCCCCTACACATTTGTAGCAGAAGTGCAGCTTGGTCTTTATGTGAGCTCCCTAACAACTGAAGCAGGGGCTGTCTTGGTCTCCACTTCCTGCCATTGGATCCCTTTACCCTACCTGGACTGCCTTCCTAGGCCTCAGTGGGAGAGGGTATGCCTACTCCTGCTGAGACTAGATGTCTCGGGGCAGGGATACCCAAGGGGACTTCCCATTCTCTAAGGAGATGAGGAGGGAGTAATGCGGGAAGGGATTTACAAGGGCAAGACTGGGAGGAGTGAAGGGAGGGGGAGCTTTGATCAGAATGTAAAGTAAAGTTTAAAAAAATTATTGAAAAATAGATAAATTGAACGTGAATGTTAGGCTGCAATTTGGGGCGTGAAGCTATTACATGATTGTGCTATGTCCTCAGATCGAGGCAAATTATAATGTCTATTTTACTTTTTTTTTCCAGTATATTAAGTATATGCAACTTTTAGGAATTTGGTTGGCCCTAAAATCAGCCAGTATGAGAATTCAGGTGTTGTTAGAACAGGTTTGGGGGCTCTTCCCTGTAGCATTTAATATTCTACCCAATCTTCTCACATCTTGTCCAACTCCAAAGCGGTGCCAGGCAGAAAACAAGCAGAAGCTTCTCAGAATGGCTGAGCAACCACGTATGCAATGAGCAACCACGTATGCAATGAGCAGCGCATTTCCACACAGACCGCTACACGGCCGCGTGCCCTCCGGGTCCACACAGTTCATCACAATCTTCTAAAATGACTGCTGCTGCTCACATAGTGTTCTCGGAAAATTACAAAGCCGCCAACTTATTTTCTTGCCTTTAAAATCCCATTGCCCATTTCCCTAAGGTGACAGCCTATCATGTCTTAAATCTGCTAAGAAGCACATCTTCAATATGCATTAAGTTAGTACTTTTCTCATTTTTACTTGGAGAGCTTTTTAGAAAGTAAGTAAGGGATTTCCCATCCTCATTAATATCATTTCTGATTAATTACTCTATTTAATTTGAGGTTCTTTACTGGCAAAAGGGCCATCACTTTGGGGGGGGGACTTAACATTATTTTAATTCAAATTCTGTTCCTTTTTATTTGTCATTTAAAGAGAATCAAAAATCCCCTAAAATTTTGAGATCACAAGTTTCTTTCTCTACATGGATAAAACAAAAATAAGCTAATCACAATTTTCAAGTTTGTAATGTAATCATCTATCACATACATGTTTCTTGATAAAAAAAAAATTATGTTCAAAATGCAATGCCTTCAGGGACTAAGAAAGGGCTCAATGGTTAAGAGTATATACTGCTCTTATAGAAGACACAAGTTCAGCTCCTACCACCCTTGAATCTACTGAATCTCCAACTCCAGGGAGATCTGATTGCCTCTTCTAGCTTTAAGTGGTTACCTATACAAGCATGTGTACGAATACACACACACACACACACACACACACACACACACACACACACACACACACACCACACCACACCAGGTTCAACAACACTTACAAACTTTCATCCCAGAAGCTTGAAATTTTTTAGGTTTTTTTTTTCTTTCCTCGGACTAACAATTACAAATCTAGTTATATTCAGCTAAATTAAGCTTCATTCCAGAAATTCTGGTGTTTTATTCTTTGCCTACACTGGGTTGGGGGCTGTGAAGTGAGCACGTTGAGAGGTCAGGATACCACTAGAGAATTTAAGATGCTAATGACATTTACCCCCCAAACTTCATGAAGATGTGTCAGGCCAGTTCATTTCTAGTTGTCTTCTCTTCCTTCCATAGAAAACGTCAGGAGCTTCCTTTTTGCCAAGTATTCAATAACTAAAAAGAAAAGTCATTTCTTATCTCTCCTTGGAGCTAGGTAGGGCAAGTAAGGCCAGTCCATGTAAGCAGAACCCTCTCACATGATTTCCAGGAAGAGAAGAGTGTCCGTCCTTCCTCTGTAGGCTTTTGTGAACTGGGATCAGGGTGGTACCTGAGCCTGTTGCTTAGTCACCTCAGACTTAGACTAAATAAACTGTAAACAAACATGTGGCCATCCATTATTTCAACTTAGACAGATGGTTACATAAAATGAAGGTATGAATGGCTACTATGACAACGCAAAGCAGAAACTTTCTTCTGGTCCATCTTACAAATATATTTTTTGAATATTTTAAATATCACATATATCAAACTATAATTCAAATTATTAAATTAGTTCTTAGGAAAATGTATTATCATAGATGAACTATATAAACGTTTATGCCATTTTTCCACACACAAAAATGTCTTTACCCCCCACATAGAGCTTATTGTTCACCACACTGCACAATAATCTTTTAAGATTTATCTTCATTTATGTGTGTATGTAGGAGGATGCACATACACACTTGTGCATGCAAGTGTCTGCAGAGGCTAGAAGAGAGGGCCACTGGAGCAAAAGTCACAGATGTTTGTGAGCTGCCTGATATGGATCCTGGGACTCAAACTCCAGGACTCTTGAGAGAACAGCAAGGGATCTTAAGTGCTGAGCCATTTCTCCAAACTCTAGAATGGTGGTTCTCAACCTGTGGCTCACAACCCCTTTGGTGGTTGCATACCAGATATCCTGCATATCAGCTATTCCCATTATGATTCACAACAGTAGCAAAATTACAGTTATAAAGTAGCTATCAAATAATTTTATGGTTGGGGCTCACCACAACATGAGGAACTGTATTAAAGAGTCCTAGCATCAGGAAGATTGAGAAACACTGACCTAGATAGTAATCTGAAGTGTGTCCAAGAAAGGCTCTGGATACATTTGGTACCAAATGCAGCTACCAATAACCTGGGCATCCAATGTTCCATGGCCCTTCTTCCTTTGAGTCCATTAGAAGTCTTCTTCACAAGGGCTAAATCAAGCTGCAATCATATTTGATCGAGGCTGAATCCATCTGAACTCACATTTTACTGAGTCTGTGTTAGATGTTGATACAGGAAACAAGGATCTGGGGACATTGAAAAGTCTAAAGGAACTAACTGGACCAGATACAGCAGAGCCACAGGTCAAATGCAAGGCAAGAGACACTCATACCATGTGCTTGCGTAGTGAGAGCTGACTAGCCATCTGCTACCATTAACCCCGATGGTATATAGTGGCATAGTCCTCATCGCTCTGCCTTCCACTAATTGGAACACAGTTTGAGCTAAAAGGAATGCCTTGTTCATTTTCTCTAGCACTCTATCCAGAATGCTGTGGAATGCATTTTTTTTTTCCTAAAGCAAATAATTGTTGAATGAGTCGCAAAGTGCACAGATGTGGGTCAGTCAATTTAAGGGAAAATCTATGAAATACCTGGCAAATAAGAATCAAAGTTAAGAGCCAGGAATCAGATAGCTTCCCATTGCTCAGTATAGACTGTCGCCCTCATATCTGAGAGGAGGACAAGAGCTGTTCATTACTTGGATCATTTAGATGATTTCTATATTTATTTCTATATTTATTGCCCAATCCAGATATTGTTCACCATACACACAGGTGCTCATTAGAAATTAATGATATTAAAGTGAAGGAGTTTGGTGCTGCCACAAAAGGAGCTAACTTGGATATCACAGTCCCTCCATCTCCTTTTCTATTTTGCAGTCAGTAAAGTCTTGGATGACAAGCACAAGGACCTGAGTTTTAGTCCCCCCAGAACTCAGCTTGAAGAAAAGTAGAATGCAGTGCACACTTGTAATCTCAGTGCTGTGGAAGAGGATACATGTAGTTCCCTGAGGGGTTAGTGGCTAGCTAACCTAGTCTACTTGGTAGGTTCCTGACCAGTGAGGGAACCTGTCTCAAAAGACAAGGTGAACAGCATCTGTGAAAGACAGTTAAAGTTGACCTCTGACCTCTGGCCTTTGCATACACTCTGTTATGCTCACGCACGCACGTGCACGCGTGTGCTCAAGCCTGTACACATAGAGAGGGAGGAAAACACGAGCCAACATAGGGTTATGACTCTCCCTATCCTCACGAAGGCCTCCAAAATCCCTCTTCCTTCTCAAATCAGAAGACCACTAGAAGCAAACACAAGTAACCAGACCAAGCCTTTAAGCTCCTCCCCTCTGTTTAAGAGCTCCTCATTGGCTAACAACATAAGGTCCAGTGTAGTTTAGTTCATTAGGTTTGGCTGATGGCAACAGATTGGGCAAGGTATTTCTATCAGGAATATCCTGGTATAATTCTAGAAGAAACTAAATGTGCAAGATGCAATTTATGCTTTATAAAATATAGCAAAGGTTGCTCTTGCTCTATTATACATCCAGTCAAAGTTTGTCTCCTGTCCCAGAGTGGACTGGTGTCTTAATTAGAGTTTCCATTGCTGAGAAGAGACACCATGACCAAAGAAACTCTAATTATTATTATTATTATTATTATTATTATTATTATTATTATTCACTTTACATTCTGATCAGTGTTCCCCTCCCAGCAACCTCTTTCCACAACCTTCTCTCTGTTCCCTTCCCCTTCTCCTCTGAGCATATGGGAGCCCCAAAGAATCTCTTATGAAAGACATTTAATTGGGGGTGGCTTATAGTTTCAGAGGTTCATTCCATTATCATCATGGTGGGGAACATAGCAGTGTGCAGGCAGACATGGTCCTGGAGGAGCTGAGAGTTCTACATCTTGCACCAAAGGCAGCAGGAAGAGACTGGCTTCCACAGGCAGCCAGGAGGAGGCTCTCTCTTGACACTGGATGATGGAGTTTGAGCAGAAAAGCTCAAAATCCACCTCCAGCGTGACACACTTCCTCCAACAAGGCCACATCTACTCCAACATTGCCACAGCTCCTAACAGTGCCACTCTCTGGGTCAAGCATATTCAAACCACTGCAAATAATAAGTCTGATTATAGGGGTGCTGTTACAGTCTGAGATGCTGAGTTCAAAACTAATTGGCCATAGCAGTACAGCTCTCTGGCACATCCTGCAGTTCACAAGAAACATACACAGAGCCATGAGGTTATTGCAGAAAAATATGGAGGGTTTTTTTATTTTTTTTTAGCTCAATGAATGGTGGCAAGCATGTGCCTGCAGGACTTCTCAGTAGCACCCAGCATCATCTAAAGTGAGCACAGGTGTTCTTGCAGGTGATGAAGAAATGAGTGCTTCCCTAACCACTTCTCTCGCTCCCAGCCTCTGAGCTGAAATGTACCCTGTACTCATCATTTACACCCCAAAAGCACCACAGGCAGTCAAGCTTCATTCCTGATAGGATCTTGGTGTGTAGGTGGCAAGGCATGAAGTTGTGGGAGACAGGAAACTGCTTTGTATCATAGAGATGGGAGAATCATTGTTCCCAGAGAACACATCTGCCTCTTCAACTAAAAACCAGACAGAAACCCACCTCATGGATAGGAAAAGGTGCTTCGAACTGCTATACAAAGCAAACTTCTCATTTTAATCCATCTTCTTACTTTCTCTTACCAAACATCTTCATTGAGCTGCTAACCAGAAGCCAGTGTCCTGCATAGCAGAGTTTTTTGTTTAACTCAGAGGGATCAGAGAGAGTGTATACACACACACACACACACACACACACACACACACACACACTACTACAATGCCATTGCCACCACCAGTAATCTCAACATCACCATGACCACCAATACTATCATACCCTCACCAGTAACACCACTACCAACACACCACCACCTCCAGTACCACCACTATCAGTACCACCAAAACCAATACCAAGAAGAAAAGAGAAAGACAGACCACATAACCAGAGATACACATGCAACATGAATAGACACACAAATCAGGCTGCAATCACCAGAAAATTGCCATCAGGAAAGACTTACATTTAAGGAGAAAGGAAAGCTCAGGGGAGCTTCGGGAATGTCAGTGACCTAAGGAGATGATGTCACCAAGTGTAAACGCCAGAATAAAGCCCTCAGTGATGCATGAAGGTCATTTACGTAAAACTGAGGATTTAATGTGCTAAGGGTCCTGATTTTATTGATGTCTGAGGTCACTTAAGAAAAAATAAAGGTTCCTGAAAGAAGTGAGTTACAAGACATTGGATTTAAAACAAAAGATAAAACGATTTATAAAAGTATCTTTAATGCATTAGGAGGAATGAGAGTGGAAACCTTAAGAACAATGTGACAAAGCAGGGATGACTGTCTTCTTGGATGTCTCTGGAAAGCAGCTTTATGGGGGTTTTCGCCAATTTTCAGCCCAATTTATAATGAGAAATTATTTACAAGGTGCATGCTGAGATTTTCAGGCCACTTCTCTCTGAACCAGACCCTCCTCACTCACTGCTAATCCTCTGCCTCCACAACTGAACTCTAGTGATTAGCGTGGGTGTTCCCATTAATGTCCCAGGGCCTCTAGTATATGCAGAAGGAGAGATGTTTGTACAAGCTAAATATGTAAAAATTAGATTTTGAATTAGCATATTTTGACCTTCTGACCCCCTTCACATCTACATCTTTTTTTTTAAATCGTGTATCAAGTCTGAAGGTTTAGTGTTAACAACAAAAAAAATCACATCTTCACATAACAGAATTTCTTTGTAATTTTATGCATCTATAATTATAGAAAGGTTTACAAAGAGACGTGTCTTAATGGCTTCATAAAGCAAATCTTTACTTCAGACTCTTAATAATAATTTTTTCATCCCTAGAGTAATATGTTTTTTATTGGATATTTTAATTGTTTACATTTCAAATGTTATCCCTCTTCCTGGTTTCCCCTCCACAAACCCCCATCCCATCCCTTCCCCCTGCTCCTATGAGAATGCTCCCCCATTCACCCACTCCTGCCTCCCTGCCCTGGAATTCTCCTACACTAAGACATCAACCTCCACAGGACCAAGGGCCTCTTCTTCCACTGATGCCCAACAAGGCCATCCTCTGCTGCATATGCAGCTGGAGCCATGAGTCCCTCTATCTGTACTCCTTAGTTGGTGGTTTAGTCCCTGGGAGATCTGGGGGTGGGAGGGTCTGGTTGGTTGATATTTTCATTCTTCCTATGGGGTTGCAAACCCTTTCAGATCCTTCAGTCCTTTCTCTAACTCCTCCACTGGGGACCCCCGTGCTCAGTCCAATGGTTGGCTGTGAGCATCCACCTCTGTATTTGTCAGGCTCTGTCAGAGCCTCTCAGGAGATAGCTATATCAGGCTCCTGTCAGCATGCACTTCTCAGCATCAGCAATACTGTCTGGGTTAGGTGTCAGCAGATGGGATGGATCCCCAGATGGGGCAGTCGCTGAGTGGCCTTTCCTTCAGTCTCTGCTCTACTGTTTGTTCTTGCATTTCTTTTAGACAGGAGCAATTCTAAGTTAGTTTTTGAGGTGGGTGGGTGGTCCCATCCCTCGACGGGGGCCATGCCTAACCTCTGGATGTGGTCTCTACAGTTTCTCTATCCCCTTTGTTAAGTATTTCAGCTAATATTATCCTTGTTAGGTCCTGGAAGCCTCTTGCTTTCCTGGGATCTGGGACTTTCTAGTGGGTACCCTCAGTTCCCTATCCCCCACTATTACACATCTCTGTTCAATTTCCTGACCCTCTGTACTTTACCCTGTCTCCTTCCACACCTGATTCAACCCCCCCCTTTTTCCCTCCCACTCTTCTCTCCCTCCCAGGTTTCTCCTTCTCTCTACCTCCTGTGATTATTTTGTTCCCCCTTCTAAGTAGGACTGAAGTATCCACACTTTGTCTTCCTTCTTGAGCTTCATATGGTCTGTGAGTTATGTCCTGAGTATTCCAAGCTTTTTTCCTAATATAAACAAACTCAAAGAATAAAACCACATTATCATCTCATTAGATGCAGAAAAGGCAATTAACAAAATATAATGCCCCTTCATGTTAAAAGTCTTGGAAAGATCAGGAATTCAAGGCTTATGCTTAAACATGATAAAAAGCAATGATCAGCAAACCAGTAGCCAACATCAAACTAAATGGAGAGAAACTTGAAGCAATCCCACTAAAATCAGGGACTAGGCTGCCCACTCTCTCCCTACCTATTCATATAGTACTTGAAGTCCTAGCCAGAGCAATTAGACAACAAAAGGAGATCAAGGGAATACAAATTGGAAAAAAAGAAGTCAAAATATCACTGTTTGCAGATGATATGATAGTATATATAAACAGCTTCAGTGAAGTAGCTTGATATAAAATTAACTCAAACAAATCAAAGTAGTGGCCTTCCTCTACTAGAAGGATAAACAGACTGAGAAAGGAAATTAGGGAAACAACATCTTTCACAATACTCACAAATAATATAAAGTACCTTGGTGCGACCCTAAAGAAGTGAAAGATCTATATGACAAGAACTTCAAGTCTCTGAAGAAAGAAATTGAAGAAGATCTCAGAAGATAGAAAGATCTCCTATGCTCATGGATTAGCAGGATTAATATAGTAAAAATGGTCATCTTACCAAAAGCAGATTCAAGAATATCTTTTTAAAAAACAAGCATTTTTCCAATACTTTATTCTTTATGCCCATTATTTATCATGTGTTTATGTGTAGGTTTGTGCACATGAGTGTTGGTACCCAGAGGCTATTAGAAGGTGTGGAGATCCCTGGAACTGTAGTTATGAGTAGTTTTGAGTTGACATGTAGGTGCTGGGACCTGAATTCCAGTCCTCTCCAGAAGTAAAGTTACCTTAACTGCTGACCCAACATTCCCACCTCAAAGCGCCTTTATTGATGTAATTAACGTGTAATTGCAGGATTAAGTGTACATGCAATGATAATGTTAATTAAGCTCATGGAATCATCACCTGAGTTAGCAATGAACATATATGAAACTCCCACTCACAACAACTCTGTTCCATCCAAAAGCAAGCTTCAGTCTGTTCCTAATCACTAGCATGCAGGCCCCACAATTTACAGAGACACATTCATAAAGAGGGTGCTGTGTGTGGACATGTCTGTAGACGCTTCTTTCACTCCTCATAATACCCAAGGTCTTTCTCAGTACTGTACTTATTTGAGGCCACCTAACACCTAAGGACCAAATGGCTCAGAACATGTGCCTACAGGGGACATGCCAGACCCAAACAGTAAGCCCTCTCCTCGGGATTCAGCCAAAAGAGCACTTGTTGTGTTAGGCCTACATACATACACAGGGCAGGTAGTCCACACTCCAGCACTCCTCAGACCTCTGCCCACCCTTAATGTGCAGCACCAGTGTCATCTCGTCTCATTCTCATTGTTAAAGCATCTGGCTAACTAGTCAATCAAAGTGCAGCATCCTGTGTCACTCACTTTCAAATATCCAGTATTTAGCAGAGAAGTTCTGATATCTGTTCCCCATTCCCTACTGACGTTCACAGCTGCTACTGACACATCAGAATGTCCCTCAAATTACAGATATAGATGTGTGCTATATGAAAGCATCAGTTTTGGTAACAGTTCCCCAACACTCCAATCTAGAGCTGTTACTCAAGACTCTCAGCTATGTTGTTCTGCATGTGTTACACTTCCAATTGTTCTCCCCAGTCACTTCTATCCAACAGTTTTATATTACTGTTCTCTTAAAGTTAACTTTTCTATAACTTCTAAGTGAAATGAACAGTGTATTGATGACCTTCCCACCAAAGCTCAGGGACCATCACAGAGGACAAGGAGTGAAGAGTCTAAGAGCTAGAGCTTTTGAACATGACTAGAGCACTTCTCCCATGAACTCACAGCAGCTTCGGTTGCCTAGCAAGAACTACACAAGCCCAGAACATTCAGTACTCCAGCACAGAGCAATGACAGACTCGTGATCCTCTGCCCCTAACTGAGCCAACAGCACTGGAGGAAAAGACAGACTATTTTCTTAAAGGATATGGCTCTTGACAAGTTACCCATGCTGCAGTACATGGCCCCACACCCATGAGTATATGGGCAACACAAATTGAATTCTGTCATAGAAGAGAACAAGAATGTCTAAGGGGTTAATAGTAGAATAAGGATGCATTATGGAAGAACAGTGGTAAATATGCTCAACATACTTTGTATACATTGTCTGCATATATGAAATTCTTAAAAGACTTGATTAAAAATTGAATCTCAAAGGGTGTTTATTATAGAAAAAGCCTTCATCAGCCTCCAAACCAGTCTTCTTCATAGCAATGAACACATATTTTTTAAAGAACTTATGGTAATGTCTTTATTCTCATCAAAAATCTCCCATCAGATATTTTCATACCCAATTTTTGCCTGGACAGTGAAGGCATTGTTTTTTCTAAAGGCTTTGAAGAAGAAGCCAGCTTTGTGTGCCGTTCAAACAGCTTCAGGAAGGCACTTTCAAATCTGTAATTAAGAGACTGAGATGAAAAAAAAATCTACCTTGGGAGAAAAATATGTCACACAGAAAATTAACTGGGTGACTCCGATTTGGGAGAGATAAGAGGTGGGATTGCATTGTTTGGGGATAAAATATAGTAGAGAAATGGAATTTTCAGTTTCTCCTTTAATGACATGCTCATATCTTTTTACTAAATCTATACCAGAGAGAGAGAGAGAGAGAGAGAGAGAGGGAGAGAGGGAGCAGAGGGAGGGATGGGGGAAGGAAAGAAAGAAGGGAGGGAGGGAGGAGAGAGAGAGAGAAAGAAAGAAAGAAAGAAAGGAAGGAAGGAAGGAAGGAAGGAAGGAAGGAAGGAAGAAAGAAAGAAAGAAAGAAAGAAAGAAAGAAAGAAAGAAAGAAAGAAAGAAAGAAAGAAAGAAAGAAAATAGCTACTTTCTTTACTCCAAAATTAATCTAAACCTTTAGGTTGAAACTTTAAACAGGGACTCCTTCAAAACTGATATCTATTCAAACATTGGCCATCAGCTGTTTTATTGATCTAGGTGAGGAGCTTTACATTTAAAATTTAATATCCAGTTGACATCAATTAGCCTCTCTTTGATCTATCCACTTCAGTCATGTTCGTAAGTACACTGGTGAGCCAGCTTTTCAGAATAGCTCCTATCAGCTCCAGCACTTCAAATAACACTTCTCCTTCCTCTTCTGTTTAGACAGCATTCTTTCTCTGACAGAGTTGGAAACTAAGAAGCCTCATGAAATGCCAAAATGGCAGTAGCTGAGAATCAATTAACAAGTAGCTCCACTCACTCCAGGTATTAACGTGCCCAGAAATTACAGAAGAGGCCAGAAGAATGAGGCAAATGTTAAGACTTTATAAAAACAGCTTGTAAGATGACCCAGTAGGGAAAGGCTCATGCCAACTGCTTATTAATGCAAATTTGATCCTAAGGATCTAAATGGGGGAGATAAGAACAGAATGCACAAGCCTGTCCCTTGACATTCACACCTATGCCATGGCACATGTATGTTCCCCTAGTTAACTTCCCATGCACACACACACTAAATACATAAATAATAAATATATACATAACATAACATAAAACTTTACTAGAACTGTTGCCAGAGATACTAGTACTGCACCAGTGCTTTCATTTCCCTCTCTCATCTTTTCACACCTAAATCCACCCACCACCTCCGATTCCCATCATATTTAGTTTCTAAGACCTCCCTCCCCACCCCCTCCTACATGGGTAATTAAACGCAGGCTACATCTCAGGGACATTTCCTTCCCCTATGCTCTGGCAGGCACCAGCTATAACAAGGGGCATGCTATAAATTAAATCTCAGGCTACTTATTTAAACTCCTCTCTAACTTTCGTTTTTTATGACTATCTTGTTCAAACAGCAGCTTTATTTCATTTAATTTCCCTGGGAGCCTTTCGCTCAGGGCAACTGCCACTTGGTTTACACAGAATTCATTCCCTGGCTGCTGCCACTGACATCCTAAGTATTTATTTTGCCCAGTGGTCCGTTAAACTCGCAGCACCATTTTTAGCCTACCTCTCTAGATCCACTTGTGATGTCAGTCTAGGTAGAGGAACTGTTCCTAGTGCACTGAGCGCACATTCGGTATCGCATCTACATCAGCACCATCCTCCCTTGATCTTCATCTTCATCTGCTCCAACTACTTCTTGCGCTTGTAGTTTAAAGACAATATATGTATTTAGCATCTTTTGGGGAGACAGGAAATATTCATTTGCTAAATGTTGGCTTCAAGTGATCCTTCTGGGAGAATGACAGCAATGTACAGAGAAATTGAATGCAGAAATGAATGCAATATGGTCTGACATTTGGACACAACACCCTGTAAAAAGTGACAGGGAAATAAAACATTACACATGTCATCAAAGTATTGCAATATTTAATTTGTATTACATGCAAACTGACTTTCTTTTTGTTAATTAGATATTTTCTTTATTTACATTTCAAATGCTATCCCGAAAGTTCACTATACCCACCCTGCCCTGCTCCCAAACCCACCCACTCCCACTTCTTGGCCCTGGCATTCTCCTGTACTGGGGCATATAAAGTTTGTAAGACCAAGGGGCCTCCCAATGATGGCCAACTAGTCCATCTTCTGCGACATATGCATCTAGAGACATGAGCTTTGGGGGTACTGGTTAGTTCATACTGTTGTTCCACCTAAAGGGTTGTAGACCCCTTCAGCTCCTTGGGTAATTTCTCTAGCTCCTCCATTGGGGGCCCTGTGTTCCATCATATAGATGACTACGAGCATACACTTCTGTATTTGCCAGGCACTGGCATAGCCTCACTCGAAATAGTTATATCAGGGTGTTTTAGCAAAATCTACCTGGCATATATAATAGTGTCTGGGTTTGGTAGCTGATTATGGGATGGATCTCCGGATGGAGTAGTCTCTGTATGGTCCACCCTTTCGTCTTAGCTCTAATCTTTGTCTCTGTAACTCCTTTCATGGGTGCTATTCTAAGATGGAATTAAGTATCCATACATTGGTCTTCATTCTTCTTGATTTTCTTGTGTTTTGCAAATTGTATCTTGGGTATTCTAAGATTCTGGGCTAATATCCACTTATCAGTGAGTGCATATCTAGTGACTTATTTTGTGATTGGGATAGCTGACTAAAGATGATATCCTCCAGAAATATCCATTTGCCCAAAATTTCATAAATTCATTATTTTTAATAGCTGATTAGTACTCCATTGTGTAAATGTACCACATTTTCTGTATCCATTCCTCTGTTGAGGGACATCTGGGTTCTTTCCAGCTTCTGGACATTATAAATAAGGTTGCTATGAACATAGTGGAGCATGTATTCTTATTACCAGTTGGAACATCTTCTGGGTATGTGCCCAGGAGAGGTATTGCAGGATCTTCCGGTAGTACTATGTCCAATTTTCTGAGGAACCTCCAGACTGATTTCCAGAGAAGTTGTACCAGCTTGCAATCCCACGAGCAATGGAGAAGTGTTCCTCTTTCTACATATCCTTGCCAGCATCTGCTGTCATCTGAGTTTTTGATCTTAGCCATTCTGACTGGAGTGAGGTAGAATCTCAAGGTTGTTTTGATTTGCATTTCCCTGATGATTACAGATGTTGAACATTTTTTCAGGTGCTTTTTTGGCATTTGGTATTCCTCACTTGAGAATTCTTTGTTTAGCTCTGTACCCCATTTTTAATGGGGTTACTTGAATTTCTGGAGTCTAGCTTCGTGAGCTGTTTGTATAGATTGGATATTACTCCCCTATCAGATTTAGGATTGGTAAAAATCCTTTCCCAATCTGTTGGTGGCTTTTTTGTCTTATTGACAGTGTCTTTTGCCTTACAAAAGCTTTGCAATTTTATAAGGTCCCATTTGTCAATTCTTGATCTTACAGCACAAGCCATTACTGATCTGTTTAGGAATTTTTCCCCAGTGCCCATATCTTCTAGGCTTTTCACCACTTTCTCCTCTATAAATTTCAGTGTCTCTGGTTTTATGTGGAGGTCTTTGATCTACTTAGACTTGAGCTTTGTACAAGGAGATAAGAATGGATAAATTCACCTTCTTCTGCATGATGACTGCCAGTTGTGCCAGCACCATTTGTTAAAAATGCTGTCTTTATTCCAATGAATGGTTTTAGCTCCCTTGTCAAAGATCAAGTGACAATAGGTGTGTGGGTTCATTTCTGAGACTTCAATTCTATTTTATTGATCTATCTGTCTGTTGCTATACCAGTACCATGCAGTTTTTATCACAATTGCTCTGTACAGCTTGAAGTCAGGCACGGTGATTCCACCAGAGGTTCCTTTGTTATTGAGAATAGTTTTTGCTATCCTAGGTTTTTTATTATTCCAGATGAATTTGCAAATTGCCCTTTCTAGCTCAGTGAAGAATTGAGTTGGAAGTTTTGGGGGATTGCATTGAATCTGTAGATTGCTTTCGGCAGGATAGCCATTTTGACTATATTAATCCTGCCAATCCATGAGCATGAGAGATCTTTCCATCTTCTGAGGTCTTCTTCAATTTCTTTCTTCAGAGAATTGAAGTTCTTGTCATATAGATCTTTCACTTCCTTAGTTAGATTCACACCAAGGTATTTAATATTGTTTGGGACTATTGTGACGGGTGTTGTTTCCCTAATTTCTTTCTCAACTTGTTTATCCTTTGTGTAGAGAAAGGCCATTGATTTTTTTTGAGTTAATTAGATATCCAGCTACTGCACTGAAGCTGTATATCAGTTTAGGAGTTCTCTGGTGGAATTTTTAGGGTCACTTATATATGCTATCATATCATCTGCAAACAGTGATATTTAGATTTCTTCCTTTCCAATTTGAATCCACTTGATCTCCTTTTGTTGTCAAATTGCTCTGGCTAGGACTTCAAGTACTATATTGAATAGGTAGGGAGAAAATGGGCAGCCTTGTCTAGGCCCTGACTTTAGTGGGATTGCTTCCAGCTTCTCTTCATTCACTTTGATGTTAGCTACTGGTTTGCTGTAGATTGCTTATATTATGTTTAGGTATGGGCCTTGAATTCATGATCTTTCCAAGACTTTTTATCATGAAAGGGTGTTGAATTTTGTCAAATCCTTTCTCAGCATCTAACGAGATGATCATGTGATTTTTGTTTTTGAGTTTGTTTGTGTAGTGGATTATGTTGATGGATTTCCATATATTAAACCATCCCTGCATCCCTGGGATGAAGCCTACTTGGTCATGATGGATGATCATTTTGATGTGTTCTTGGATTCTGTTTGCGAGGATTTTATTGAGTATTTTTCATCGATATTCATGACAGAAATTGGTCTGAAGTTCTCTTTCTTTCTTGGATCTTTGTGTGGTTTAAGTGTCAGAGTAATTGTGGCTTCATAGAATGAATTGGATAGAGTACCTTCTGTTTCTATTTTGTAGAATCGTTTGAGGAGTGTTGGAACTAGTTCTTCTTTGAAGGTCTGATAGAACTCTGCACTAAACCCATCTGGTCCTGGGCTTTTTTTGGTTGGGAGACTATTAATGACTGCTTCTATTTCTTTAAAGGAAAAGGGACTGTTTAGATCGTTAATCTGATCCTGATTTAACTTTGGTACCTGGTATCTGTCTAGGAAGTTGTCCATTTCATCCAGGTTTTCCAGTTTCATTGAGTATAGCCTTTTGTAGTAGGATCTGATGATGTTCTGGATTTCCTCAGGATCTGTTGTTATGTCTCCTTTTTCATTGTTATTATTCCTTTTTCATTTCTGATTTTGTTAATTAGGATACTGTCTCTGTGCCCTCTAGTTAGCCTCGCTAAGGGTTTATCTATCTTGTTGATTTTCTCAAAGAACCAGCTCTTGGTTTAGTTGATTCTTTGAATAGTTCTTTTTGTTTCCACTTGGTTGATTTCAGCCCTGAGTTTGATTATTTCCTGCTGTCTACTCCTCTTGGGTGAATTTGCTTCCTTTTATTCTAGAGCTTCTGGGTGTGCTGTCAGGCTGCTAGTGTATGCTCTCTCTAGTTTCTTTTTGGAGGCACTCAGGGCTATAAGTTTTCCTCTTAGGAATGCCTTCATTTTGTTCCATAAGTTTGCGTATGTTGTGGCTTCATTTTCATTAAACTGTAAAAAGTCTTTCTTTATTTCTTTCTTTCTTGACCAAGGTATCATTGAGTAGAGTGTTGTTAAGTTTGCACGTGAATGCTGGCTTTCTATTATTTATGCTGTTGTTGAAGATCAGCCTTAGTCCGTGTTGATCTGATAGGATGCATGGGATAATTTCAATATTTTTGTATCTGTTGAGGCCTATTTTGTGACCGATTATATGGTCAATTTTGGAGGAGGTACCATGTGGTGCTGAGAAGAAGGTATATCCTTTTGTTTTAGGATAAAATGTTCTGTAGATATTTGTTAAATCCATTTGTTTCAAAATTTCTGTTAGTGTCCATGTGTCTCTGTTTAGTTTCTGTTTCCAGGATCTGTCCATGGGTGAGAGTGGGGTGTTGAACCCTCCCACTATTATTGTGTGAGGTGCAATGTGTGCTTTGAACTTTACTAACGTTTCTTTTGCCATTTGCTAATCACTAGAGTTAATTGTTATAGCTGTCTCTGGCTGAAGCCTATTCTTCCTGTGATTTTGTTAGCCTCTCTCAGCTGTCCTGGGAGTCCAGCTCTCTTCTGATTCTCAGTGGGCAGAGTACTCTTTTTAGGCAAGTTCTCCTCTTGCATGGAAGGTGCACAGAGTTCTGGTGTTCAGACTTGCCCCCTTGTTGAAGATGAAGGCCCGAAACAGGGCTTGTCCCAGAAGATGGGTTGCCTCCGCAGTCTGCAAGCTCGCAAACTATCTTTCACATTGCCTTCTACTTAGAAAATGGTTCAGTGATATATATATATATATATATATATATATATATATATATATATATATATATATATATGATTTTTGTGAATACATCTTTGTAGTGGTTTTTTTAATACCTCTAAGTGAGAACTCCAGGCAGGTAGGTGCCTGGTAATGACCACCATGGATATTTTAACTCCCATACATTCTGTTTGTGGGAGGAATAGGACTACAGACTTAAATCTGTACCTGAAGTGGCCTTTTTCTTTCATGGCAGATGTGCATCGTTTTGCTCTTCAATTTTCCAATGACTTCCCAGGATCAGAGTGGCCATCCCTCAATAGCCATTAAGTAATATATCTGTGGGTGCTTAAAATAGGATGACTGGTGCTAATAACAATGTGCTATATAATCGTACAAAGCTAAGGATTTGGATATTTGCATTAGGAAGAAATGAGCTCCCCTTCCTTCCATGTTAGCTTGTCTATTGGTGTCTTCCTTATTTGAATCGTTTTTAAGCAGTTGTGTTGGTGATATTTCACAGGCATAGCTTCTGGCATTTCTAGGGGACATAGTCTCATGGCAAACTCCCTGACCCTCTGGCTCTTACAGTCTTTCTACTCTCCTCTTCCACAGTGATCTCTGAGCCTTAGCTGGGGCTCTTGGGTTGTAGGTGTATCTGTTGGGATGAGGATTCATTCACAGCTTTGATTGGTCATGGCTTTCTATAGTTGTCGCCACCTGTTGCAAAAAGAAATGTTCTTGTCAAGGGCTGAACAATACACTTATCTGTATTATAAGAAAAGATTTTAGAATGTGGTTAAGGATCATGCTGGTTTAGTAAAGTAATAGCCGATAGGTTCTCCTCCAGAAGCCACATCTTCACTAGCCCCAGAAAGTTAACTAGGTTTCCAGTACCAGGCATTATGTTCCATTGGTTGAGGGTGTTCTAAGTCCAATTAAAGAGCTGTTGGTTACCAACACTGCACCCTTAGGGTTACTAATGCCATGCTGGTCACTGTTGTTGTTCATAGGTGTAACAGGGTAGGACTGGTAGTTGCTTCCTTCCTTTGGAAGCTTTACATGGCGCCTTCTGGTACCATAAAAGCTAGTTTTTAAGGAAGAAGCTTTCAGGTTGGTTCCAGATTACAGGTCTCTGGATCCTGGATCTGAAGTGCTTAGCGTCTTCAGCAATAGAAGTCTTACCTTACACTTCTGGGGTGGGGGTGGAGTGCAACAAAAGGCAGTAACAATAACCTATAATGTTTTGGTGGTCTCTCAAGATATCAAAAGAGAGCTTTTCAAGCCTGGTGGTAAGGTTTTTGATAGATGGTATATAGCTCTTCTGGGGACCATTGTAAGCTCAAATGAGGAATTTTCATACAAACTATATATGTAAATTGATACAGTTGTGTGGGTATTATAGGTATTTTAGGTAGTTAAGGGCATGATTCCTCATGACTTTTTCAGATACCATATTTTACCCTCTTCAGCCATATTTATCTCCCTCTCCGGTCTTAATTAGAGCCCCCACTGAGTTTTCCTATTTCCCACACCCCACTGGTCCCAAGAAAGCATCTCTTCTAAACAGCAGTTCCTGATTGGCTGGCATTGTCTACACCAGCAATCCTTGGTCTCTCAGGCAGTGCTCAATTAGGTCCTCCTGCAGGAGAGGCTTTTGCAGCTGTACTGCCCTTGGCGTTTACGTGGAGGTGGCCCAGATGTTCCTGTTACAGGTGGTGATGTTCAGGAAGGTTGTAGAGCCTCCAGGAATCGGCCTCCCTGAAGGAAGTAGGTCACTGTTTGAGGTCAGGGGCTGTGGTTTTATAGTTCTCCCTACTTTCTGCCCATGATGATTCCAACTACCTATGCAGTGTGCCTGATGACGCACGCTCCTGCTCTGTCACACCTTTCCCACCATGATGGACTAACTCCCTTAGTCAAACTCTTTCTCCCCCAAAGTCCTGGTATTTTATTACAACAAATGAGAACAGTAACTAAGGCAAACATAACCATTACATCTGGCAGAATAATTTATGCTAATGGCTATAATACACAAAAAAAACACAGGTTTTTATGAGTTAACACAATTAAACATTTATGTGTGTCCCTTTGATAACTCTAACCAAGGAAAATCCCCCTGTCTATCTTGTAGTTAAGCCATCTTAGCAGCATATCTGCCCCACTCTTACACTGAAAGTGATAATTTTGCCCTATTCATAGACCACTAGTTTTGTCTAAAAGTCATCATCAGGCCCTGTTGGGAGGTATAAAATCCTGGGGAAGACGACAGGTATTGGGAGAACACCTGTTCTCACCACAAGCTGGGATTCATTTGTTTTAAGTAGTTTCCAGATCTAATGAGCAAGATCCAGGAAAAGAACTGATCGTTCTATACATATGTTAATAGCAAACTGGGGGCTTTGAGTTTATCTGGTAAGTAAACTTCATTAGAGATTATAATGGCCCAGAAGGCATAGCCAATTAGAGCATGTCAGGCTTCAAGTGCCATATGCCAGGTTATAGCAAGAAAGCTGGGTGATCCCCACTGCTTCTCCTATTCTGTTTCTGCAAGTTCTTCATTTGCTATATCCTCTTTGGTCCTTCACAACAAATGTGTAGATGTGTGTGTGTGTGTGTGTGTGTGTGTGTGTGTGTGTGTGTGCTGTGTGCTGGCCAGCACAAACAATGCTCAACATACATTGTAGATGTCGTTAGGGTCTAAATGTACACCCTCGAAAAAGAGACAGAAACTGACCTTGTGGAAGTGGGGAGTTGTCTAATTTTTATATCCTTAATCACTAGCATGGCAAAGATTCCACACTCCTACATGCATGATTTCACAGTGGGAAATTTCGCCCAGACTTGTATGTCTTTCACAAAACAAACAAGCAGAACAAAAACAAAAATCCTCCACATAAGCAGTATGTTTTTATATTTTTAATTTATTTTATGTTTAATTATGTTTATGTGTGCGTACATATATATAGTTACATGCATGTGGGTTTACGTGCCCTTGGAGGCTAGAGGCACTAGTTCTCCTGAAGCTGGAGGTTACAGGTAGTTGTGGGCTGCCAGATGTAGGTCCTGGGAACTAAGCCGCTGCAGAAAGAATGCACATTCTTCACACTGCGCCATCTCTACATCCTCGAATACATGTGCTTCTTAAATAAAGATTATTAGAAGCAAATATTACTGGGCAGAATCTACTAATTAGTTGAAACGAGGAGTATTTGGCAAAGATCATATTTTAAGACAATCACCACTGGAGTCTGGGAGCTTGGAGGAAAAGTACTTGACTGATGTCCCTGAAGTATGATACCCAATACTGCAAATCAGCAAAGGGAACAGTAGGAGCTTTTCCTTAAAAATATTGACTTAAAATGTTAATGATTAATGATGTCAAGATGAGACAGAGAGTCCAGAAACAAATTTAGACTTCGAATGACTTAGGCTTGTTTCCTTGATGAAGCAAAAGAGGGCACTTCAAAAGAAATGAGTTGACACAGCTTCATGATCATAGAAAGAGTCAGAGATGCCAGGAGACCGGGGAAGGAGTAGATAGAGTTGATATAATAAGGATCGTGCCACATCTTGGCTACAATGGGACAGAGGTCTCTGTTCTCTTGAAAATACTACGTCAAGAATAATGGCGGTGCTTAGTTTAACATGGGTTAGCGCTGGATGCTTCAGGAAGACTCTGAATCTTCTCTATGATTAATATAATTCTACAAGCTCAAATGAGTAACTTTCTTAGATTGCCACAAATATGGGTGTAATAAAAGATCTGGCCCCTGTTCCTCATAGCTAGTCACAGTGTTATATAACATGCCTGGGTCTGAAAAACAACCTCGGAGCTAGGGGAGGAAGAATCTCTGCTTAGCTTCCTCTCTGCCTTCATAAATCTAATTACTAACCACCCTTCAAGATCCCTATACAGTCCAACTTCGCTGCTAATCTTCCCCTAATTACCAAGGCCCATGGTGCTTTCTCTCTCATCTATGAGTTGCTATATTAGCTGGAATCAATGTCAAGCAGCTTAAACTCATTGTCCTCTAATTGGGTTCATTATGGATGCTCTGATGAAAGCAGGACCAGGGATGGAGTTTTTTCCCAGGGCATCATTATTTCCTTGTATACATGATAATGTAGAATTTGCTGGCTACACATGAAGTAGCTCATTTATAATGGCAGTTCAGTTTTGTGCCCTAAGAAACAAGCTGGGAGAATGCCCCTAAAAGTCTGTTGACTAGATGGATAGGCAAATGGATGTAATTGATTGCATAGTTTGTGATAAGTGACCCCTTTTGTCAGATTATATTTTTGAAAGTGGCAATAAATTGTGGTTTACAATCATCTCAAGTCACCTATTGGGAAGGAATCCTGGATTCCTGACCTCTGAAGGCAAATCCACATTTTATCCTTTCCTCAGGAAGGGTAATGAGTATTCTCCTAAAAAAAAAAAAAAAAAAAAAAAAAAAAAAAAAAAAAAAAAAAAAAAAAAAAAAAAAAAAAAAAAAAAAAAGTGTAGCTGATGGGCATTGTTCAACAGAGAAATTGATAGATTGAAGACTGAGATATCCTGAGCCTTGGAAGAGGAACTGAGAAAATTCTACTTCATGCCAAATTTCCTTATTTGAGATTAAGACAATGGAATATGAGTAGATCATCTAGAGAAGAACAGAAGGTTGACAACGGGGATAGTGACATGGTAGAGGCATTTCAGCAGATGAAAGTATAACTATGGGAAAATAGTAACAGCCATAATAACCAATTTTCTGGTTCTGAGAATGCTGTGTGGCCAAAAAACATTAGTTTTCATACTCCAAGTTAATTGTCACAGTCATGAGGGCAACCATATGGAAGATCTTAGGGATTGAACCTGTGGCATCAGGCTTGGTGGCAGCCACCTTTCCCACTGAGCCATCCCACCAGATTCTGTCTAAATTTTTTCAGGATGGTATTTGTCCCATTCACTTCTATATTGTCTATGATACATATCAAGATAGATTTGATTAAACTCTATCAGAAACTTGTACTTTTCAAAGTCAGCATATAATTCTTCCTGTTCTTTCCCTATCAGATTTTGCATAGCTCTCAAGTTTCCCCCTGGAAGTGTCTGATCGAAGGAATGGGTTGCCAGTCATACAACTTCTAGGACCTGTTTTCTAAAGCCAAAATGCCCTAGATTGATTGTACTATAATGATTGAAACTGCTGCAACCCATTTCACACTAAGGTCAGAAGCCATGAGAAAGAAAACTGTGAAATGGATGAAGGGAAGCTGGGATCATGTAAGGAACCAGGGTCCACCCATCCAGTTTGAGCCTGAGGAAGAGCTTCAGATGGCAGAAACAGAGAGAAAGAAGAAGACATGAACCAAAGCTGCCTCAACTGGAACTCTGATACCTGGGAGTGGGAACTAAAAATAAAGATCACAGAATGCAGCAAGTGTAACTGTCTCTTCGTGGCTCTCAGCAAGGGAAGATGAGCCCTGGGGAAGCCTTTCACAGATCTCACACCAGAGTGCACATCAGAATCTCTGGGGAGGGACAACTAAGAGGCACATTTTAAGAATGTAATTTTAAAATTCTGCATAACATATATCTCCCACTTCTTCATCCATGGGCACAGTAGTAATAAGAATCAGTGCAGCAAAGAGAAGAGCACAGAAGTCAGCTTAGTGTAACACAACCTGTGCTCCGGTGTGAGATGACAGTAGACTTGTGTTCCACCAGGTACAGCCCTATGACCTGAAATAATATACTTGGCCTCTTTAAAGAAATACAATGTGAATAAATATAATAGTTCCTGTATTAATAAATATAATAGTGTTATTAGCATGACTGAGATGATTTCCCCCCAAATGCCTGGCACAACGCTTTGCATGTGGCAATGCTCAATCTGCATGAAATACACAAAAAATAAATAAATAAAAATGGGGTGGTTATCACGACACAAACAGGAAAGGTCAACAACATACAGAAGAAATTAAGAAAACAGGTAGCAACCCTGTTCAGAGAAATATTCCAAGGCTACCAAGAAGAGTCTGAGGTCAGAGATAACCCCTGTTCGTGACCACTCATTCACATTTATCACAGGACTCAGAGTGAATGCTCATGATAACTAACTGTTTAGAAAGCTGTATGCAAAGACCTCCCAGTGTCCTCACATGAGAAACAGTAAGCACAGTAAGGAACACAAAGGTTAGGGGTGAGGCGAGGTGAATAATAGTGTGTTCTGTGCAAGCGCAGAGAGCTGAGTTCAATCCCCAGAGCCACATAAAAAGCTTTGTGTGATCATACAGTATCTGCAACCTACATGCCGTGTTGCAAAGAATGGGGGCGAGTAGAGACAAGAGGTTTCTGGGGGTTGCTCGTTAGCAAACCTATATCAACAGTCAGCTCCAGATGCAGTGAGAGATGAGCATGACCCACAAATACACCTCTGACCTTCACATGTGAATTCATTCACAGGTACACAAACACACACACACACACACACACACACACACACACATAAACAGTTACACTCAAACACACTCACAGGCACACACACTCACAGTTACACTCACACAGCCTGTAAAAGAAGCCTGGGATCCCATTTGTCGTGAGATTCCAGAACACTCAAAGTAACAGTAAATAGCAAATTCAGAATCCTTCTCTCTAGTCATGACTAAATAGAGGAAAATCAGATAAAGTTCTTATAAATTGCCAACAATTACTGCTCAGGTAATCAGAGTGAGCCCCCTCTCAGCTGTGATATCTGTTATGAAAACTTCCTGGCAAATGATAGGAGCTGATCTGTGCCCTATATTTAACACCTGAAGTCCCTGACTTCTGTTGACATACGTGCTAACACAAAGATAAAGATTCTGTGATGTCGCACACACTGATACCCCAAATGGAATACCCTTTAAATAGCCAGTCAGTGACCAAGGAATGTCAGAGCTGCGCCTGTGCAGAATCTGCCTAAGGACATTGATTTATCAGAGAGTTCATGAGAGATGCTGATATAAATATATAAACAATAATAGTTAGAAGACCATTTGTATCATATTCAAATATTGAATATAACATGAGTTGAAAAGATGTGAATCTTCTAATTTTTATGGCAACCTAAGAGGGTGGTCCTGAAAAGATGTTTGAGAAAAATTTGAAGTATTTCAATAGAACCAAACAAAATATGTTATATGAAATTCTCAAAGAACTAATGAAAATATTTTTTTAAATAAAGCATAATATACACCTCACAATTTTTTTTTCATTACCCACAACCAGTGTGTACTGAAATAATGCCAATGTTTGTTTTAGGTAGGTGTCTTAGTCAGGGTTTCTATTCCTGCACAAACATCATGACCAAGAAGCAAGTTGGGGAGGAAAGGGTTTATTCTGCTTACACTTCCACATTGCTGTTCATCACCAAGGAAGTCAGGGCTGGAACTCAAGCAGGTCAGAAAGCAGGAGCTGATGCAGAGGCCATGGAGGGATGTTCCTTACTGGCTTGCTTCCCCTGGCTTGCTCAGCCTGCTCTCTTATAGAACCCAAGACTGCCAGCCCAGAGATGGTCCCACCCACAAGGGGCCTTTCCCCCTTGATCACTAATTGAGAAAATAACCCACAGCTGGATCTCATGGAGGCACTTCCCCAACTGAAGCTCCTTTCTCTGTGATAACCCATCTGTGTCAAGTTGACACAAAAACTAGCCAGTACAGTAGGATAGAAGCATCTAATATACAAGAACTACATGTATGGGTATTCTGATGCTAAGGTCCTGTTCCCCAATTGGTTCTTGATCTAGCAGTAAAGAAGCCATGGGCCAATTGTTGGACGAAAGGGGTAGGTGGGATTTCTGGGCCTCTACAGACAAGCTGGCAGATGCAGGGCAGAAGAAGAATTCACCATGCTTCAGAGGGAGAAAAGCCAACCAACCATGAGCTAGGACTAAAATATAACTGAGCAACTAAAGTTGAGGGCAGGTGGAGAGGTACAGAGTTAAGACTATTGATAAGGGCATGCTTCTCCAAGTGGGAAATAAGTAGTGCCCAGCAATTGTGCCAATAAGGCAAGTTAAAATTGAACAGCTGTGTGAGTCTGTGTTTTTCATCCACAGATCCAATATTCTCTGGGCAAGGGGCTGGCAGCACGGTTTGTTCCCAGAGCTAAGGTAGGATGGCAAAAGTTACATGCTACACTATTAAGACAGAATGGCGCTTCCCTTAGCTCCTTACTATTTCTTAACTTGTCCTGGGAGAAGCCAGTCTTTCTCAAGAGAAATGTCTTTCTCACGCCCTTTGACACACAGATCATGTGTTAACTTTACTGAGTGCTGTGCACAGAGGTTGATTAATCCCTCTGAGGGAACTTGAACAGAGTAAAGCCCAATTCAATGGCACTAATTAGAGCTATTGAGGGCTTTCTACTTAAGGGAATTCACACTAAGTGTTCTTATATGACTTGAACAAAAGGTTCAGAAACTTAGTTGTTTTTTAAAAATATATGGCTCTCCCACTGGGCCTCAAGCCTAGAAAAAGAACCACGGACAACTAAGGAATACCAAGAGCCTAAGGAATACCAAAGAGTCTTCCTTGTGGAAGAGCACTATGCAGACTGGGGAAGATATATAGTGCTCCTATACATCAGTATAGACTGAAAAGGTTAAAATGGTGGCCCGTGTCCAGCCCAGGGCTTGGGCTGATGGGTGAGT
The DNA here is from genome assembly GCA_902729485.2 of Mus minutoides. Classification (NCBI taxonomy): domain Eukaryota; kingdom Metazoa; phylum Chordata; class Mammalia; order Rodentia; family Muridae; genus Mus; species Mus minutoides. The sequence goes on along the minus strand of LR750447.1, from coordinate 293,154 downwards.
GGGGCCATGGGAAGTTTTGACTGTGCACATCCAACACCACCACAGGACCCCACTCTGGGGGTTGGGGAAGCACAGTCTGAAGTCCCTGGAGAAGTGCTAGAGTTTAGCTCATGGGTCCCCTGGCCACGCAAAGGTCAGGGATGGCAGGGATGGTCTCTTCTTCTTCCCCTATTTTTACTATTATTATATTAGGCCTTTTCATAATGTCCCAGCTTTCCTGAATGTTCTGTGCTTGGATCACTTTAGATTTAACACTTTCCTTAACAGAGGTACCTTATCTTCTACCACGTCTTCACTGACTGAGCTTTTCTCTTCCGTCTGTCAGTCAGGCTTGCCTCTGAGGTTCCTGTTCAAGTTTCTAAACTTTCATTTCCACTTTGTCCACAGTTGGGGTTCTATTTATCTACTCTATTTCCACTTGTAAGTCTTGAATGGTTTCCTTCATTTCATTCTACTGTTTGTGCTACCACAGATTTCTCTAAGGGACTTATTTACTTCATATTTAAGGACATGTTCATAATATGTATTTGGACAACCTTGTGTTGTGCTTCAGTTATACTGCATTTCCCAGGGTCTACTGTAATAGGGATGCTTGGCCTTAGTGGAGACATATTGTCCTGGCTGTTATTGATTGTGTTTTTATGCTGGTGTCTAGATATCTGGATTTGGGATACTGTAATTCTAAGTGCTGATATCTGGTCCTGTCTGTTGAATGGATGTTCTGTTCCTTGGTTTCTGTTTTCCTCTCTGGTTCTTAGAAGAGTGTGCTGGCTTTGTTGACTGGTGTAGAATGCTTCTGAGATTTTGCTAGGTGTAACTACTGGGGGTTCTGTTTAGAATGTGTTTCTTGGTATTGGGAGCTGACACTTAGCGATGGAAATAGACTAAAAGGGACAGGGCTGAGGGAGTCTACAGGAGAATGTATCAGTCCACAAAAACCACAGTCAAGCTGCAAAGAGTGAAAGACAGAGAAAATTGTGAAAACTGCAAGAGAAGGTCTCAAGGCATGGAACTGGACAGCAGTATGATTAATGGCTGATTCCTCATTAGATAACTGGAAGCTAAAAGGTAGAAGGAATAACAAATTCAAAATTCTGAAAGAAAAAAATAATCTGCCAACAAATTAAAATGATCTTTCAACATGAAGCTGAAACAAAGAGAACCATACAGAAAAATGGAGATAATTCATGTCTAGCATCTCTACTTTACAGGCAACACCAAGAAAAGCTTCTGAGATAAACGTAAATGACAGAACAGAATAAATTCAAGCTACGAGGGAAGAAAAAGAACATTGTAAGTGGAGGTTAAGTAGAAAATAGCACATAAATGTATTTTTTATTTTTCCTTTTTAGTTGCTCTTAAAAGCCCTGATGTTTCTATAATGTAATAATTATAGCATAATTAGATTATATTTATGGCATAGATATTGACAGCACATACTATATATTACCATAAAATAAAAAGGAATAAATGGGAGTGATGATGGGGTAGAGTTGACATATTTTATCAAAAATTTTATCACTGATTGATTAACCAGAGAAGATTTTAATAGGACAAAATATATATTATAATTCATACCCTAACCGCTAAGTAATAACCCAAACAATGTCACTAAAACAAACCAACAGAATAATAAAATGCCACAGAAACTAATAGCTGTTAAACAGAAGAGGGAAATGTTAGCATGAAACATGCATAAAAAAATAAAATGAAATATTTAAATCCAAAGGTAGCAACACTTGGATTAAGTATGAATGAAAATAGTATCCTATACAAAAGGCAGAAACTGTCCAATGAGATAAAGACTAAGTCTTAACTATGTGCTAGTTTCCAAAGTACATAAAATGGAATCTAGTACCATAAACTCATTTCCTTTTATTATGAGCCTTTGAAGCCAACCTTGGGATCAATTATAGTAGGAATGATTTAAAAGTATAGTTTCTCAATACAAGAGACATTCTCAAATAACCAGTAGACAGGTCTGTTTCCATCCTAATAACAACAATTCTCTTCTCCTTATGTCTCCACACCACAAAAAAATTAAAGCTGCAGTTGAAAGAATATACCTTTTATTCAATGTGTTCTATGTTCATTGACGATAATTCAGTAACATACACATTCAGTCATCCTATACTATTATAAGAATTCAATGAAGTATATCATAAAGCAACAGAAAACTGGCTCTGCTTCACTCCACAGAACCCAACCTGATTGTCTTTTCCTTTTCCTTTATGTCTTGGAAGGAAGAGAAATTAATTGCTCAGGAGCTGTTCTGCCATGTCCTCCTCATTCACACGAAGGAGGCAAGAACATTTCCTCTGCAAGTTTTTAAATTTGAGTTTATAAGAACCAGAACTTGTGTCGTAAAAACTTAAATTCAAGACCTGGATCTAGGATACAGAGATAGTAGAAATTCTCAAACTCTTGATAGTTTTATAGAATATTAATAGGTATCAAATGAGAGAAAAAGATTTTGTGGAGAAATGCCCATAAAAGAATGGAGTAAACCATAAAAAGGTGACCCTTTCTTTTTCCTAATATTATTTTATTTGTCTTAATAAAAATTAAAGAATTTTTCTTTTATTATAATTCTTAATACTTATAGTATAATGTGATTCATTCTATATTTATTTATATTTACATGTTCATATTGTATGATGATCTATTAGGGTTATTAACAAATACATTCTAATTTTCACACTTGTAGCTCATTTTAAAGGTACAGGAAGTCAATCTATAATCAATAAACAATAGCTTAGTATTAACTACTGTCACCCTGTTGTGGTATAGAGCACTGCTGAACACTCAACCTCCCTGGAACTTTGAGGCTACTGACTAAATTGTCCTGACATCCTCTTCTCCCTATACCCCAGGCTCTGACAGACACTGTCCCATTCTTTATTTCTATAAAATCGGTTTTTCAAATTTCCATATAAATGAAGTTGTGATGGTTTGTATATGCTCAGCCCAGGGAGTGGCATTATTATTATGGTATGGCCCTGTTGGAGTAGGTGTAGACTTGTTAGAGTAGGTGTGTCTCCTGGCCTGGGAGCCAGTATTCTGCAAGCAGCCTTCAGGGAAAGATGTAGAATTCTCACCTCCTCCTGCACCATGCCTGCCTGGATGTTGCCATGATTCTGCCTTGATGATAATTGACTGAACCTCTGAACCTGTAAGCCAGCTCCAATTAAGTGTTCTTATTAAGAGTTGTCTTGGTCATGGTATCTGTTCACAGTAGTAAAACCCTAACTAAGACAGAAATCACACAGTATCTACATTTCCATGACTGGCTTATTGTACTTACCATAAATTCCTTCAGACCTCTAAATGTTGCCAGAAATGACAGCATTTCATTCTTTTTTCCTATTATCCCACTGTATATGTGTCTACACATATCAAAGTTTTCTTGTCAGTTCTAGTGATTGGCATTTCTATTGATTCTGTGTCTTGTTTACTATATAAATCATGCTACAATAGGCATGAAGTTCAGATATCACTTTGACATACTTGTTCTTATAAAACCCTGAAAGATCTCTCTCATAGTTAGAGTTTTATTGCTATGAAGAGACACTAGGACCGTGGCAACTCTTATAAAGGAGAACATTTAATCTGAGTTGGTTTACAGTTTCAGAGGTTTAGTCTATTATCATCATGGCAAGAAGGCAGACATGGTACTAGAGAAAGAAGTGAGAGTTCTACATCTTGATCTGCAGGCATCAAAAGGAGACTGTGGCCACGCTGAGTGCAGTTTAAGCATAGGAGACTTCAAAGCCCACACCACAGTGACATATTTTCTCCAACAAGGCCACATCTACTCCAACTAACTCATACTCCTAATAGTACCACTGCCTATGGGCCAAACATTCAAACACATGAGTCTGTGGGGAGCCATACCTACTCAAATCACAACCCCCAAGTAGCTGAAGGAATCAATCCTCAACAACAATAAAAAGTAGCTAGAGACATCACATTACCTATTATCTTTCAGATATTTATGTGCAATGTGTCCCACAGGCTGGTCCCTATCTAGTGGCGCTGTTTTGAGAGGCTTTGGGCCTTTTTGGACATGGGACTTGATTGACAAACATGAAACATAAGGAAGGTCTTGTGCATTTCACACCAGGCCTGCCTCAGCCCAACTTCTAGCTTCTGGTTCCACCAAAGTGTGGCAATCCAAGCTGTAAACCCTCTGAACCATGAGCCAAAACAAGGCTCTTCTCCCTTGAGTTGCTCTTGCCAGGTCCTCTGTCACAACAACAAGAAGTCTATAATTTACTACCTGACTCAAAACAATATGGAGAATCTAAAGACATTAAGGAGGAGTAAATGAGAGGGTCTGGATGGAGTGAGAGAGAGGGGAATTGGTGTAATTGTATTATAATCTCAAAAAATAAGGAAATAATTTTTAAAACATAGTACTGGCATACAAAACACACAAATAAACCAATAGTAACAATAGAGACCCAGAAATAAAACCATATATTTACAGCCAACTAACCAACAACACATCAAGAATATACATTGTAGGAAGGACCATCTCTGCAAATAGTGCTGAAGAAACATGGCCTTGGTATTCAGAAGAGGAAACAAGGTCCTAACCCCCATCATACACAAAAATCAATTCAGAATCAAAAACTTAACTGTAGGACCAATAGGTATGATGAGTCTACAGAGGAAGCACAGGAGCAATGCAGGACGCTGAGCCTAGCCACGGTTTATTTTGTATTAGGACTCAAACCAACAGACAGCAAAAGCTAAACCAGGCCAATGGGAATAAAGGAGAATCAAGTGACTACATGGTTCAACAGCTCCAGAGTGGAGAGACAACCTACAGAATGGGAGGTCTTTGTAAGCCAGTAATTATTTTAAGTGGGAACTGATGCTGGAGGAGTTCCTGGGTAGGAGAGGCACATGGCACTGTCCCCAGATTTGACTAAGTATACGGAACTAATTTGTCCAGAAGATAATCTGAGAACTGCTACTTCTGAGCAACTCAGTGTGCGCATGAGAGAAAGCTGAATTTCAGAAAGAAAACAAAATGGCTTACCGGAAGCATGGGTAACCATGGAACCAGTCCTTCAACCTAAGCTGCCAGGCCGATAGCAGAAGAATGTCTGTGCCCTGCTTTTCTCATGAGTCCACCTCTGTATCTGTTCCCAGAAAAATTCCAGTTTGTCTCACATCTTAAAACTTCTATAACATTATAATGAAGAATACTGCCTTTATCCTTTGACTGAGAGGTAAGTTAATTCAACTTGTAAATAACAGTAGCTATAATTCTTTAATTAGGAAATATTTCCTTTCCTCTCCATTCCTATGATTTTTTCTCTCTTCCTGCTACTGTACTCCATGATGTCACAAAGATAGGCACTGTTTTCTATTTTCCATATAATCTCATGTTAGTGAAGATATCCTTACAGCTAGCATAAGCCAAATATTAACTCTAATTATACTAATCAAAGATTCTAAGTGATAAGCCTGGTTCATTCTTGAGGTTATCATTTGCAATGAACAGACTGTTTTTCTGTGTTGAAATCCTAAATTCAGTGTGATAATATTTAAAAACAGACTTTTAATATTTAAGATATTAGATATATATTTTATACATTTATATAAATATAAATATAAAATATTTAAAGTGAGGAGGGTCGTCCCCTCGTTGCTGCTATTAGCATCCTCATCTATAGGATGGAACACAGGGCTCCCAATGGAGAAGTAGAGAAAGCACCCAAGGAGCTGAAGGGGCCTGCAACCCTATAGGTGGAACAACAATATGAACTAACCAGTACCCCCAGAGCTTGTGCCTCTAGCTGCATATATAGAAGAAGATGGCCTAGTTGGCCATCACTGGAAAGAAAGGCTCCTTGGTCTTGCAAACTTTATATGCCCCAGTACAGGGGAATGCCAGGGCCAAGTAGTGGGAGTGGGTGGGTAGATGATCAGGGTAGGGAACTTTGGGGATAGCATTTGAAATGTAAATAAAGAAAATATCTAATAAAAAATAGTGAACAGGAAGCTATCATGTCCTGTATTCACCAAATAAGAAGAATACAAGAAGTCAAAATTCTACCTACCAGAAGAGGAACTTCACCTTGATACCACCATGCTGGCACCCTGATATCAGACTGTTAGCCTCCAGAACTACAAGAAATAAATGTCTATTGTTTATAAGCCAGCCAGTCAATGGAACTAAGTCATCACAATCCAAGCTAGAAGATAATTATTTGATGTACCCAATATTACAGTGAACATTTTTACATTTACATAGTTATTAAATATCATGAGGGCAATAGTATCAAATCCATCTAAGGAATAAGACACTGTAGACCAGGAAGCACTGCCCAAGCCTACACTGATAGCTAGCTGAGCTGCAGGTTAAATAGTCACAATGGGACTCTAGAGTCCCACTCTTAACCACTCACCATATGGATGGTTAGCTTTAAGTGTTCCCGGCAGGTCTGTGCCAAGGCTACCAAGGCTAGAATAATCAATCTGATATGATGACTAAGAAAACAGAAAGCATTAATGCGATATTGATGCTCAGTCTGTCTCTCAACAGCACGCCCATCTCTCTCCTCTACAAAGTATCATTTTTTATCATGTTTCTTCCAACTTCGTGCAAGGATGGTGGTAGATCTGATAACCAGAGGCTGTCTTCTCTGAGTGATTCTACTCTAAGTATGCAAATGTAGGGGCCAGCTCGGCACTAAACGACAACAGACACTGCACCATATTCAATAGCCTGTGAAGAAACTAACATTTGAACAGAAGGTACAATGATTAATTTTGTGGATCAAATTTATGACTGAGAATAAAAGAATACATTCAATGCAGTCTTTGGGTGCTTAAGTAGTAATGATGGCTTCTCAACACAACATGCCATCTAGTCTCCTATGCATCAGTTTGGGTTTGGACTAATAAAAACCTGTGCATACAACTTGCTGTTGGGCTCCCTGGTCAGCCTGCCTGTGCCTGTTTTGATTTTGTAGCTCAGGAAGATGATCTCCCAGGACAGTGTCACGAGGCTCCCTGGCTATCTGGCTTCCAATATTTGTCTACTAGAAGGCTCCGAATGACATCAGAAAATAGGAACACAAATATGTGAAGGCATTATCCCAACCCCCTCCCTGCCAGAATGCAGCTTGGCGCTGGTTTATTCCTCTTGTTCAAAGCCACAGTGCTAGCCAGGGCTGTATTTCACTCATGGTTGGTTAATGGCTCCTTTTCATTGGCGTTCTATGCTGAGCTAAGCACACAACTACTCAACCTATACTGACCCTGAGTGACTCAAGGCTATTAAGTCTGTGACCCTGTCTGATTATAGCTCTTTGTTTAAAATAATAAGATCAGTACACAGTCAAATGAACCACAAAACAATTGGCTCTTTTTTCACGGCCTAGGCGGCTTTCTAAGTCTACTCCCAGCACACCCATGTGCACATGCGCAGGAAATGGGAGGCGGGCAGCTGCTCTTCTCCATTGAGAGTGTCTGGGATCCTCTTGAGCACCCACTGACTATATACCACAGCCTACTTCCTAGAGTTTGAACTAGGGACATCTTAGATTGAAATTTTCATTAGAAGAGAGTTTTTTTATGTACGTATGTGTACCTGAGTGTACAGATGTGATGTCATGAAGGCCAAAAAAAGGGTGTCGGGTCCCCTGGAACTGGAGTAGAGACCTGTGTGGGAAGCCCACTCTTGCTGCTGGCAATGGAACCTAATTCCTCTGCAAAAGCAGCCAAGTGCTTTTAACCACTGAGCCGTCTCTCCAGACCCCAAATTCCTTCACGAATAAAAGTGAGAATTTTTGAAAGAATTTCTTTCAACTACCAAAAGCAATATTCAGTTGCTTCTGAAACAGCTTACACGTCAGGTCTCTTTTGATACCTCAAGTCACTGAGAATTATTTTGTCTTGATTAAAGAGACTATCATTTTAATGAATCGTGAAAGTCATGATATTTTAATTTCACCAGACATCCTGTAAGTGTAGGCGAGAATATTTTCAATTTTCATATTACTTTCGGGAAAAGAGAATTTTTCTTTTTTAAGTCGGTGAAAAATAAAAAATAAAAAAAGCAAAGGAAACCAACTCCTTCTATGTATTACAATATTGAAGACATTTTAAAAGTACAAGCGTACTTCTAGAAAGTTCTAATAGAATGTAAAAACATGACAAGTTTGTTTAAAGAAATACTTAGAAACAAAAACATGAGTGCGAATGAGCTCAAAGACAAGAAAACATTGTGTGGAGTATTTTTCTTAACCCTGACAGAGAGTATGTCACTGAGGAAAACTGTCAAGATAGCTCATTCCATTATGGTCTTTTATAAATATTGAATTTTATTTTATTTTAATTTTATGTTAAATGAGACATTTTATTTTAAATAAAATAGAGTTTATTTTAAATAAAATAGAGTTTATTTTAAATGAGACAGTTTTAGTCTTTTTAATATCAAACCACCTAGTATGACTAGCGATGATGAAATTAATAGTAAATAAGTATTTGGCATGTGTTCCATTTCAGGCAGTGTTCTGTGCTTTATAAATAACATTCAATTTCCACTGCAAATGGGCAGTTGCTATTATTGAACATCATGAACCAGAAAGGCTTCAACAAGCTTTACACACCTTTAACTCAGTCCCAGCACCAAGCTTGAGGGTCATGATAGTGACATTCATTCAAACATGGGAGACGACTTGCTCAAAGCTCATTGTAAACCTAAGAACTCCACAGAGTACACCAAATTCTCAGCTCGAAGCTCCCCACCTTATCGTGGAGACAACTAAGGCTTAAAAGAACACGGGTAATACTTTCAAGTCCAGCTGGCTTCCCTAGAGAAGCCAGAAATGAGGTAGAGTAACGGACAGGCACAGATGGACTCATAGTCTATAGATGATGTCTGGTCTGAGTGCTGGCTACATTGGTTTGTGATGAGAGCTGATTGACAGATCTGCTTCAGTCTCTCCCCTTGGCTTGCCAACTAGATTCCTTGCTCTCTAAAGACATGTCTCTCCCCAAACTTAAGGCCCTTCCTTAATTGCTCAACCTTGACTTCATCATGTCTTTAAAGACCCTTCAAATTTTGATCTGGGAGGGTGGGGATTAGTTTAATGTAAGAATGAATAAGGGGGAGGCAGGATTCAACCCATACCAATAAATAGATTGTTGGAGAAATGACAGAAACTAAAACTCAAAAGTCTACTTAAAATCACTGATTCATGATGATTAGTGAGAGCTAAGCCCAGGCCACTGTCCCCCCCAGACTCAGGAAACTGGGGACATCGTGTTCTTTCTGAGACACTATGACATGCACATTTATGACTCAATTTCCCCGGGTGAAGGAAGGTGATAGATGAGTGTAATGCCCATCTCTCTCCCATTAGCCTCAGACCTCTCTTTGGATAATAAATCCTGAAGCTCATCTGAGCCACCCATCTGCTCTTAAATCACTTGATCAAGTATCGCAGCCCTGGATCTACGGCAGGTCTAGGCAGAGCTAGATTAGATTCCAAACAAAGCTTTGTGAGGACTAAGTCACTTTAAATTGACCCAAATTTATCTTCTTAGAGTTTCATTATTCTAACAAACTCCTCACATTCCCTTTTATGCCACAGGACATAGTCTTATGTTTTTTATTATTATTATTATCATTATCTTTATTATTATTATTATTATTATATTGTTGTTATTATTGTTTTCTTATTATAGCTTTTCAGTATTTAACACTGAAGATGAAATGCAGACTGTTCCAACCTTAAACAACAAAAACTGAAGGGTGACAATGTTCCCTTAACATGAGGTCTTTTACCGCATGGTATACTTGTAACAATTACTAGGTGGGACAGGTTCAGTCTTCTCAGAGGATGTTTTAAATCTCATGTTGACAAGTTTGTTCTACAAGAATAAACTTGGGCATTCCACAAAGCCTAGAGTTATTATTTAAATGGATGTGAAGCAGGGTGTGAATTCTACACATACCTTTCAAGCAATTTGCTCATTACCAAGTGTCCAACCAAGCTGTGTGTTTTTTTTAATTATAAAATAATAATTAAACACCCTGAAAGTGAAAAAAAAACTTTCTCATATGAGGAAATTTCAACTACTGTTTTTATATGTCTAGAACTTTATGAGAATTACAATCTATTTTAGACCATCTACATTTTATCTACTTTTTCTAGATTTATTTTTATTCTATGGACGAGTGTTCTATCTGCACTTACACCTGTGTGCCAGAAGAGGGCATCACACCCCATTATAGATGGTTGTGAGCCACCATGTGATTACTGGGAATTGAACTCCAACCTCTGAAAGAGCAGTCAGTGCCCTTAGCAGCCTAAAGAGCCATCTCTCCAGCCTCCATTTTATCTACTTCTTAAGCAATCATTCAATGTAGTTTCACTCTTGCTTTACTGAGAATAAAACATAAAGTAGTGAAGACCAGCCTAGAGAATTGGACTAAATACTGAAATCAACGTTTGAAGCCCAGCCCCTCCTTTCCATTGTCTCCACCACAAGAGGCAGGGGGTAGAAAGACAGCTAGCTAGTCAGAAAGATCTAGGCTTTGAATTTCAAGGCAGAAGGGAAGCTGTGCGTAGCATCAAGTAAACATGTCCAAACTTTTGATACTGCAACGAAAGCAATGTCAAAAGCAATGTTGTCTACAAAGTTCACACTAAACCACACTACTGAGTTATATTTTAAAAAGAAAAATCACAAAACACTCTCATAATGTTCTAAGTAAGTTTTCACAGCTATCCTGGGGGCGCATGCAGCCTCTAGAGCTGCAGAGGAAAGGTCTGACTTCAGGGACTGGGGCTAAAACAGCTGAGGTCACTTCTGGTAGGAGAGCAGAGTTAAGTGTCCCCTCAGATCATTCACAGCTCTGTGGGGGACCCCTGTGGCTCTAGGACTGTGTAGAAGCACTTTTTCTTTTTTACTGAAAGTTGCTTGTAGGAAGCCCTTGATCTGTAGGTATTGACCATGCTGTAATGAGGATAATGAACCTTGAAGGTGATTCTTCAGAAAAAAAAAGGGGGGGGTAGGAGGGGGCAGAAGCTATTGAGCATTAACCCATTGCATGCCCTATCTGAAGCAGGACAGAACTGCTGAACTGGTTGGGTGTCAGCTGACCAGACTTCCTCCAGACTCCCAGAATGACTCTCCCTTACATGGTCTTTCTTACTCGCATATGAATGGGTGGATTAAACTCTTTTCTGGTCTTCTTAAATCTCAGTGCCAATAATAAGTATCCGGTCACTGATCATGTTTAACATCCTCAGCAAATCAACTTCCTTCTTTCCCATTGGCTCATTTATTTATACACTTCCCAGAATGCGTTTAAGTTTGCCTTTAAAAACATAGACGTCAAGATAATTCTTAGTAAACAAGATACACCACGGTTCTTCACCCAAATGGATTTGCATGAAAAAGAAAGCTTAAATCCTTGCTTATGATTCATAAATACAATCTGTCACAAATGACACACTACGTGGTGTGGTGATACAGTAAATGTGTAGAAAAAGACATGAGATGGGAAAGGGAAATTCCCATCTTCTCTTATGGTCGTCACATACATAACTCCTTTGTAGTCAGAGGGGTTTTGGAGGTCCCCGTTATCCTACAGAAGTTCCCCTCAGAGGGTAAGTTGTTTCCCTGGCACCTGCCCCAGCATGGTGTCTGCAGCTATCATTTCCTAGTGCCAGAGACTGCCCACCTCAGCATTCCTGTCAGGATTGATTGCCTTTCCTAATGATAATGGGCTGACAGAAAGGAATGGAAGAGAACTACTAAAGATAACGGCTCTACCCAGGTCTCCAAGTTGATCATTCAAGCAGAAGGCGACTTGGCAGCCAGTGAAGAGAGGCAAGCTGTTGAGACCTTGCTGGTGCCATGCTCGTCCTGCCTCCTGTCAGCTGCATGACAGAGTCAAGGATGCTTCAAGCCACGTCCATTGGCCCGCAGTCACTAAATGAAGAACTCCTGACTCAGCGGAGCTAAGTGACCAGGAGGAAAGGTAAGCATTTCCTCCCAAAGAGAAAGAAAATAGATGAATCCTGACTTTGAGAATTTAATTTTTTTTTTTGGTTGTGTTCAAAAGTAGAAGTGGGGATAGAGAGGTAGTTCAGTGGTGAAGAGCACTGGCCGCTCTTCTAGAGGTCCTGAGTTCAAATCCCAGGCATCACATGGTAGCTCACAATCCTCTGTAATGGGATCCGATGCCCTCTTCTGGTGTGTGTGAAGACACCTATCATGCAGTCATATAAATAAAATAAGTAAATCTTTTTTTAAAAGAGTAGAAGCAGAGTAGAGAGATGTGAGGGAGGGAGGGTTATTCACAAGTCGGAGCTGCCAGTCATCACAACGATGCTCACGGCTCAAGCTGCTTCAGTTGCACACATCAGAGACCTGTGAGCTCACTGATATCATATGACACATTGAGCCATCACTGAACAAGATAGAAAACAGTTGATGCTGGTACCATTCAGGCTTCACTTCCATCTTTCCTTCTCACTTTTCTCCTTTCTTCCTTTGCTTTACTAGCATCTCTCTATCTATTTATCTATCTACCCATCTATCTATCTATTGAAAGGGCAGCATAGCCAGGTGTGGTGGCCCACGCCTTTAATCCCAGCACTTGGGAGGCAGAGGCAGGCGGATTTCTGAGTTCGAGGCCAGCCTGGTCTACAGAGTGAGTTCCAGGACAGCCAGGGCTACACAAAGAAAAAGGGGGGGGCAGCATAAACCCCATTTGTCTCCATTTAAGGACCAGGCATGATTTAAAATTTATAAATAAATAAATAAATAAATAAATAAATAAATAAATAAAAAATAAATAGCACCAGCTTCAGGAACAGATCACAGATCTTAAGTCCCAGAAACTAAGTCATAAGATACCAGTTCTAGGAACAGACCATAAAATCCTGAACAAGATCATAAAACCCCCTCCCAAAGAATAGCCTGGGGATAACCACAAAAATGTAGAAATGTCTTACCTCTGAATGGGCCATCTGCTCTGGGCAGCCCTATCTCATCACATGGTTGAGCGTTCATGACATAGGAATGAATACCTGTGAGCCCCTAAAATCTACCAATGAAATTTTAGATGACCTAATCCTTCTAGAGAGTTCCCCCAGTTCCCAATAAGAAGGCCTGCATGCCTTTGTCTGGGGTTGCTATTTTAGAAGATGCTGGTTGTTTCTGCAGAATAAACCCTCTTTGTTTTTGCATACTAGCTGAGTCTGGGGTCTTCCTTTGGTGATTTTTCAGACCCTTACACTATCTCTATCTCTCTGTCTCTCTGTCTGTCTCTGTCTCTGTCACACACACACACATACACACGCACACACATGTGTATGCATATATGTGTTGTGGCCAGAGGATAACTTTGCATGTCATTGCTCAGACCCTTCTTTCTCTGTCTGTCCCCACACTATTCTGGAAATCACTGAGTAGACTGACTACCTGACCAGCAGTCAACAGGGAGTCCAAGACAGAACCACAAGCCCAGTTTTTTGTTTGTTTGTTTATTATTTTATTAAATAAACATAGTTATTCACTTTACATCAAGATTGTAGCTTCCCTTCCCCTTCTTATCCCAGTCCCTTCCTCTCACCTTACCTCCCTCTCCTCATCCATCCCTCCTCACTCCTCCCCTGAAAAAGGGAGGCCTCCCATGTATATCAACCAGGCTAGGGCAAATCAAGCCAGAGCAAAACTAGGCCCATCCTCCTCCATTGTGGCTAGACAAGGCAGTCCAGTTAGGGAGAGGGATCCAAAGGCAGGTGTAGTCAGACCCTGCTCCTGCTTTGAGAGTCCCACATGAAGACCCAGCTGCATGACTGCTACTTATGTACAGAGGACCTGGGTACATCCCATGCATGCTCTCTGGTTGGCAGTTCAGTCTCTGTGAGTCCCTATGGGGCTAGGTTAGTTGACTCTGTAAGGTTTTCCTGTAGTATCCTTGACCATTTTGGCTCCTGCAATTCTTCTCTCCCACTCCCTTCCACGGGATGCCCCAAGCTCCACTCAATGTTTGGCTGATGATCTCTGTATCAACAGAGTTCCAACAGTTGCTGGGTGAAGCCCCTCTGACGAAATATATGTTAGGCTCCTGCCCACAAGTATAGAGACAGAGGGATGGGCTCCCTCTCATGGCATGGGTCTTAAGCTGGACCAACATTTTTACAAAGGTTTTAGGAATTGAACTCAAATATCTGTACTTATAAGTCAAGCACTTTGACACTAATGTGGTCATCTCAGCTCCTCTTCTCCACCTCTTACAACAGCTAGCTTTAAGTTATCAGCATTCTAGCACTAGCTTTTTACCCAAAGATTTCAATACAATCTATCTAATTCCAATTCCAGGAAATAATTGTTATTGTATTCCTAGGGACATCCATTCCTGAGTAGGGAGTCATTGTAGGGAAATGGATCGATCTCAGGACAGAAATTCAAAAGAACAAGGTACACTCATCTATGTTTGCTCTGAATCCTTTGCCTTCCATAAGCCAACGGTGTTGAAAAGCCATAGCTCCTAAGACAAGGTGAGGTCACCATCTATTTACAAAACTAGGAAATGTTTGCCGTCTTCACACCAATAATGAGAATGATCTCTGTCCAGGATTCCTGTTCTGCTCTCTGCACTTAGCTCTTGGTCTCTCAGAATGCCCTCATCATCACTAGCTACTGCTGCAATCCTCATTGTTACTACCTATCTTTCAAGACTCAGTTCAACAGCTCCTTCTTTTCCTGATAGCCAGGACTGACTTTCAGCGAAAGTCACCCACCAAGGCACCAGTTCCCAACATGAATTTCATTTAGACTTAGGAAGTCATAAATGTCTAAAGCACATAGATGATTTCTTAGTCATCTATGTAACCTACAGTGGCATACATCAAGTCACTTAGAATAACACTGAATGAATTCAAGTGAATATGAATGAATAAATATTCATTAACAAATAAATCATAATGATATAACTTTAGTATTCCTTAATTTTTAAGCCTTAGAAATTAACAATCCAGCGTTCTTAGAAGCATAATATATTTTTCAAACACTATTTTGAAAATTTGCTCATGGTACAATGACCTCAATTATCAATAGTATATTTATTTAATCATGGCCACCAACCTTAAAAACCAAGCCAACAGAAAATCTGCTCAATAATATTTCATACATCTTTTAAGTACAGTTTTGTATTCCAGCACCCAAGTGTTTAAAATCAAATTCTTTTGCTAACTGTTATGCAGCAAGCACCGTGAACTTCCACGAGAACCTTCACTATCTCATACCGAAAAGAAGATCTTGGGGAAGGCAAACATTTCATCTCCTTGCCAATCATGACTGCCCTTTACAGCATGCAGCCCACGTCTGCTGAATTTCTGACGTTGTCTCCAATGTGTCTTTATCTAGCACTCTAGTTTCATCTTGTAAAAACGAGGCAAGGTCAGTAGGCACAAACGTGACTCTGTCATCTCCTGCTGAATCTGACCGTGTCTGTATACAGTTAGTTGTGAAAAGCGAAGTTATAGCTCCTTCTGGGGTAGCTCCATAACAAGCCTGTGTCTCTGCCGATGGACTGCATTGAAGAATCTCTTCCCGGCAAATATTTAGAAAATAGCAACACCTCAGGGCAGGTTTTGCTGTACTCTTCTGAGTCATAACTCTGAGAGTTATTTCGCATTAAACATTAGTGAGAAAGGGATGGGCGGGAGGAGGTGACTCACCTATGAGTCCTCAAGTCTTCAAGTGCTTATTCAAACAAGTGGAAACTCCAGTTTCTCCCATTCAAATCACTCATCCATTGCTGTCCCCACAATAGATGATATTGCTTTGACTGTTCAAAGCCAGCTGTGAACTAAACAGGCTTTGTCAATAACTGAATTCCTTTTCGTAGCAAATATCTCTACAAAAGATATTTTATTCTCATCTAGATGAGGTGGTTAATATCAATAAAGCTAAATGGGAGAAGCCATGATGATTTAATTTTTTTTCAGTTGTACCAATCTGTTTTAGAGAGAAATAAAAATGTGGCCAACTACTACGCCTCGGAAATAACAGAGATTCCTGGGGACACAAGGTGGCCCTGAAGAATGGGACAGGGGAAACCACAGATACACCAGAAGCCAGAGGATACTACTCCTTGTCTGCATGGAAAGAGTATCAATGGGTTTGTGATCAAGTTTAATTAGGAAAAAATAAAACTCGGGGCTGGTGAGATGGCTCAGCGGGTAAGAGCACCCGACTGCTCTTCCGAAGGTGATAAGTTCGAATCCCAGCATCCACATGGTGGCTCACAACCATCCATAACGAGATCTGGCGCCCTCTTCTGGAGTGTCTGAAGACAGCTACGGTGTACTTACATATAATAAATAAAATAAATCTTTAAAAAAATAAAAAATAAATAAATAAATAAAACTCTAAAAACTCTAAAAAAATAAAACTCTAAAAACATCACACAAGGTGACCTGGCACCATCTCAGGCAAGCAGGAGGAAGGTACATCTATGACTTGCATGACTTTCTGAGAGCAATGGGGGTAAGTGCATATGTCCAGAATGGAGAGGGTCATCCTGAGAATAGGAAGCAAGAAGTGATCAGAATTAAGATCTAGTGTTATTTCTATGGTGAGTGTGCTCAGAGGCTTTGGGAAATGCTAATGCAGGCACTGGAGACAAAGACTGAATGCAAACAGAAGGAAGCATGGAATATCGGCATACTTCTTGGAAAAACTCAGCATTACCATTCCTCTGCCTCTACTCAGGCCACACTTACCCAAGCTGCTTCCAGTTCCTTCTTTGACAGTAATAGACAGCTTGCCTACAGAAAGGACTTGGATGTTTACTATTAACTCTAGTTAACCGTAAAGAACTTGTAAACTGATGCACCAACCATAATTTGCTTGTAAGTTTCCATGAGTTTTAACAACTTATGGAGTCTGAACAATAGGAAGAGACCTGGCAAAAGTGGAATTCTGGGCATAGACACTGAAGACCACACAGTGAGCCAACAAGAACTACTGCCCAGTGCTGAGCCCTTCCACCCATAAAGAAACTTCCAGCCAATAATAAACTCCTCCCTGCCCTCTAGGTGTTTTAACTTTATACAAAAGTGTAATGCATGTGTTGAAATGGCCCAGTTCACATCTTTATCACTGGCTCAGTTTCCATAAACCAAGCTTCTGTGCAGAATAGCTCACAGCCACTACCTTACCAGATCAGAGAACATTTCAGAAAGCCTGACACTTCCTTACAAACATAAGCCATGACTGACTTCTTGAATCATTGGACACTTCAGTCTTGATGTTTACACAGATGCATGGCATGTATAAGTAGGTTTAACTGGGGAGAGGGAGGGTAGTGAGGACCTGGACAAGGGGTTGAGGCAAACTAGTGGACATGTAGACAGTCAGTCAGATGGGAGCAGAACCATGAGAGCCGAGAAGAGGCGGGACAAAGAAGTATGGGAAGGAAAGAAAGAGACCTGCTGGGAACACAAGGGAACAGAGAAAGAGAAAACTGGAGTGGCAAGCAATCCTTTTATATGCTGCCCACATCCGGCAGCAGGTAATGGCGGCAAATGATTACATAAGCCATTGCTAGGTCCCTGGAAGGAGACTAGGGGAATCGCCTGTCAGCTAACAGTGTTTACACAAATAGATGCATGGCCTGTTCTCTCTTGTGTCTGCCTTCTTTCAGTCAACATCACACTCATAAATTCTGCAGTAGTCTCTTCTCATTGCTTTATAGTAATTCGTTCTAGAACTGGGTTTTGTTTTTATTGTTATTTCAAAAAATGTTTATTTGGAAAAAATTATACACACTATTATCTTCAGTTTGGGAGCTGGGGGGGGGGTATTTTTTAAGCTGGAGTGGTTATATTTGAGTATAATGAACTCTACCAAAATTAAGTCTTCTGAAGATGTAGTCAGTTTCTATGCACAGTAGCAGTTTAACTTACAATGACTGCATATTCCATGTTTGTTATTTCTATCTCCTCATATATTATACCTGGCATTTTGATCTCCTAAAATATCTTGAGTTAATGCATAATTTGTTATATCAAACACTCTGCACTGTGTGGTACGAGCTCTCCCAGTGTATTATAGTAAATGATGCAAAGATGCCAGTTAAATATATAATATATGTAACATATCACATCTATAGCCAAATGACTGGTAGATGCTCTGCAACAATAATTTCTTAGCAATTATATACTTAATGCAAAATGGAAAATCCAGAAGCCATATTCATCCTTTCTAAGTGGAAGGGAGAAATAAATTTTGGCACACAGTAAAATATGAAATTCATTTATTCAAAAAAAATTGCTTTCAGGAACATTGATTAGAAGAAGTTAAAGGCCCTAATGAGTCTCCCTTTCTAGTCTGATGATGATTAAAAGAATACCATCATTCAGAACATAGCTGTCTTCAAATTAAAAAAAAAAAAATCTTGTGTCTGGAAAAGGATGTTGAAGCCAATTATGCAAATATGCAGAAGGAAAAGAAAAGGCAAGATTTTGAGCTTTTTAATATAGCCACAGAGAGAATTCTCAAACCAAACCTGGCTTCCACCCTCATTACCCTATAAATCTAAACGCAAAGGCAAAACAGGCTGGCTACTCTGTGCACAGTGGGGTCCTCTGTTAAGCTGCAGCAACTGTGACCCCTGCTGTCCACAGGTGTTGGCACAGGTGCCTCAAAGCTCATGTCCTCTGTGACTGATCTCTGAGCTTCTGATTAAAAGGACTACTGGGAAGAAACCCAATTCAGAACCAGGGGGAGAAAAAGTGGCTCTGGTTCTGAGAAACAGGACACCGCATTCTTCATGTAGAGACAGACAGTTTTAGCTTATTTGATATTAGCATGGTTTATCTCTGAATCAAATTACACGGGGAATGTCTTAGATGTGTGTGGAGGGACCAGGAAGCATGAGGGATTTGAGAAAAGAATGTACAAATGCTGTCCAAAGACAGTTCAGAGCTCAGGATATGAAGTAGACTAACCTACCATGGCTGGCTGTGAACTTCAAGTGAGAGGCACTATGATGTTCTGACCGGTCCCCTTCAGGAGGGCTGCTGTACATCCAAGGTAGAAAAAGATCGGGGTTTACTCAGGATGACAAAATTGACAATGGAGAGCTGAATCACATGAATGCTGTGTTCTGGTCTTTACGTGTGCTCAATCTCTGTGCCCTCAATGCATAGTGTCCATTGCATAACACTCATGTGCGTGATAATTCACCATCCTAAATTACCACATTTGTGTCTGTTTTATGTTTAATGACTTAAGCCATTTCCTGTGCACTAAGGCATGCTCAAATCTCATCTGCTTTTTAAGAGGCATTATATTTTCTATTCTTTGAGAGTTTCATACAATTATACAAGATGTATGTCTTGATTATATCTACCCATCTGGGCCTCTCTCCAAGTCCCCTTGGTACTCATACCCCCATCTCCCTTCCTGGCTCCATGTTGTTTTTTATTCTTTGTGTTATTAATAACCCCCTAGTCTAATTAGTGTTGTTCCTGTGCACATGAGGTATGCTTGGGGCCATCTTTGAGAGCATGGACAATCTATCCGCAGTCATATCCTCAAAGGAATATACTCTCCCTCCTTCTGCTAGTACCCCTTCCTCATCTGTGTTGAAGTTTTGACTGGCTTTAGCCTGTGTAAATCTTGCTCAGTTATCCACAACTACTATGAGTTCATATGGGCAGCACTCATATCGTGTCCACAAATCAGCATTTCATAGCTCTCCTCCTTACCATCTACCACTTGCATTCTTTCTCCTCTCTCCTCAGTGAAGTTCCTAGAACCTTGGAATGTAGGAGGTCTATAAAGATGACCAGCCACAGTTAAGTACTGAGTTATTTATACTGACCAGCCACAGCTAAGTACTAAGTTATTTATACTCAGTACTTCAACCAATTATGAATTCAACATACCAAAGACTTTTTATTGTATCATACTCTTAATTTTACCTGATTTTTCTCTCAAGGAGAAGCAATCAGCTTCTAGAAGTATCTTGATAGTTTAAATAAAACATATGAAGTCTATGCTGCTTGTTTTAAAAAGGAATGTAATTTTTTTATTTCAGTAAAACAAGGTTCTTAATCCAAAGGACGAGTATATTTTTCATTAAATATTCATAGACTGTTTTCCTGTTATAACCCTGGTCACTCCCAACTGGTGTGTAAAGAACAGAAACTTTTTGTATCATGGGATACAGCTATATCAGCCCAAGAACATATCCTTTCTCTTCTGGGTGTTAGAAAGTTTGTTTCAAATGTACATCATCTCAAAGTTTTCAGTGAAAAAAAATTTCTCAACCTAACTCTACCATCATTTTTAGAAAAGAGGAGTTTTCAAGTAATAAATGTATGTCTGTGTTCTTGGCATGTTTGTCATTTTGTAATGAACAAAGTGCTGCTTTTAAACTTATGAGGTAGCACCAACACATGGATATTTAACTGCATAATAAATCAGGGCTTAAGCCAAATAAGAAATAAGTTTATACAATGAAATGTCAGCAGTAGCCACACTTTCTGCATAAATGTTTTCCTGTTCTCTAAGTCATAAGTTATAAGTTATACAAATATCATAAATCCCCTAATCCTCAAGGCCAACTCCTCTTATTTCACTAACAAAGGAATATATTCCTCTTGCGGAAAATTATTTTCTTTAATGAAAGTCACTTCTGTGCTTCTAAAGGAGCACTTTATTTGAGAACTGAAGTTAGTCCCTGCATGCTTTGTCTTCACATGTATCCAGAATTACATTGCTTACAGCACCTCCTTGCAGACATCCATCATGCCATAGTCACCCCTTCAAATGAGACTCAATGGAAAGTGAAGAGGGACCAATAATGTAAGCTTCAAGACGTGTGAAAACATGAATGAGACAAAACTCTAGGACAAAAAGTAGTGATGCTCTAAGATACACCAATTAACTAAGCTGTTGATAAGGCCTTTTCAAAAAAAAAAAAATTGACACCAACTTTAGAGTCACATCACCAAGCTAATGGACCAAAAATATAGTATCTTAGATTTGAATGAAGATTGTACAGTTTGTTATAAGCTTAGCATACCGTGAGTTATTCATGAACACCCTAAGAAAGTGGGCCGGGATTTTTGGATAATACTGGCTAAAGAGATGCATCAGCAGTAATAGTATGTCAGGCTTTAGCACAGGACTGAAGTTAAGTCCCCAGCATCCATACTGTGTAGCAGATAATTACCTATAACTACAGTTCCAGGGGGAATCTAACACCTCTGGCCTCCATGGGCACCTGCGCTCACATGTGCATATCCACACACAGATATCTAATCAAAAACTTAAGAATTGTTAGCTAAATTGTAAAAGATGCCATAGGTCTAATGGAAAATAAACTGATACAATTCAGCCTCTAAAAGAACTTCATTAGGATACTAAGTAACATCAGAGCACTGGCAGCCATGATGGACAGCCATGACGGGCAGCCATGTTGGACAGCCATGATGCCCTGGAGGAAGATGTAAACCCTTTGATTCCCAGATTTTTAAGGTAGTTATAGTGTCATACTGTAAGCAATATGATGGGGCTCTGAATGGGGAGATTGACCCTTCCTTTCTCTGACAATTAAGAGACTTATTAACATCACACAATAGGCAACTATAACAGGGTCTTGAAGTGGGAAGGCAGTTTTGAAGCAAGGTCTCTCACTAGTGGGTCTTGGAGGAAAGCTGATATTCAGGGAACCACAGCTGTCCGCCTCCTCCTTCTGCCCTTCCCTGAGTCCTAGGGTTAGAGACATGCGTAGCTCTTTACATGGATGCTACGGATTCAAATTCAAGTCCTCATGTTTGTGTGGCAAGATCTCTTACCCACTGAACTATCCCTTCAGATCCACATTAGAATTTCTAAGGTAGATATCCTCATGATATCAAAGGAGAGAGGAGGAAACAGCATCAATGGAAACATTGCTTTCTGGACTAGCTGTGCCTTTCCATTCCAACCTGCTTTCCCTCCCTTCTCTGATGCCCAAGGTTCATAGAAGCACAAGAGTGTGACTCCTTTAGATTCCAGCTGTGAGATCACAGTGTGCTTGCTTTTCCATGAGTTACATCACAGAGCACAGTGCCCTCCAGCTCCATCCACAGTGCAGTATATGAAAGGGTTCCCATCTTTTAGTTTCGAATGTCGGTCCACTCTCCCTATGTACTGCATCTTCTTCTGGTGGATAATACACCATCCACCAGACATTTAGAGGTTTTTGATCCCTGCTACTGTGAATACTGTTAGACAAACATGGGAGTATAGGGATTTTTCCCCAAGATAGAGATTTATATCATTTGGACATATGTATGTAGGTTGGAATACTAGATCTTGTGAGGTGAGTCTCTTACTGGTAGTTTCCTTAATAGCTGTAGAATTTTATACTCTCAGAAAGGTGTACAGTAGTTCTTTCTCTTTAAAGCCTTACCAACACAAGTTACATTATATTTATATGATAGCATTATATTTATGAAGCCTTTCCTACTGCTTGGGGATTGTTCATCCTGATGATTTAAGTAATGGTGAGCATTTTAAATATACCTGCTAGGAATGCAGAAGCAGAGAGTTGAATGTTTGTTACAAAGGAGTCAAGAGAAATACAGGTAAAAGGATATGAAGGAACTGGTATATGTGGTATTAAGTCTCAGGACATAATGGTCAGACTATGTCTGACTATAGTGACTAGAGTTGACAGTACTATACTTTGTAATTGAAATTTGAATTTGATCATTTCTCTGAAGTGATCTCAGTACCAATAAAGGATCATTGGGATGACAAATTTGCTGATGAGTTTGATAATAAAAAGTTCTCAATGTATACATATATCAAAATATCAAACTAAACATATAATATTTATAATTTTATAAAATACATCACCAGAGTCTTTCATATAGGCAAGTGGTCTCAACTTCTCTAATGCTGTGATGTGACCCTTTAATACAGTTCCTCATGATGGGGTGACCCCCCAACCATAAAATTATTTTCATTGCTACTTTATAACTGTAATTTTGCCACTGTTGTGAATCATAATGTAAATATTCCTGTGTTCTGATGGTCTTAGGCTACCACTGTGAAAGGGTCATTTGCCCCCACAAGGGTCCACAGCCCATGGGTAGAGAGCAACTTATATATGCCTCCTTGAAACTGTTCCTCAAGCCTCAACCATGCCGGTCCTTAGGAGAATGGGATACTGAAGAACCACTGCCTCTTGTTTTGCCTCTTTCCTGCACTGTTGCAACACATGAATAGAAACTTAATTATTACCTTCAGCTTGGCTCACCCACATTTACTAACTCCACACTTGGCAGCTCATCCTGTGAGAAACACATTAGCAGGCTGACTGTACAGAAATTTTTAACAACTATCCAGCATGGAGAATGGAATGAGGTGAAAATTTGTCTAAAAGCTGACAACAAATATTTATTGGATTTTGGGCCACTTCATCAAAAGTGGTGTCCTCACACCCATTTGCAATAGCCTCAAAGAAATAAAATATCTAGAAATAGACCTAACCAAGGAGGCTAAAGGACTTTTACAGTGAAAATGTTAAACCTCAAACAAAAGAGACAGATACTAGAAATTAGGAAAGCATCTCATTCTCATCGATTGGAAGAATTAATGTTGTGAAAATTGTCATTTTTATCAACACCTTTAATGCAATCCCAACTGAGATCTCCATCTTGCTCTTTACAGAATAAAAAAATTCTTCCAAAATTCATACGGAACCACAAGAGACCCCTGGTAGCCAAAACAATCCTGAAGAAAACATAAGGCCAGAAGCAGCAGGGAGTAGAAGAATGTTCATTCAATGTCCTCAGTCTTCTCAGGAAAAGCAGAAACAAGGTCGTGAGAGGAAAGTAAGAAGATTTGAGGCTGATTGGAAGGGACAGGGCTAGAGCAGCCATTGAGATGATGCATTAAGGAGTAAACGTGCAATAAATAGGGGAATCACTAAATAGCAGATAGAACAGTGACATCAAGGAAAAAATGGCTGGCTGGCAGGGGATGTGGCACTCAGGACAAGATGATACCTGTGGTGGCCCTGCAAATGCAGAAGCTTGAGATAGAAGGGACTGTACCCTAAAATGTCAGGCCAGGCAGGGGCAGCAATCCTTACCTCACCACATTCCCATTTTCTCCTGTAATTCCCCATCAGGATTATTCTCACAAAGGGATATAAACATTTATTAAGTCTCCCCCAAACTTGGCAACTCATGTCCCCGCTGTTCATTACACTCAGCCAAAGGGACAAGTTAGTAATTATGTCCTTGACCTGGGCCACCACACCATGAGCTTCTCACCTTGATGCTGTGCCTTTCTTGGCTTTTCCTCCGATGGAGATTCAGACTCATGAGACCTGTGCATGCCCTGTATTTCATCTGCCTGTTCTGCTTTGCCCAGTAGCTGTGCTGTACTTCCACTGTGAGCATCTGATTCCACTGCCCTTGTTCCCTGGTTCTCACTCCAGCATCCTATTCTAACACACTAGTTATAGTCACTGAAGCTGCTGCCATTTTGGTGTCGAGCTCTGCCTATGAAGAAGTGATATCTTCTTCATGAATGAGAGGAGAAAGATCATCAGGCTGGAATCCGGATAGCATAAGGAGACAAAATCAATGTGGTCAGAGTTAGAATCGTAACAGAGAAGAGCTGGCATCTGACACCCTAAGAACAAAGATCAGAAATATGTCAAAGACCAAAAACCAGGAGGAGGAACAAAGTAACAGTAGAGAGGGGGATGTCAAGAAGGCATCTAATTCTAAATAACAAGCCTAAACTTGTGAGTCAAGGGCATGTGGGCCAGCTCAGCTCTGACTCACAGCCTAAGGGACAAAATACAATTAGAAGAAGAAGGAGGGAAGGAGGAGGGGGAGGGGGGGAGGGGAGGAAGAGGAGGAGAAGGAGAAGAAGAAGAAGAAGAAGAAGAAGAAGAAGAAGAAGAAGAAGAAGAAGAAGAAGAAGAAGAAGAAGAAGAGATAATAATAAGCCTTAGAGTTGAGAAGATCATATTACTTCAAAATTACTTCAAATTCCTGGTTAGGGTTACTATTGCTATGATGAAACACCAGGACCAAAAGAAAATTGGGGGAAAAAATGTTTATTTGTTGTATATTTCCACTTTGTAGTCCATCACTGAAGGAAATCAGGGCAGAAATTCAAGCAGAGCTAGGACCTGGAGACAGGAGCTGATGCAGAAGCCAAGGAGAGGTGCTGCTTACTTGCTTGCTTTCCATGGCTTGGAATGGGAAGGACCATCCATTCATCAATCTCTAATTAAGAAAATGCCTTATAGGCTTGCCTATAGGCAATTCTTACTGAGACATTGTCTCAACTGATACTCCCTCGTCTCCCATGACTCTATCTTGTGTCAACTTGACATATAACTAGACATGACAACTCAACTTTTGTCAACTTAACACAGAAGTACACCACTATTAGTCCAGACCTTTCCTTTCTTTTTTTTTCAAATTTTTTATTAGATATTTTCTTAATTTACATTTCAAATGCTATTCCGAAAGTCCCCTCCCCCTTCCCTCCTCCCTGCTCCCTTGTCCACCCACTCCCACTTCTTGGCCCTGGCGTCCCCCTGTATTGGGGCATATAAAGATTGCAGTACCAAGGGGCCTCTCTTCCCAATGATGACCAACTAGGCCATCTTCTGCTACATATGGAGCTAGAGACACGAGTTCTGGAGGTTCTGGTTAGTTCATATTGTTGATCCTCTTCTAGGGTTGCAGACCCCTTCAGCTCCTGGGGTTCTATCTCTAGCTTCTCCATTGTGGGCCCTGTGTTCCCTCTTATAGATGATTATGAGCATCCACTTCTATACGAGACAGCTATATCAGGGTCCCTTAAGTAGGCATTAGCTGTCCTATGCCATAGTGTCTGAGTTTAATGACTGATTATGGGATTCATCCAAGGTCTCACATTAATAGAAACATCACAGCAGCAGAGTATGTTCTATGGACCATGTGCTGCTATGGATGCCTGAAGTACTTCAACTGCATGTTGGGAAGACTTGGCCATCTAAATGCTGGACTGGATTAAGTGCCCATGAGGATAGTGTTTCAGCAAACTGGGTATGTATGTAGTTGGTACTTTGGTCTGTAAACCTGTATGGTTCATCTTGAAGTATCATCAGGAAAATTGGTGCCCACTTATCTCTGATTCAGTTTCCAAGAGTCCTAGGAGAGGATGTGATGGCATCTTTTGTTGATGTTGGAGCTATAGAAGGAGAGTGTTCAACAAGACTCAGGGCAGAGGTAAGGTCCAAGCCTCCCCCCTTGAGGATGACCTTTCAGACTTTGAGAAGCCCCGGAGGAGGCATATTTCCTTCTCGAACTTGTTTCAAAATGAGCCTCCTCCAAAGTGAGACCAGTGAGGAAGCCTTGCAGAAGATCTGGACACTCCAGAGTGAGCTTGCTGCCATTAGAGCTCAGAATGCTAAGATTGTGACTGCAGGAGCAACAGAGTCCCAGTCAGGTCACTTAGATACTTCCCCATCCATTACCATAGCACCATCCCTCCTTCCCCTCCTCTTCCACTGGTGCTCCACCAAAGTATGTCTGCTCTTGATCTGATTAAAGAACAGAGAGAACAAAAGAGATGCTGGAAAGACTTTGGCTAAAGGTCACCCAAAAAAGCCTGACATACCAAATATGCTAAAGATCTTTAAAGACATGAACATTGTGAAGCTATGGTCAGTCAAGAGGTCCAAGAATGCAGAACTTAGGCCCAAGAATACAACTGACCCTGCTGCCCTGCCCTCATAGCAGAGGCTCTGAAAAAGAAGTTAGCTTATTGTTTTCAACACAACAGTCAAAGTGAGGGTGAAGGAGAAATTCCAAAGCCAGAGTAAAAGGCCACCTCAGTTCTGGAACTCTCCTTAACATACATGAATCATGACAAGCTTTTAAATAGGTAGCCAGGGTTCATCCTCCAGCCTTGAAAATATCTGTATGGCTACAGGACACAAACATCTATTTGTGGACCTTCCTCTGCATTTTTCAATTCTTGACATTAATATCTGTGCAAATGTTTTATATGCATACGTTTAGATATAAAACAACATGAATGGCATTGGTAAGGATACTATTTCTTCATGGTCATTGACAGCTTACTGGTCAGTAGTAGAACATCTAGAATATCCTGTTATTGTAGTGCACAGTATTGAAAATAGGAATGCCTCAAACAGAACTCACTTTTTTTTCTATAGCTGAGTTTACATAAGCAGCAGTCAATGTTTATTGCTAAGCCTCCGTATTGCTTCCTGTTACAAGGAAGTAAGTATCAAGAACACTGCTTAAACCTCATTCCCACCCACTTCTGGGAATCAAAAGTAGTACCGAATCAAATATTAAATTAAATCACTTCTTAAATAAAAGCCAGAAGGCTTAAAAAATTACAATATAAAATATCCAAATTTTAAAGTTTTTAAAAATTCAAACATCTAAAAAAAAATCAGCCTTTTTGAAATAACCAGTGTTTTAAAATTCAAAACCTCATCATGAAATTTGCAGCCAAATGGATGGAACTAGAAAAAAATTATTATGAGTGAGGTAACCCATACCTAGAAAGACAAACATGGTATGTACTCACTCATAAGCGGTTATTAGCTATAAAGAAAAGGATAACTCATACAGCAATCCACAGAGCCAGAGAAGCTAAATAACCAGTAGGGCTCAAGTGGAGAATCCTGAATCTCCCTGGGAAGGGGAAATAGAAAAAACATCTGAGGTGGGGGGAGGAGACTAGATGTCAGGAGTCAGAAAGCCAATAACTAGCAGGTGACCTTCCTTAGATGAGTCTGCCTTGAAATAATAATCCTCGACAGATTTGCTCCCATGGGAAAGACACGGGAAAAATTCATTTTAGGGAAGATTCCTGCTATTAATATGTTTTCCTGTTATTATTAAACATATATAACTATCACTAGGTATTATCCCACCCTTTTGAGCAGATCTCTGCAGAACAATGAAGATGTACTGTCTTAGAGTGATGCTATATAGACAAATAGATGGCTCCTTAATTCTTAACGATGGTCCTGTAAGAATTCCTATAAATTATAAGAGTATTCATTAAACTCGTTTATAGTGGGACTGCTATTAGGTCCTTTCTGATGTCAAAACTGCAATGAGAACTCTGCCAGTCTCCGTGTGTCACCAGTTAATTGCTTCTGTAAGCAGGCATTCTACTACTCAGAGCATATTCCAAAAGGTTGTAAAACGATTAATCAAAGGTCATAAATAGAGAACAGCAAATTATAGGTGCTAGAGCAGAAGATAAAATATTGACTAGGTATATCTATACAAAACTTCACTAATATCTTAGTTATGCTTTTTTCAACTCTCCATGAACCTGTGGAGCTGTAACAGGTGATGAATGTTTAGCCAGATAATTACTCCTAAAGAGTATGGATGTAAAGATTCCCTGTTGTAAATTTTTTATTCGATTTGGATTTATGTGTAAGCTTGTGGTAAATGTTTTACCATATGATAGTGTATTTTGAAAGATGTATAAGTGCCGAGGACAAAGAGAAGAAAGGGGAACTGGGCTGAGGACACTTTTTTAGACAGTATAGACCTGAGCTGGGAAGAATTTTTTAGACAGAACACTTTTTAGACAGATTGAACTCAAGAACTTAAAGTAAGGCATTGGGAGTAAGGGTACTGAGAGCAAGAGCATTACTGTGACATCAGAGCAGGAGGAGAGAGCAAGATTAGAAGGAGAATGCAGAGTGAAATAACTTACAAATTATAAGGCAACTTAAAAAACTAAGAGAGCAATATGCAGAATGCAAAGAGAAAGGGAAATAAGAAGTTGCAGAGAGAGCAGATGAGCAGGCAGGCTTCTCCTGACCATGGGACAGAACAGGTCTTTTCTTAATAGCCAGGCAGGCTCATTCATATTAAAGAGAACAAAGCTTTCTTCTCACAGACTTGGGTTTAATTCATTTAGCAATCAAAGAGAAGCTTTTTCTTTCTCTATGCAGTAAAGATTAGAGCTCATTTTTCATCCAGAATGAGTGAGTTCTTTCTGCGTTGGTGCTTGGTCTTTTGCTCCAAATGCATACGTATTGATGTGTGTGGGTGTGTGTGTGTGTGTAAGAATGTAATTATGAGAATATATGTAAGCTGGGCCCAGCTGGTTCAAATGGAGATTTAAGAAATGTGTGTAAATGAATCTGTATATGAATTTATGTGTCTTTAGTCTATATTTATTTGCTTGTGTAAAAGTTTTTCCTTCTGTGAACATGATTTTCTTCTCCTGGTTCAATAGAAGTTTACTGCTCCAAACTTCCCCCTAGCCTGGCAAGCAAGAGGTATTTGGATATAAGGGAAAAGGCTCTGGCTATTAGTCCTTTACTTAATCTTCCTCCCCTCCCCACCTCCCTGCACTGTTAGGCTACATGTGTTAATCACCTAAGCCAGGAGCTTTTAACTCTCAGAAGAGAAAGAAAGCTTTTAGGACTTTTTAGAAGTCAGCACTCAATATAGTTCGAGAGCTAGAACATCTAGAGACCATCAGTCTTTAAAGTTATACCAGATTCCAACTCTGTGTCTCAACCAGACAAAAAGCTCCTGCCAATTAGGGAGATGGAAACAGGAGGGATTCGTTTGGGGCAGGATGGAGGGAGAGAGAGTACTGGAAGAGACAACTGGAATTGGGAGGCATCTCTGGACAAGCTAGAAATCTAGTGGAGTGGAAACTCCCAGAAGTCTAAGAGAATTCCCCTAGCATACTCTAAGACTCCTAGCATGGGGGGATATGGAGGCTGAGATGGCCATATCCTATAACCAGGAAAGACTTCCATGGAAGAAATTGGGACTCTAACCCAGCCACATAACCTTCAACCTACAATTTGCCCTGCCTACACTAAATAAGAAAATGCTCTATAGACTTCCTTATAGCCCAGTCTTAGGAAGGCATATTCTCAACTGGGGTTTCCTCCTCTCAAGTATCAAGTTACATGTTAGAGTTACCAGGAAACCTGTGTGTTCTGGTCTGTTCTTATATTTGGGGTTAGAGATGAATCCACGTGCTCAACAGACATCTTTTACACATCTGCTGTGTGCTTAACACAGGGATGAGCAAGGCTGAGATACTAATGAATCAGCGGCTCAGAGAAGTTTATAATCTCATGAAAAGCAATGTTTGGATCTACCTTAGACAGAGGTTATCTTCAGATGGCAAAGGGAAGAGGGTATCTCCCTCCTCTACTGGGATTAAAAGGAGCTCTCAGAGCAAGTGACAACCAATGATGACAGACCACTGGATAAGAGACGATGACCCTGGCAAAGAACGTGCTGAGATAGGCAAGCCTTGGGCACCTCAAACAGGAATCTAGAAGTGACAGGAAATGAGACTGAAGAAAGTGAGCAGCAGCAGGTGACAAAGGCCCTGGTCAAGATGAGCAGTTAGAATCCGATATTGCGGATTAGAGAGAAACGTATCCCTGAAAGGAGCAGGAAGGTGCCGGCCCAAGGAATAGGCGCTCATAGGAAGCACAATGCTTTCTGGGATATTCATGGGATCATACTCAGAACTTCAGAGTTCCTGCATTTTCTGAAAACGTAAGCCATCTGGTGGGATTCGAGGAAAGGCTCCCTGTAAGGACAAACTTGAGTTTCTTGAGGCTTCCCAGCAATGAGACAGACAGCACTGGTAGGAGACCAGACTTCTCGTCAGTGAGTGAAACAGAGCCTACACTAGTCTTACTAGTGAAAGCCAAGGTGGGAATCAAAATTGACAACTATAATAAAAAACCCTTCACACCTAGGTCAGGCTTTCTATTTCTCTATATCTTGGAGCCCTGGAAACGTTCCATGCTCCAAAGATACTCAGCATTTGATTTGCTAGAGCACAAAAAAGCCAAAATTAACTCTGACACAATCCTTTAACAAGTAGTTCCAGGCCTCGGTGGCTTTATGGAAACATATTAAAAACCAAATTTCATCATTTAAAGAACTTCTGAGACTTTGGAGTTTGAGATTTAAGGCTAAAAGTACAGAGAGGGAGAGTTCTTAAATTATAGATAAAATAGTTTAGTCTTCTTTAAAATCCATTTCCCAACATTAAGGACATTTTAGCCTCTGTGCCATCATGATAGAAAGTCGATTATATTTGAGGGGGCTGGAGCTGCCTTCACTCAGCTGAGGTTTATAATGAGGTTGTGTGTGTTATCAAGAGCCGCCCACTGTACTCTTATTACCCAATTTATATTTCTGTGAAGATTGAGGTCAGTAAGTACATTGATCTTACCATTTTTTTCATCTCTGATGTGGCATGATCTCCAATTGTGTTTATCTCATCAGTGTGTTTGATTACATATAATTGTTCCCAGTAAATTTTAATTACATTAAAAAAAAACCCACAGATTGTTTTTAGGTCTGTGAATAGTGAATGCTATTTTTTCAAGCTGTTTTTTTTTCAGGGAAAACATATTTGACAAACTAGTCTTTCCTGTTTTAAATGAACTCAAATGAGATGCTTGAAACTGGTTCTTCAGTGCAGTGATCATTTCTCAACCCTATCTGTGAAGGTTCTGTCTCTCATTACCTCATATGCAGTAAAGATAATCTATGCAGTATCCTGGCATTTGGACCCTAATCAAGGGAATTAAGGGTGTGGCACAACCTCTAGGGGGCTTGGTCTCTCTTTGTAAGACTTTGGAAGGTCTCCATTATGAAGTTTAACTCCAGAAATAGGTTAGTCTCATTGGACAAGCTGCACCTTGTGTAGCCATCTCTCCATCTCTCAGCCTCAGCAACTTTTACTACACCCTGTGGTAGTCCATAAAATGCTTGCCAAGCCTGGAGCCTCATGAAAATCACCAGAAAACTATTTAGAAAAAGAAAAAAAAAAACTGCCTGAGATCTGAAATTATTAAGCACAGAGCACACCCTGTCGTTCTCATGAGTTGCCCATGGTAACAGATGGAACAAATTTGTTGACTGGTGTTATGTTCAAATTCAATCCGAAGTTCTTGATAACTGACTCCATTTCTGAACAGCTCTAATTCTCTGCAAATTGCATGCACCATTATCTGGGCATGTCAAGTCAAAAAAAAAATCATCTACCATAGCATATCATCCAACTTGACTACATTCTACTCCGCTTTCTTTGATGCTTTTTGGACAAACCACCAAAGCCCTGCTTCTGAGTGTTTCTCCATTTGTAGATTTAGAGTAGACTGGGATAACCTTAACACCATGAGGAAAGCCATACACGTGCTCCATAGGAATAGCTTAGTTAGAAGAATGTCTACCCTGGGTTCCACACATAAACCCAGTGCTCGTGTGTAATTCAAGCACTTTGGAGGTAGAGGCAGGGAGATCCAAAGTTAGAGATCACCCTTAGCTATATTGGGATCAGGAAACCAGCCTGGGCTGCTTGAGTCCTGGCCTCAGCAATAATCACCTAGATGGCAGGAGGTAAGGAAATGAAGGTTATCCTTACCTACATAGCAAGCTTTTAGAAACCAACCTACATGAGATTGTGTCTCAAAACAAAAGAAACAAGAGGAAACCACCACCCCCCTTTTCTCATATTCGATATTGATAAGCTTGGATTTTTCTAAAAATCCACCTTAAATAGGTAATGCCTACCCAATCTATGCACCCAAGTGCTCCCATCTTAAGTGTACCTTTCAATGACTTTTGACAATTCTTATGAACTATGCAACCGCTTCTATGAAAATACAGAACATTCCTAAAGTCCTCTGATACTGCAGCCACTGTTAGAGCTTTCCCTTACATATTAAATTTCATTTTATGTGCATGAGTGTTTGCCTGTATGTAAAACTCTGTACCACCTGAATTCATGGTGCCCACAGAGGCCAGAAAAAGGGCATCAGATTCCCCGAAAACTTTAATTACAGTGTTAGCCACTGTGTAGGTGTTGGGCATTGATCCTGGCTCCACCATAAGAGCACTTACTTAACCACTGAGCAATTACGTCAAGCCACAGTTTCCCATTGCTTTAACAGCAGCCATTACTCTGTTGTGATAATTCACTGGGGCTTAAATCTCCATAACCCAAGAGCTAATCATTTTTGTGTATAGTGACTGTGCAGCTCTTTTTATGAGTGTCTGGTAGGAATCTTGACCGTTTTTAATCCACGTCACTAGCCTTTTTTAAAAGATTTATTTATTTTATGTAAGTGAGTACACTGTCTTCAGACACAACATAAGAGGGCATTAGATTCCCATTAAAGGTGATTGCGGTTGCTAGGAATGGAACTCAGGACCTCTGGAAGAGCAGTCAGTGCTCTTAAACACTGAGCCATCTCTCCAGCCCTGTATCATTAACTTTTAAGTGAACATGTGTGTCCTGGATACAGGGCCTTTCATAAGTATACACATCCAAAGAGTTTTTCCCAATCTGTAGCTGGCATCTTTCACATCTTAAAACAGAAGTTCATAGTTGCTATTCTTCCCTGCTTTCTCTTTTGGTTTGTGACTTTGTACTACTTTTGAAAATGCTTACCAAATCCACTCACTTATATGTGGCCATTAGCCATTAAAGACATGATAACCAACCTATAATCTATAGACAGAGAGAGGTTATGTATAGAGGGAGGGAATAGATGGGATACACTGATCTCCTTCGGAGAAGAAACTAGAATGGATTTTACAGATGGGCAGCTAGAGACTGAAAGGAGGGGATGAGGCGGGAGAGGCAAGGGCTGTAGGATTGTGGGAGCAGAAACATAGAGAGGTAACTGGGGATGAAGGACATTTCTGGGATGATATAGAAACCTAGGGCAGTGGGAACTTCCTAAAGTATATGACAACAATCCTAAGGAGGTCACCTCTCCTTCTGCTCCTCCAGAGACAATGCCCCCAATCTCATCTGTAGCAGAACATCTGATGTAGTCTCCCTTTCCTCTTGGACCACATCCCCAATGGATCACAAAGATCTTCTCCAGCCTCCTGCCCACCAGCTCCTCATCCCCAGTACCCCAGCCTCCACCACGGGCTTACCCAAAAAAGCAAAGGCAGGTTCTTGCTCTCTTCTATAGGACTTTAATTTTGACTTGACATGTCTGTTCATGGTTCATTTGGGCATATTACTTGTACAGAAAATGAGGTAGAGGTTGATAGATATTGGTTTCCTCCCACGTGGATAAAGAAATATTCTCCCTATTGAACCACTTTGTCAACTTCAATGAAAGTCAGTTGATAACGGTTTGTGGCTATATTCCTGCCTCTTGCTTCCACCTCTTCCTCCTTTGTCAGCAAAGTATTTTGATTACAGCAACTTTAAAATAAGCCTTGGAGTCAGGTGATCCAAGACCTCAAAATCTGTCCTACATTCGTGAAAATATTTTAGAAATAGTTTTAACCCTACATGCCAGTGCATTTCCCAACACACTCAGCTCACTTGTATCTGCTCTTACTCAATGCTTGCACATAACTGAAGCAATGATAGGAAGACAGAGAAGCCCCTAAAGTATTTTCTGGTCTATACCACAGGCCTTCATATACACATCCTTTATACTGAGGTCCACACTGAAACCTTATACAACTGTGAACACGAAGATCCACACCACAGCCCTTCATATAGGAAGTCTACATGACAGTCCTACATAAAAAAAAAGCAGTTATGTTATGACCCATACCATAGCTTTACATATGACCAGTGTCACACTGCAGCCTGTATCACGGTCCTAAGTGATCTGACTGTCACAGTGCTGTCCACACCACATCCATACATATAGACCACTGCCACACAGTGCTCCCCACAGACACACTTATTCACAGCAGATTTTGTCCTGATAATTGCATATCTTCTGCCTGTAATCTCCTCTTAAATCTCAATCCTCTCAATTCGAAGCTGAGTTCCTTTATACACAGCCTGTGCGCTGTCACTACTAATTCTCCTAATCTGGATGATGACACTTGAGATCTAACCTTTGCAGAGCTTAGATGTGGAACAACCACCTCCATGACACATACAAATGCCACTGCACATTTGGATGGCATTTTCACTGCGTTGGGGGGCCAACCTAATTTCTGGTCTTCTCTGGCTGAAAGTCACCTTCCGGCTTGTGGATTCATAGCTTGTATTTTCTATTGTGAGTCATCTCTCTCACCCAGCCGTTGTGAGTGTTTTCTAAAACAAATAGCCATGGGAAAGCTTTTATTCATCCCAAATCATTTGTTTTTTTTTTAATGAGATGGAGGTCAAAAGAGCAGATGAACGGTGAAATTTAGATGCCTTGTTCTGGAGGTTATATACACTCATCTGTTCCCAGGGAATGAGGTAAAGGCAAGGGAGCTGCACATTAAGAGGAGGGAGGGGGATGTTTGCTGTGGAACCGACACAAATAAAATGATGACCAAAGACATCGCAACACAGGGACACAGCAGTAATAGTCGAAGGTGAGGTTTCATGTGTTCCTCATTCTCCACAGTCAGCTCTCTGCAGCCACACTTCTTTTTTCCAGCCGCAGCCACTCCAGGAAAATGGGTGACACTTTCCATCCTTGCGACCTGGCTGGCTTTGCATTGATCTCTGGGACTGTACTGTTTGGCTTTGTGTGTTAACTTGACACAAGCTGGAGTTACCACAGAGAAAGGAGCCTCCCTGAGAAAATGCCTCCATGAGATCCAGCTGGAAGGTATTTTCTCAATTAGTGATCAAGAGGAGAGGGCCCATTGTGGGTAGTGCCATCCCTGGGCTGGTGATCCTAGGTTCTATAAGAAAGCAAGCTGAGCAAGCCAGGGGAAGCAAGCCAGTAAGTAGCACCCCTCCAGGGCCTCTGCATCAGCTCCTGCCTCCAAGTTTCTACCCTGTGTGAGTTCCTGTCCTGACTTCCTTTGGTGATGAACAGCAATGTGGAAGTGTAAGCTGAATAAACCCTTTCCTCCCCAACTTGCTTCTGTGACATGATGTTTTGTGCAGGAATACAAACCCTGACCAAGATGTGACCTTGAAAATGCAGTGGAGACTTCCCTCTTTCTCATACTGTCATGGGAAATGTAGATGAAGTGACAATATGATCCTACAAGTTTACTAAATGTTCCCAAGGTTTAGATGTATGCTAAGCCAGCGTTGTCCAAATTTGCAATGAGGTTTCATAGTAGCTGGAAAGGTCTATCAGCAAGGCATCATGACCACACTTGACCTTTGTGAGTTCACAGAGAGACATGGAGCAAGTAAGCCCATTTCTGCAGCCTACACTGGTCATCAAGAACAATTTGTCTCAGAATCGTCTTTATTACAACTTTTTATTTTCTTCTTTAAAACAGATCTTACCTTAAGTATTTTTGTTTTTGTTTTTAAAGCATAGGACATGAACCATCTATAAATAGTATGTAGGTGTGTCATGCCAGTCCATCTGTCTTCCTATTGGCAGTTAAAGACCTTTTCTATAGGGTATTCATAGGGGCCTGCACACCTTTGAGAGCCCAAGATGGAGTCTAAGAATGAGCCTGAGCTAGACCAGTGGCCACACCTTGGGTTTTAATTGGCTGAGCCTGCGACCTATGGCTATGTATCCTTGCATCCACTTCTCGAGTTCAGGGTGTGCTGAGCAAGGAAAGCAAGACAGTTACCATAGGATGGGGGCCCTTTGACATCTTGGGCTTAACTGCCTTAGGCCTCACAAGGGCCGCCAATAGCCTCTATGTGAGCCCTCATTACCTTTAATTTGCCTACATCTTCTTCAGATCTTTCCTACTGAGTTTCTTGGCAAAGTGCATGTTCCCCAAGAACCTGGGGTCGACTTCAATATGGATTTGTATCTTTGAGACTGGGTTTTTTTCTTGATGCCATTTCTGTGCCATTTTCAAAATGGGTTGGGTATGGTGTTGTTCTTGGATTCAACCAGATCTTCTTAGCAACCAGGAGCTTGCTGAAGTACGTAGGAGCAGAAGAACCAGCTTTCTTGACAAAACCCAAAATTGTAGAATCAAATGAGACCTTGGATCAGCTAATGTTTTTAATTATTTTTGTAGATGTACAGGTTGGCTTATGTAAAGACATTTATGAATATACTCTAAACAATAACCAACGCTGGCTTTCTGTCACTCTCCACAAACTATGCTGGATCAAAAGTGTCCCATTTGTAACCTTCCCAGATACTCTTTGGGTTTTGTATATGCCACCTGTTCAAGCTTAAAAACAACATTTCTGTCCATAAGATGAATACTAACTTCCCACTAAACAAGAAACCTTAATTTGGAAATACCGAGAGCTAAGTGGAACATAAATTGGAAGCTAGGCTTTTTCTTTTTATTACCAAGGTATTATATATATATATATATAACATAATAGCAAACACAGTCAACTAACTAAAGAACAATTTGATGTCATTTTATGAAGGTCATCATCTTAATAGTTTTTTTTAATTCTCTTGGGAAATACCTTAATAAAAAATTAGTGCCCACTTCACTGTAAAACACACATATATCCTGAGGCCACTGCAGCTCTTTGAAGACACAAGATGCATCCCCTCTAGGGCAAGGGAGTGTGTATGACACTAAGCACAGGTATGCTTCACTGAGACCACAGGTGATTTACAGCAGAGGATCATCTCAGACTCCAAGATGGATGCATATGCAATTCTATATATTCATATTATATGTTCACTAAACAACTGCAAAGATGGACACTGTGGAACACACCAATAATGATCCCAGCACTTAGAAAAATGAAAACAGCAAGATCAGGAGTTCAAAGTCACCCCGGGCTTCAGAGAGACCATGTCTCAAAAACAAATAAACAGAGCAGTAAAGGCATCTCATCTAACTTCATCTTATGTACAGAATTTTTGCTTTTATTCTTGAAGGGGTGGGGGACCCAAAACCCAAAGAGTGTCTGGAAAGGTTACAAATGGGACACTTTTGATCCAGCATAGTTTGTGAGTGAGAAAGCCAGCATCAGTTACTGTTTAGATCCAAAATTGCTTTCAGAAATAAGCCAATCTGTACATCTAGACCCAGTTTCAGTCTGGTTTCTATATTCTATAGGGTTCTGGCTACATGACTCCTGGTCCTTCTGATTTTCTTGTATTATCATTGGCAATCTCCAAAGATACACAAAGAGTCAATGACCAGCCAGCAGGTTACAATGTTACCTCTGTTCCAGACTATAATACAAGTACAATGTGGTTTTTGCCAATATTCCTCTACCTCTATTAACAGTCTTGTGTGTTTAATTTGCATTTTACACTAAGCTGTATAAATGCTCAATTGTCCACAAGACAAGAATTCATCTTATTGTAGACAGCCTTTTAAGAACAATACAGTCACGTGGCAACTTGAAGTGTAAAACATCAAAAGATTTCACGATGAAAAATACCCATAAATTCTCCCATGTCTTTGCCAACAATCTACTCCTAAGATGTCATCTCATCCAGTTGTACTCTCAAAACACTTGCTAACATCAACATGTTAGATGTAAATTCTACACCACAGAAATACCCTGAGAATCTTAGAGATCAAATATGGGCTCTTATACCAATGCCTGGCAAACATGGAGGTGGAAGCTCACAGTCAGCTATTAGATGGAACACAGGGTTCCCAAGGAAGGAGCTAGAGAAAGTACCCAAGGAGCTGAAGGGGTCTTCTACCCTATAGGTGGAAGAATAACATGAACTAACTAGTACCCCCTAAGCTCATGTCTCTAGCTGCATATATAGAAGAGGATGGCCTAGTTGGCCATCATTGGGAAGAGAGGCCCCTTGGTCATCCAGACTTTATATGCCCCAGTACAGGGGAATGCCAGGGCCAAGATGTGGGAGCGGGTGGGTAGGGGAGCAGGGCCGGGATGGGGGAAGGTATAGGGAACTTTCTGGATAACACTTGAAATGTAAATGAAGAAA
This sequence comes from Mus minutoides, assembly GCA_902729485.2. Classification (NCBI taxonomy): domain Eukaryota; kingdom Metazoa; phylum Chordata; class Mammalia; order Rodentia; family Muridae; genus Mus; species Mus minutoides. Next base: position 254,288 of record LR750447.1, on the reverse strand, counting down.
ATATCTAATAAACGTTGGAAAAAGATATGGGCTCTTAAAGCTTTTACCCAGATGTGATACAGGTCACCAGTGCATAATTCATCCCATGGACAAACATACTACCACTAGGTAGACTGCTATAAGATGCATTCAAAGGAAGAACAGTAGGTGTGAATAATCACCCAGCAGAATACCCTGGAGTTGGGAATCTGTCACCTTCCAGGAAGTCTCCCATCAGGGAGTATTCTGTGTATCTCATATCCCTCATTTCATTTTATCCTCACAGCAGCTTGTGAGACAAGATGACATATCCATTATATTTGCATATGCAAATCTAGTATTTAAAGGACTTGTATTAGCTAAGAGTTGGCTGATACAGCCCCATGGTTGGGAAGAGTAAGTATAGGCTGAGGGGTGAGTGACTGAGTTTATGATGAAGAAGAGACCCAAGGGTTCTGTGAGAGAGTAGCAAAAGAGACTTTAAGATCTCTTTATCAGGGCTGGAAAGATGGCTCAGTGGTTAAGAGCACTGACTGTTCTTCCGGAGGTCCTGAGTTCAATTCCCAGCAACCACATGATGGCTCACAACCACATGGAATGGGCCTCTGATGCCATCTTCTGGTGTGTCTGAAGACAGCATCAGTGTACCCACATATATGAAATGAATAAATAAATCTTTTTTTAAAAAGTCTCTTTGTCCAGAAGGGTCTAAGATTTTGAATATGCTTACAATTCACACAACTATTAAGCAGCCAGCCAGTGGCAAAGCAAAACCCAATGTGACTGTCATCTGCCACTAAGATTCCCTAGTTCCCATCCATAAATGTTGGGCAAAGATCTATCTCATTGTCTCTTGATCAGCATGCAGCCTATGTCAGCTACAGGCTCAATACCAGAAAACGTTATGAATTATTACCATGCAGCACCAAGCCTTCTGCAGACTCTGCATTTGCTGCACTGGTGGCTCTGCATAAAATACAGAGATATTGGTATGAGCCTGTCTATCAGTCCTCTGGACACAAATATTCTCTTGGGTCAAATGATAAATAAATGTTCCACAAGAGAGCACAAAATAAGTCCAATTATGTGTTTTGTCAGTACTTAAAGGAAAGAATGCCCTTGAACAGATGAGATGATGTTAGGGTTGTGCATTTTAACAATATTTTTAAAGCTAGGAAGCAGCCATTCACTTCCTGGTGATTCTCTACACCCCATATTAATCCATGAGCTTAAAGATTTTACTAGGATTAATTCTAAGATGCTATGATTTGAACAGTTTATCCAATGCAGTGGTTTGGATGTTTTCTCTTATGAAATAAAAAATACATATACTAGCATAAAAGTGAAAAAGAAACCTAACTTCAGAGTCATTATTCCTTTTATTAAAGATGCTATGTTTAGGGGACCACCATCATAGAAGCAGGAGAAGGGGGAAGGGGGAAGGGCTTTGTGGGGAGGGAGACTGGGAAAGGGAATAACATTTGAAATGTAAATAAAGAAAATATGCATTTTTTAAAAAGACAAAAATAAAACTTTATTTAAAAAAATTTTAAAAATTAAAAAAAGATGCTATGTTCACATTATTCCTCTTCACCAGAGCTCTATTAACATAGAAACACAGAAGAATGCTGTGTCCCTGTGTGCTTTAAATGTGTCCACCACTCACATCATAGTTACGAACTCAATTTTAGTTAAGAATTTTAGAATCATAAAGTTCTGATGCTTTTGAAGAACTGGGAACTATTCAGCATTTCAGAAACTCGGGATCATGTATCTTATCTGACTGAATCCCCCTCCCCCTCCCCCTCCCCAGCTCTGCCTCATGACTGCACAGCATACCAGAGTATTAGCAAAGAGACCCTCAAGCTGGCCCTTAGCCAGTGACCCGGTAAATCATCTTCTTCAAACCCAATTTTAAGTGAGGCCAGCCATTGAAAACTGATTTTGGTTTTGGCTCCCAGGAGGTCACAAGTCACGAATAGTCCAAAACCTAGCAGGTTGTCTAAATTAAATCAGCCCTGCCAGTGTCCCCTCACTGAGGACATGAGACTTGACTTGATTGCAGCCACCATTGGACATAGCCAATAACACTCACTTCCTGGAGAACACTGGAACATAAATATTTCTACCTCCCCCGGATTTTGCTCCCAGGGAGTGATGATAATCCCAGGACAGTGCTTTCCCCGACATAATAATCACTGATGGAGACAGAAACTCCAAGAAGCCCCTCTGTGCCCAGTCATAGGAAGTCAAGAAGAAAATTCTTTACTTTCATTATTGAAGTCAACCTTATGCCGAAGGGTGAACAGTGAATTTTTTTATTCTGGTAAAGTTTAAAATTCCATATTATCACATTTGACATATGCAAGCTCAAACAAAAAAGACTTTAGATTAGAGAATATTCTAGATATTTTTAAACATGACTCATGGCTATTTTTGTTTTTTGAAAGTCAAAGAAATAAGAAGAAAGGGTAAGTTGATTTTACGGACTAAAATGTCCATGGTTAAACCTTTAATAAACAATGGGCTCTTCCCATCAGGAGTTTATAGATGTCAGACCATTTTTAGATTACACAACAAATTCTCATTCCCATGGGGTTATAGCATATGAGTGTACACATGTTTCTCTAAGCCAAGTACTTTACTTTACACTCTAGAGTGCTGAGGAATGAGAAACACCTAGTTTGATGGTTACTACTTGATTCAGTGAGTTAGTTTTCTTTTTTTTCTGGTGATCACCATTCCCCCAAACTCAGCTGAATGTTCATTTACATAGGATTTATATTTCTAGCATTTTTATGGGAAAAAAAGCAACTGAAGTGTTAAGAAGGCTGAGAGTCTTCATGTTAGGGCTCCTTATTCTCAAAATACTATGATCATACCTGTATCCTAAAGAGTCTCCTGAAATATTTGTAGTATGCCTGACCTCCCCCCTCTCACCATGTTAACTATTATATAATCAAACATAAGTCATAAGTAAAATATTCATAAGAATTTTAGATTCTCAAATCAACACTCAAGTCTCCTTAAGGATGCATTTAATAACTGTCCTTCCTGTTGGTATTCTGTTTGGACTCTACACACCCCACCCCCAGTTACCTGGCAGCAGTGGCATAAGATTTTGGTGACAGAAAATGAGTTTGTCCAGGCAGATTTAAGACTGTGACCCAAACTGGGCACGCAGGCCATGAGAACAGGCCAGGGGTGGGGGAGCATGGATAGATATGCGCTTGGGCCTAGGGTACTTTTTCCATTTCCCAGACTGCTGGCAGTATGTGTGAAGAACCCTTAAAATATACATTTGAAGACAATTTAGCATCCATTGGGTGATGGGGATGTTACTGAACTATTCATACCGGCATCCTCGAGAAGGGTTCAATAATGGGTCAGTGTACAATTAAACTAGAAATTCAGGTCTTCACGTGAATAACTAGAGATTACGGTGGCAATTTTCCTGGAAATTGCCAGAAAGAAATTCAACCTGGTACCAGGAATTTTCGGCCAGGTGCAAGAGCTCAAGGGATTTATGAACTGCTTTTGAGAAGAAGTCACCAAAAGGGTCTATGTCCTAACTTGTAGGTCAGCCAAGAGGCTGGTCATAAGGACCAGGGCATTGAAAGCCAACACCTTAGCCCAAACGAGGCTGATCAGGCACTATCTGGGCATATAGGGTCCCTCCAGCCAGTTGGAGAAACTCCTTACCAATCAATATGGTGGTGTGTGTTTGCAGGCTTCCACAGTCTGGTAGCAGAAAATGTGGAACTGAGTGGTTGGTTTGGACCCGTCTGACTGTGTAACCCACATGGCAGAGGCTGGGGGCTAGGTAGCAGCAGCTCCTCTGGGAGTTCTCTCCTGCATATGGGAGCAGGCTCAAGGGTCTGCTGTGGGGCAGGACTTCCATGTTTCCTATCCTAGCAACATGCTGGCTGAGGGAGCCCAGCTGGGCAGCAAAATCCAGGCCCAGTCTGGAATTCTCAGCGGCAAGAAACTGTAATGCCCAGAGCCAGTGCTACTGAGCCAGAGAGCAGTTTTCCAGGCCTGGCCTGGAATTCTCAGTCGCAAGGAAGAAACTGTCTCTGGAATGGTTACTCTGGCCAGTGGAGATGGGGGTTTTATCAGATCAGGACTAGCGAGCCTGGTTGTGGCTGACATGGGATGCAAACCTGCAGAGTTTCTGGATCTGAGTCACAGCACCAATGTTGTGATCATAAAAAGATAAAGACATGTTAAGATATGCTCTATCGGGGTGTGTGGGAAGGGGGTGCCTCAGTGGGCCCATGACAAGGCATCCCTTCCCCCTGAGGGACCAGCCACATCGATATAGTATAGAATAGAGTTTATTTAGGGCATGGGGAGGGGAGTTAAGAGAGTAGTAGAGGCAGAGAGAAGGAGAGAGTAGAGAAGTAGAGGCTGGCCATGACCACATGGAGGGGGGGGGGAGGCGGGGGAGAAATATGGGGAGAGAGTGGAAACAAAGGAACTAGAGGTGAAGGAGAGACAAGAGTAAGAGAGACAAGAGAGGCAAGAGAGTGAGAGAGAGAGTTGGGGGAAAGCAGCGCCTTTTACAGTGGACCAGTCCTACCTGGCTACTGCCAGGTAACTGTGGAGGTGGAATCCAGACAGAATACCAACACCTCTCTTAGAACTGGTGAACATCTCTCTTCCCTGCTTTTTGAACTGCTATTTTCCCTGCTACTTGAACAATTAATTATAACTTAAAGAATTATAACTTGTTATAATTCTTTATTTCTTCATGATCTACAAAGTAGTGCCAAAAGTCCACACAGTTAAGCAGTACAGAATGACTGTGTGTGTGTGTGTGTGTGTGTGTGTGTGTGTGTGTGTGTGTGTGTGTTTTACTAGCAAGTGTTTTCATACAACAAAAACTTTACACATGTGAAGACCATTGTGCTGCGACCCCAATCTCTGACCAGCAGAGACTGGGAATAACGACATTCACACCAAGGTAGGTTCTTCCACAGCAATTGTAATCTTTTACTCAAGGCAGTAACAGCGCTCTCTCTCAGCAATCTCCCGCAGTAAACTCCTCCCTTTATTCAGACCGTTCCATATATCCACAGCCCTCTTACATCATCTTACTCCACTTGTTGCTCTCCAATCAGCATCATCCACCCCCTAGCATGAGTTGCACGTGCAGGCAGGACAACAGATCATTGGCTAACACTATGGTAAGGCTATATGACGTTTCAGATCATGCAGTAGGCATGGATGACTCAGCTTGCCATTTTCAGAAGTTTTAGTAAACAGGATGGGATTACAAGGCTTGGCACTAAGCTGGGTGCCATCTTAGCTCAGTGGTTACACCCGCTTCCCACACTATTGACTCTGTCACTACCTGATCATTGTGTGAGTGTTGCATACACATCAGTAATGAGTAAATAGGCTGGCTAATAGATGGCAGACTGAGAGTTGCATACACATCAGTGATGAGTAAACAGACTGGTTGATAGCAGAGGCTAAGATTACAGGCAAATATAATGAAATTAGGTCTTTGTGTTGAAACTTATAGCCAGGTAGCTGAAAACACAGATAGATTAAGTAAAACACTAATGGATCTTCATTTAGTGCATAAGTACTTGGATAATTTATTTTTTAGAACATCACTGCAAATGGTAGAAGGGACTGTTCTAGAGATGAGCAATCCTTCTGTTGCTAATATAGAAAGTTATTTATATATTTGAGGACCAAATGTTTTTTGTTCCATCTAGTAAATTCTGCTGAGGCCAAAATTTGGAAATGAAGAATAGTTGTATTTCCAAAACACTTTATTCACAAAAAAACAAGCTGGAAGCCAACAAGACTCTGAATACTTCCCTATGGCTCATATATTTTATCCCAGTGGCCTAAAACCAATACTTGCATCATCTCCAGTAAAAGTTGTGTTGGCTTATCAAAATTATATTAGGATCTTAAGTCTATACTCTGTAGAATATCAGGAAAATCAAAGATTTTCTGCCTTCAAGAACTTTCCAATCTGATCAAAGAGGGCCTGCGAAAAGTAATACCTACAAAGATATATTGAGAGATGTAGGGGGCTGAAGAACTGTCTTCAGAGCATACACTACTTTCACAGAGAACCCAAGTTTGGTTCCCAGCATCCATATCAGGCAGCTCACAGGCAACTGTATCTCTAGAACCAGAGATGAGATTCCAACACCCTCTTCTGACCTCATCAGGCCACTGAACTCATGTGTGCACTGAGACTCACACATACAGAGTTAAGAAAGTAAAATTATCTTTAAAATTAGGCAGATGACTGATAGGTAGATTGATAGATGACAGAAAAAGATAGATAGATAGATAGATAGATAGATAGATAGATAGATAGATAGATAGATAGATAATAGATAGATGATAGAAGATGATTGATAGATGACAGATAAAATAGATAATAGATATATGATAGATGATTGATAGATGACAGAGATGATAGATACCAGATGATTGATAGATGACGGATAAACATAGATGATAACTAGATAGATGATAGAGAGACAGACAGATAGATAATAGATAGATGATAGATGCATACATACATACATACATACATACATACATACATACATACATACATACATTTCCTTTAAATTTTACATGGTCTATAGTTAGCTCAGGTGAGGACAGATATAAAATCCCAACTGTAAGATATTTCCCATGGATTACAGTAATTCTACCCTTGACTCCTTTCCACATGTTTTTCTTCAAAACCTGGAGGAAATTGAGGATCTATTGTTCTTTCAAAGTTAAATCAATTATTCATGAAAATTGTGGTACATTTTAATCCACATACTTTTAGGAAATTTTACTTTTATCATCTCTGAACATTCAAAAAAAATCCTCCCTGGGTTTCTTTGTCAAATATCTGAAAAGAAGACGGCTTTGTTCATCCTATGGCCCATGCTGTTCACATCCCAGAGTCAGATGCCACATTTCATTTCTATTGCCTTAATGATTTGGATGGTAAATTGTCTTCCTAAAATACAAGCCTGAACTATCACGCAATTAGCTTGTTAAATTAAATATCAGCTGAGCCATCAAGGAATTCTCTCCTGAATGATTCAATTTTCATTAGCATGTTTCAGTCTGTCCATCCTAGCGGGCATCGCACCTTGACAAGCCACATCATAACCTGAAATCCACCCATCTTGGGGATGTCTCTTTTATCCATTGGAAAGAAAGACCTCCCTATATATCTCTGAGGAGCCAAATAAACCCAAAGAAGGGTACAACGAAAACCAGTCTCTCAAAATAGAGTCGTTGTTTTACTTTGGTCTTGTGTGTCTTACCGAACCCGATCCTGTTTTTCGGTAGTGGTATAAAGTCATTCTAAGTTTACAGGGATCAAAAGTCTTAATCTTCTTAGACCCAAAATGACCACCTCAAGTTATGAACTATGTGTAAGAACCAAACGTTTATATACTTGCTTCTCAACCAATCATGGCAAAAGGAATGTGCCCCACCACCCACATACTAGGTGGTGACATACTAGGCAGGATATATTATTTTCAAGGTTGAGAAGCTCAACCTTGGGGCATTCAATTCAATATCTCTAGGATAATCCATCTCACATATGAACATCTCATATTTCATAGATTCTTTTAGTTAGTTGCCTGTGTATATAAATTACACATACATATACATAGCCATATATATATACACACACATATATATACACATATATACATATAATACATACAATTTGATTAAAGTGGTTATATATATATATATATATATATATATATATATATATATATTTCTGTACTATAGGGTTTCCTTATTATAAAGCAATAACTAATGGGAAGATGTAAAGCCTATGAAAATTCCACATTTAGACTATTTCTCCCACTCATTTTCTGTCACAGGACTGCTCAGTGTCAAGCCAGGCTCACTTGATTTTTGTTGCTTTTCCTCTATGACAGGGATAATGTTATCTTGCTCTATGTGAAGGAGTTATAGAGAAACAACTGCAGGACAATCACAAATGTACTCTTTAAAGTTCAAAATAAGGAGTGGGGAGATGGCTTTTCAGTAAAGCCATCTCATAAACAGTAAAGTTTGATTATTAAAGTTACTTTCTTCACTAAACCACTGTTGGCACAAATAACTCATACTAATAGGGCCAAGAGAATACTCTGCCTTTCAAATCTCTCTAGGAAATATGAAACTGATATGCAAATCAGTTTATTACACAAGCATGAGGACCGGAGTTCAATCCCTTCAGAGCCCACATAAAATACCAGGCATGATGATGCACAGTTGTGGGCACAAAGCACCCCTGGGGCTTGTGGTCCTGCCAAGTCTATCCAAAGCAGCCAGTCCCAGGTTCAGTTAGAGATCCTGCCTCAAAAGCTAAGACACAACATCATCAAGAAAGAAACATGACATCAACCTCTGGTTCTGATAGCTATGTGCATCTGGATGCACACATGCATAGACACACACACTTCAAAATCTGTATGCTCAAAACGGAGATCTCTTTAATATAATTATATGTTCATATATAGTTATATATAGCTATACATATAGTTATATATAGTTTTTAAGTTAGTTTTTAATATATATATATATATATGTATATATATATATATATGAATGTAGCTCAGTAGTGCTGTGTTTGCACAGTATTTACAAGACCTCAAGTTCAACCCCAAGCATTTCATAAACAGTAAAGTTTGATTATTAAAGTTACTTTCTTCACTAAACCACTGTTGGCACAAATAACTCATACTAATAGGGCCAAGAGAATACTCTGCCTTTCAAATCTCTCTAGGAAATATGAAACTGATATGCAAATCAGTTTATTAATCAAATAATTTTATTAGATATTTTCTTTATTTACATTTCAAATGTAATCCCCTTTCCTAGTGTCCCCTCCGAAAATCCCCTCCCCCTCCCCGCTCCCCGCTCCCCCTGCCCTCCCCCAAGCCATGCACTCCTGCTTCCTAGCCCTAGCATTCAGAAGCAGGTGTTCACAGCCATCCATTGCACAAAATCATTTGATAAAAATGGTTTTATTAACAGCTTTCCCTTAGTCCATAAAAGAAACAATCCATCTTCTATATTAATTTTCCTCATTCCCAAAGACTCCAGTGAAGTGGCTGTGTGACATAATATCAGCCATGGCATCCATCACCCCTCAGACACAGCTTTGAGCTCAGAGTTCTGGACAACAGGTTTAACATGTTTATCTCCTAGATGAGATTTCGTCTACAATACTCAGCCTTCCTGCAAGTAGTGATTATAGCAGCCTGTGATTTCCACCCTGGGTAGGTGACTAACCCTTCAGAAGCATAAAAAGGAGTCAACTTTTGAAGATTCAGAGTACAAACAGATGTTATCATCACCCCCTGGACAGAAGAAATGACACACTACTGAGATTGAAGGAAGCTATCGACAAATTCTCACGAAGTGTACAGATACTCATTACTATTGTGATTCTGTGTGGCACTTTCCAGGCATGTTTAGTATGCCACACTTCAAGACTGCAAATAATTCTTCAACTTTCTTATCTTGAAAACAAATTTTTTTTCATATAATATATTCTGACTATCCTTCTCTCCTAACTTCTCCCAGGTCCTCCCCATTTCCTCTCCCACCAGCCCACAACCACACCCTTTATCTCTCCTCTTAGAAAGCAAACAGACATCTAATAATAAGTAGTAGTAATAATAAAATAAAAACAAACAAACCAGTATAGGGCAAAACAAACTTTTTTTAAAAGAGCCAAAGAGAAAGAGTAAGAAAAGCACCCAGAGACTAAGACACACTCACACAAACAGAAAACCCATAAAAAAAATTAAAAAAAATCAGAGGCAGTAAAGAAAGCAAAAAAGGCATCCCTCAGACATTGTCACATTTTACTACGTCAAAAGCCCTGGTTTAAAGCTTTGCCGTGTTTGTACGTCTGATTATCCATTGTGGAATAACACTGGAATTGATAGCACATTAAAAAAAAACTCAGAAATGATTTTCATTCTATTGCTGAGAATAATGGGTAATTTGGTAGAAATAAATAATGTACTAGAGAGTTATTGTGTCCCTTTTAGAATTTGTCAGACCTTAGCTGTGAAATGCTATGGGGGAAGGTAGCAGGCTCTGCAAATGACAACTAATTCATTCACACACACACACACACACACACACACACACACACACAAACACACACACACAAACACACAAACACACACACAGAGTTGGCACTAGGGTATCCACAGCATAAAGGCATGCAGCCAATGTCAAAAACACCAAAGACGATTCCCTGTGTGAGAACAGCCTCTGGATGGATGTCTGTGTCATGTGTACGTAGTCTCTAGTCTGTTCACTAGATGGAGGCTTTATAAGCTCAAAACAAGGGCTTGCTGGAACCAGAAAGGAGACGCGATGTACAACTTGATTTCTAAAAATCCCCTAATTGGAATGTTACATTTTGCAAAGAGGTTATTTTAGTTATTTTCATGTAGCATGCAAAATTTTAAAAAAAGAAGAAATGTTTTTCATAAATCAAGTACTTTTCAAAAAACATCACCTTTTACATAAGGTTGGAGTATTTCTCTAACCACATATCTGACAAAGCCATCTCAAAAAGAGCATTTCCACCTGGGCGGGAAACAAGTCCAAAATGTTTAACTTTCAAAGAATTATTGTTCTTCATCTCTTTAAGTTTAAGAGAAAAAAAAATAGCCAGACTCTGTACCTTGCAGCTAATTACTAGATTTTTCAATCTAAAGCCTGTGAGTCAGGGTTTAACCACCAGAAACAAACTTCACTCTGACTGACTGACAGGGCAGTGAAGTCAAAGCCCCTTAGAACTGTGAGGTGACTGAGGTAAACAAACCACGGGCAGCAGAGATGTCAAGAGAGACTCCCAAGGCCACATCCCAGGCTGGCTCACCAGACAAGCAACTCCAGTGGGATGAGGAGGTCCAAACCAGCAGTAACAAGCCAAGACAATGACATCCAAACAACCTCCTCCTCTTGGGACGCCATTAGCCCAACAGGAAGCAACCACGCTAAAAGGTGGGTCACAGGTTAATGGAAATATCTACACAAGCCTGAGGGTCTGCATAGAGAACATGATCCTCAGAGAAGGGAGGGAGGGAGGGAGGGAGGGAGGAGAGAGGGAAGATGAGAGAGGAGGGGAGAAGGGAGGGGGAGAGAGGAGGGGAGAAGGGAAGGGAAGTGGAGGGGAGGGAAGAGGGGAGGGGAGGGGAAGGGGGAGGGGACTGGAGAGGGAAGGGACAAAAGAAAAGAGAAAGGGGGACAGAGAGGACAGATCAAGGAAGGCAGAGGAGGGAAGAAAGAAGAAAAGAGGGAAGGAAAAAGGGAATAGAGAAAGAGGAGGGAGAGAAAGAGGGGAAGACAAGGGGAGGGGAGATGGGGAGGAGAGGAGAGAGGTAATGGGGAGAGCAAGGGAGGGGAGGGGAGACAGAAGGAAATTTGAAAAGCTGGCTCACCCTGAGAAACTAATTCAACATCTACCATCTTTAATAGTCATTCACTTCACTCTGCGCTTGGTTCTTAGTCCATCCCTAAGTGTACTAACCTCCCTCTCTAGATTCCAAATGTATTAGATAGCATTTTCAACCAAGATTCCAGGAAAATTCTAAGTGGCTAGTAGTTATAGAAAACAGCTTTATTATTATCATTTCATTAATTGTTTTTACTTATTAATGGTATGGTTAAAGTACAACAATATTCAGAATTCCTGCTCTGGTGAAATGTTACTAATTGACGTGAAAAACTTGGAGGAGGCTGTACCACACCATAGAATTCAAGACGTAAAGACGACCTTGAAGATCAGCTGAGCTACCCACCCTACGACCCTCTCTGAGGAGTAGTCAGTCAGTCAGACTGCTACTGGTCGTGGCTTAGCATGGGGTTCCATAGATTCATTTCTAGACACAATCCCCCATCCTACCTTGTCATATCCACCACTGAACGTAGTGTGGAGTATATGTCCCTGAAGCCTCTCTTCTTTAATCCAAAATAGTGGAAAAACCCACCAATTTTTCCACATGCTTTGTCAGCTGACATTGGAGCTATACCAGGGGTTGGGGCCCTCTTCACCAGTAACTGAGCATGGTAATGTTTTCAGATGCCCCTGTCTTTGGAGGCTTATCTTTGGGCAATGGAAGCTTTCTTATTTGGACACACATATAGCTGTGACCACACACCATACACCCAGTAAGCAAGGACTGGCTGTTACAGTGAGGGCCAACCCCCTTTGTAGCAGGACTCTTAGTAGAGAGCCCTCTGGACTACATAAAAAAGGGCTCCCTTCTCTCTCCCTTCCTGATGCCCTCAATCCTTACAGGCATCTTTGAGGGTGAATCTTTAAATCAGTTCACTCCCCAGTCACTGTCTAAAGAACTTCCTTCAGAAGCCTTGGTGCAACAATACCCTCCCTCAGATGTGTAGGTGGTTCTTTCCCAAACCCATTCCATTGTTCATTTTGCATGTCCGAGCACAATAGATGATACACAAGGACTGTTTCATAAAGGTCTCATCATGGCTGTTCAGAGTAAAGGCTACTGCGTCGTAGCTCACTGTTACTCTAGAGTTTATTCTTTGGTCAGCATCTCTTACCACAGGACTACTCTGTCTTCCTCTGATTGACTTTGGTTTTATAATACAGATGTCTCATACCTTGAAATACATGAACTGTCTGGTGAACATAACCTTTAGACCACAAAAAAAAAAGAATAAAAAGTTACATCCTCTCTAGAATTTTACTGACCAGCCCATAGATTTTGCTGAAGTTTTATAGGATGAACATCCTGTGAAAAAATTGCCATCTTGAGTTTCTTAGAACTTGTGCAACTGAAATGGTATGGTAGAGAGATATCAGAATTCTGTGATCCTGAAGGAAGGCTAACATGTCCTCTTTCTATGGAGGGACTGAGGCAGCCTTGCTAGACAAGTGTGAGAGAACATCAGCCACTCTCCCTGAGCACACACAATCTCAGAGGTCCCCTCGTCCTTTAAGAAGGACACCACAAAGACAAAGGCGTGAATGTGAACTTTTAATATCATACATTGCCAGAAGTTCCTGGGTAGAAAGTCACAGTCATTCAGTTAACACTGCCCCGTGTCTGGATCTGTATGCCTGACACTTAACACTATTCTTGTCATTCTTATTAGTATCCCCAAAACACAGTGTCATTTGTCCACTCAAGGACCTTTGCAGTGCACATTTCTTGGCTGATTTAAACAGTCACCATTCTCATATACCCAACATCCCTCTGCTCATTTGGAGACAGACTTGAACAACCCTGTTTTTGACAGTCCGCTGATGGTGCTTACTGTGCACAAGGATTCAAACTTGTCTGCCTGGGTCTACTTTCTTCCGGGTCAACATCTTCCTTAACTACCACATTTTTTTCTCTCTTCATCACCTTCAGGCTTATGTTTAGAGACTTTCCTGTAACTGGAATAGAAATTCCTAATGGAGATCCCAAGAAGTCAGCAGCAACGACGCTCTATTTATAGCTCTATTTACTCCCGTTTGGGGAACGGGGTAGCATTATCAGAACATATAGAATAAGATTCAATGGTGCTATGATAAAGAGAAACTCAAAAGTAACAAGGAGCTAAGTTTGACCCCTCATACCTGGAATCCTGGGACTCAGGAGGCAGAGGCAGGAGGAATATGTTGTTGTTGTTGTTGTTGCTGTTTATTTGTTTATTTATTTTTCACATTTTTATTAGATATTTTCTTCATTTACATTTCAAGTGCTATCCCATAAGTCCTCTATACGCTCCCCTCACCCTGCTCCCCTACCCACCCACTCCTACTTCTTGGCCCTGGCATTCCCCTGTACTGGGGCATATAAAGATTGCTAGACCAAGGGGCCTTTCTTCCCAATAATGGCCAACTAGGCCATCTTCTAATACGTATGCAGCTAGAGACATGAGCTCTGGGGGTTCTGATTAGTTCATATTGTTGTTCCATCTATAGGGTTGCTGACCCCTACAGCTCTTGGGTACTCTCTAGCTCCTACATTGGGGACCCTGTGTTCTGCCCTATAGATGATTGTGAGCATCCACTTCTGTATTTGTCAGGGACTGTCAAAGTCTTACAGGAGACAGCTATATCAGGGTCCTTTCAGCAATATCCTGCTGGCGTATGCAGTAGTGTCTGCATTTGGTGGCTGATTATGTGATGGACCACCCAGGTGGGGTAGTCTCTGGATGGTCCATCCTTTCATCTTAGCTCCAAACTTTGTCTCTGCACCAGCAGGAGGAATATGAATAAACAAATAAGCCTGGGCTGTGTGACAAGGCCAAGTCCAGCCTGAGAAGCACAGTGAGACCCACTCTAAAAAAAACCAAGAGCAAAATAATGATCCTATCCAACTGTGAACCCTACAACCCGCGACACCAACTGCCAGGTAAGATGTACTGACCAATGTAACAGTGGACTGACCGTGGGGTTAGGGCTTTAACCAAATGCTTCCTAGTTGGACTTAATATCAGCTCAACAAGAGGGAACCCATGCTCAGTACTGTAAATAGTCAAAAACTCCTGGTTGATGTAGCGTTAGGCCCTGTCGGGAACTTACTACTATAGTCTAATTAAATGATCACAGCACCAAACCACCGTCTAAATATTTATGCTTGTGCCCATAGACAACTGCTACTCTCAGCCTTACCCAGAAAAGCTTCTCCTTGCAGTGGATGGTGATGATTTTGGGGACCCCTTGGTCAAGATGGTGAGAATAACTGAACTGTTGATGTTCAACTCTAAGCAGGGCGCTCATACCACCACTGCCTTCAAGCTCAGAGAACATCACAGAAGACAGGGCAGAATGTAAGAGCCGGAAGACTGGGAGAAGGGCCATGAAATGGCAGGACCATGAAATGGCATCTTCAAGGGAATGACACGGCCACTGCAATCATGGGCTCACAGCTTCCTGTCCTGTGCCCACACACAAGTGGGCCTGTCGATCAATCATGGATTAGAAAGGGGCTCATGGGACCTTTCCCATCTCTGCTAAACTATTGGTTACCGAGGAATTCTTGAAGCAGGGTAGTTATTGTCTTTCAGTTCTGTTCCCCTGAGGAACTCACCAGGCTCCAGTGGATGAGTCAAAACCCATGGTCACACAGAGGGCCCAGGTCACAAATCCAAATGAAACAAAACAAAGAAATTAATGTGGGAATAGGATTTTGGCAGTGGTAGAAAGGGATACTTAAAAAGGATTAGAGGTTAAGAGTAATCAAAGTACTGTTTGTTTTTTAAAGCATGATCAAAAGATACTGTATACCTGTCTAAAATTGTCAAGGAACAAATTTAATAAAGGATATTTCATACAAGATCTCGGTCTTATACTCTGGGTATTCATTTTGATGTTGTTGAGTGTGCACTCTATAAAAGCAAAGTAAGATTTGTGGCGTGTGCATAGTGCATGGCTTTGGAACGGAGCTGTGTATTGCTACTTGTTACCGAGGGAGTAAACAGTTTCTCTAAACAAGCCACATTGGGAATGACAATCTACTACAACATTTTTTTTTCCAAGTGGAATTTAGGGACTTCTTTCTCTTTGGAAAGAGAGTGTGAAAGTAGCAGACTGTTCATGTCAAATCCTCTTCCAGCATGTCTCGAGATAATTCCATCTTTTCTGGGAGATGACAGTTTCTGGAGCACAGTTTGAAGGCACTACCAAAGATACATCAATATAAATCCCTGTAAGAAGGATTACTGTGAGTCACGCGATATATAAAAATAAAGCTCACGGTATTTAGAAGGCAGTATCAGCATTTGCATTGGAAACAACACCACAACATGAGATGGAGTGGAGCTCCATATAATAGTATTTTCATAAAGTAGTGGTCTTAGAATCTATGAATAAAAGCCCCACAGTTTCTCCCCTTATAGGTGCAAAAGTTGTACAAGAACCACCATATATGAAGACCAGAACTTAAATCGCTGATAACTCCAAGTTAGGCCAACTCCATTCACTCACTGACTGTCTTATACGCCACATTGACTGACTATCAAGAGCAGACCAAGGATAGGAGAGAAAACACAGACAGGAAAAACAAACACAAGACCTCATAGCCAGGGAGCAGATTCCTGGGACCAGAGCTCAGAGGGTTCGGCTTCTAGTTTCTTCTATGAACTACATTCATGGAGCCAAAATACCACGTGAATCTCTCTTTGACTCTGTCAACTGTAGCTGACCTCAAATAAAATCAGGAAATTAACCACACTTGGAAAACACCAATCATTTGGCACTTAGTAAATTGGCAGCAGCAGTAAGAACATCAGGCCTGCCTGGTTTGGCTGTCACTCATCCTCAAGATACCAGAGTCCAGCTCTGGGCTCCGGCCACACCCCACCTCTGTTCATTTCTTGCCTATGTTACACTGGTGTTAGCCCTTTGCCGTGATCCTCTATGGCTTGGAGCACTTATCATTTCTGGGTGCTACCCACATGCCTCCCTCTTGTTCAGTGGACATCCTTCAGAATCTAGCTCAAACACTACTGAGGAAGCCTGCTTAGATGGGCCCTTTGAAAGTAGGTCAAGGTCGTGGTCTCTATCTGGCTATCTGCCTGTCTCTCTGCCTTATGACATCACTCATATTCTTTTCTGGATACTTTTTTCATTTTAATCTTCTAGCCATAGAAGATGATTGTTTCGTTTTGCTTCTTCCTCAAATGAGAGCTCGGTATGGCAAATGGTTTAACAAACATCTCAGTGATTCAGATGGATAAAGATTAGATAACTATATTCTTCCTCTCGTTATTGCACACAGGTACTGGCTGACTGTCATATTCTTGTGTAACTTACCACAGGATGCACCATTTATAACTGGTGTGGTATGGATCTATTTATTACAAGGCTTTCTATCAGAGCTGTTTCTTCTTGTCAGAGATATCCCACATTGCTTCTCTAAGAAATGCTACCTGGAACATTTCAATTAGCCAATTAGCATACTTTTTTTTTCTGACTAGGTACTGTCTTAGTCAGGGTTTCTATTCCTGCACAAATATCATGACCAAGAAGCAAGTTGAGGAGGAAAGGGTTTATTCACCTTACACTTTCCACACTGCTGTTCATCACCAAAGGATATCAGGACTGGAACTCAAGCAGGTCAGGAAGCAGGTGCTGATGCAGAGGCCATGGGGGGATGTTACTTACTGGCTTGCTTCCCCTGGCTTGCTCAGCTTGCTCTCTTATAGAACCCAAGACTACCAGCCCAGGGATGGTCCCACCCACAAGGGGCCTTTTCCCCTTGATCACTAATTGAGAAAATGCCTTATAGCTGTATCTCATGAAGGCATTTCCTCAACTGAAGCTCTTTTCTCTTTGATAACTCTAGCTTGTGTCAAGTTGACACAAAACTAGCCAGTACAGGTACGAAACCTCATACTAATTATTTAAGGATAAATGCCTACGAAGTATTTAATACAAATTTATGTATTCACATAGATTATGTGATTGTGAGCCCTCTGGGATCACAGGCCCATATCAGTCCAGGAGGGCAAATGGAACAGAGATAGCAGATGGGGGAGGGGTGTGGAAGCCCTGTGAGTACATATGGACATGACAACACCGGGACCTGCTGTGGAGAAACAGATCAACTGTACTTGGGGTGACTCAAGGATTATATAGTTTTGTGGAGAGGGGTCAGAATATCCAGGATGGTCAAAGGTCATTGGTTGAAGGCTTATGGTACAGAAATGCCTCACTAGCATAAAGAGGCATTCCAGGAATCTCAGGTGCTAGCTGAAGGGGTTCTTATCTGGAGAGAGGAAGTTGAACCTGCAATCTAACTAAGGTTACATGACATTCCGAAGGTAGAGGCATGTGGGGGTTAAGGTCAGAGAAGAGAAAGCCCTGCTAGTAAAGGGACCCATCCGTTTTGTGCCGAGCCCAGAAGGCTATCAGGACAATGGCAGACTTTGATCTTAATGACCAGGGCAACAGCTGACTCTATAATATATGGTAAGAAATATGCAAAATAATCACCATAGCAGGGTGGTGTAAAGAGAACTTGCTTATCGAGACAGTGAAGAAGAAATGAGCTCAGTAAAGGTTGAATTTGACTGGAGAACAGCAAGCAGGTGCAGACAGCCCTGTAGAGGGTTCTCAGGGTCTATTCCCTAGAATCCATCATCCCTCTCCAAGGTTGGCTAGGGAAACGGCTCACTTAATAAGGAGCTTGCCTTGCAAATACAAGGACCTGAGTCAGACTCCCAGAAGTCAACTTAGAAAGTCAAGCTTAAGGACGCACCACCTGCAGCGTCAGCTCCTCTGGAAAGACAGGTACTAGCAGATCCCGGGGCTCACTGGCCAGCTACCCAAGGCTAGCTGACAACTTTCAGGCTAATGAGAGACCCTGTCTTGAAAAATAATATGGATAGCTCATGAGGGATGACAGAAAATGTGATATTTTAGCATCCTCACCTGTGTGCAAACACAAGTGTTTGTACCCCCCCACAAAAATGTACAAGCACACACATAAAAATAGAGCCCACAGGTGTTTGCTAAATTCTTTCAAAGGAAGCCAGACCATCGGGATGGTATGAGATGCTTCTCCTGATTTAATGCTCCGTTCTCCCCTAGACCCTCAGACACATGACGGAGTGAATTATGAAGAACTCCACCTAAAATGTTCTTCTATGAGGTTAAAAATCAACTCCCAGACATTTTAAACACCCAGGGAAAATAGAACAGAAACAAGCCTGTGGTTTATAACTAAGAAAAGTCATTTTTCAACTCAAATTTCTATTTCTCCAAGAATTTCTATTTTAAAAAGGAACTGATCCCTAGATTCTCATGCAATTACTAAAAAGAAGAAGGGTTTCCTCATACATTACCTGGAGAACTATTACAGGATTATTCACTGGGATTTAATATATTAGATATGGCTCCCATATTTGAAAATTATCTTCTGTGGTCATTTCTAACATGTCTTCACTTATTTAAAATTTCAGGAAAAGGCTAAAAGAAGCTGAGGAGGGCGAACCCATAAGAAGACCGGCAGTCTCAATTAACCCTGACCCCGGAGATCTCTCAAACATTGAGTCACCACCCAGGCAGCATACAGGAAGTGGTCCAAGGCCCCCGACACATACATGGCAGAAGACTGCTGGGTCTGGCCTCAGGAGGAGAAGATGCCCCTAACCCTCCAGAGACTTGAGGTCCCAAGGAGTAGGGAGGTCTGTTGGGGGTGGCATTCTCTTGGAGACAGGGGGAGGAGGAATGGGATGAGGAACTGTGGGAGGGGGTGTTGAGGGGGCAGGCAATGGCTAGACTGTAAAAAAAATAAAACTAATAATAAAAAGAAATAATAAAAGCATTTGAAACTATAAAAAAAACTTTTTAACCAACCTTTACTTACAAATGATGTCAAAGTAAATTTCAATTTTGTTAACCCTTTAAGAATTATAAGGTATATGGTGACAGAGAGATGGCTTAGAGGTTAAGGGCATTTACTACTCTTGGAGAGGACCTATGTTCAGTACCCAGCACCCATTCTAGGCAGTTCACAACTGCCTGTAACTCCAGTTCCTTGAGAGCTGATGCCCTCTTCCAGCCTACACACAGACCCAGATGTACATGTGCATGCATGCCCACATAGACACACACATATTAAAACTTAAAAATAACATTGTGAACAGTAACATAAGAGACCTAAGCATATTAAAAATTCTCCTAGAAAGTCAATGTTTTATAACAAAATAAATATTAGGGGATTGTGCTTTAAAGGAATGAAATCAGACCATGATCTGCTTGATATTCTCATTTCTTGGTTCACACAGGAAGATGGCCAAGAGACAGTCAGAGCCAGTAAACTTGGGAGGAGAAGGTCATTGTGACAATAACCAGACTAGTTTGAAAGAAGCCTTCTTAAGTCATTCTACACTGCCAGAACCCTGCAAACGCAAGCAGGAATGACAGCATTTATCAAATTCCTGAAAAGTGCCCATTTCATCGGATCTCATGAGCCTACCCTAACGATCACACTATTTCTTCTTCGTGCAGCTATGAGCCCAGGTGACAGCTCCCTGAAGAGTCACTCCACTCGCCCAACCCCTCAGTAGCTGAGAAGCAATGGATGGAGTAGGCTTTAGCTAGAAGAAAAAATTTCTTATTCCTCCTCCTGTGGGCTAGGTGTCTGTGACAGCACATTCATCCTGAACTTTTGGGGTTTGCCAGACACAAAGTTTGCAGATTTATTGTTCAGTCCTCGTGCCTTGGTTTTATTATTATTATACAATTTATTTTCTGTTTAAATGAATGCCAAAATCATTCTCATTGCCTAAGACCTGGGGAATTAAAATATTAATGTCCAAAGAAAAAAAAACTACTTAAATTTCTGACTGATATTTATATCACAGATAAATCTTTTCACCAGAATACATTGCTGGAAAAAAATATATAAATTGTTATAACCTTTCCAGACTACAGTTAAAGAAATGAATCAATTAAAACTTCTGTGATGTTTTAACTTAGGGCACGGAGCATTATTCAATAGATAGACACTGTTTAAAACAGGTATGTAAAAGGAAGCTAATGACACAAAGCAAAAACAGAAACAGAAAAGGGAGCCCGCATCAATAAGGAAATGATTTGAACAGCTGTACTGAGTTTCCACAAGAAGCCATGTAGTTAGTCCAGAAAGGGTTACATTTCTATTTCTACAAAGTAACAGCCTAGGGCAGCAGCGAAGGGCAACAATCCATCTCCAAGTAGGGAAAGAAGAGAGGAATCAAAGAAGCAGAAGCGGCTTGCTGATGGAGCAGCTAGCGGGACTGTCAGCTGCAACTGGTGTTGGTGGGGTTTAAGAGCCCCTCAGAGTAGAGGGGCAGGACTTAGGGAACATCAGCTATAGGTTTCAACTCAGCATGCCCTGGGCAGTTGGGCACTGGAAAGACTACAAGTATTATACCAAAATAAATAAACAAATAAAACCTTCTGAAACACTGAGAAGGGAATGAGGAAAAATAAAAAAGCAAAAGATGTCATCAATGCAAGGTCCACTTTTCTATGGTAACAGAATGTCTTTTCTAAGGGTTTGGTGTAGATCTAGGGCATGATAGGTTATGGGGAATGCCTGAGGGATTGGCAGGTTACCTTTAGAAACCTGAACCAGTGCAAACTATAAGTTGTCTAAACACTCTCCCTCCACCCCCATCCTGTGATTTCTCCTCACATATTCCTATGCCCAGCAGGATTATGGTCTGACTGTGTACCATGGAAACCTGATTGTCAATCAGTAATTTGGTAATATGCTCACACTTCATATGCCGGTAAGTATAGGTACAAAGGAAGAAATTGGAATAAGAGTAATATATTTGACCAATGTCTTTATGCTACTTGGAGTACCAGCAGATTGAAAAATGTAGTCACCAGGAAAATGAACAATTATTTTGTCATGTGTATAATTAAAAAAAAAAAACAAGATAGTTGATATTGAGCAGTGAGGAAATAATGCTGAAATATAAAACCAGAACCAGAATCTATTGAGAATATAACATTGAAAACGTTCACTGTCCTGTCATTCCTAGAATCCCCATTTTGTCTACAAAAGTCTGAACCAGATCGTAAAATAAATCAGAGCCAGTAGCTCCACTTCGTAGCATTAAGACTAAGAGCATGAGATTAGGGGCTGGTTAGCAGTGTTCACATTCTGTATTCAATGCTTCATAACTGTGCTGGCTAAGAGCATTATTTAACTTCTCCGGCCTCCATTTTCCTTACTGCAAATCAAGGGCAGTCATAGATCAAAACCAAAACCACGTGGTATGATCAAAACCAGCATGGTATGAACACTCAATGAAGAATTTACAGAAGTGCCCATACAGTGTGCACACACATGGTCAAAATATGTGAAACTGTATGGGTTTGCTTCCACTGTAGCCAAAGCTGTTTGAATTTAGAGTTTACTGCTAACTGTCCATTTGCTGAGACAGAAAAAGCTCCCAACACACACACACACACACACACACACACACACACACACACACACACATAAATGCAACAGACATGGGTTGGGTAATTGTGATATAAAAAAGCCACATGATTTTTTTCAGGTACCTGGGTTGCTTTCCTGAGTGTATGAACCCTTGCATGACCACTTGGCAAGTCATTGTGCCATACTGCTGATGCATACCTGTGATACTTCAGAGAACTGAATACTCAATATCCTACAAAGCTCCCCACTGCCTTGCTCCATGTGCATCTTAGCACAATCCAGAACTGTCTGTGTTGGTCATGAGCTAATGAGGCAGGTATGAGAGTCACTTCTTGTTTAAGAAAATCTGGACTTTTGAAGCAACTTGCCCAAAGCCCAATGTCTTAGGGTTTTCCTGCTTTGAACAGACATTATGACCAAGGCAACTCTTATAAGAACAACATCTAATTGGGGCTGGCTTACAGTTCAGAGGTTTAGGTTATTATCATCAAGATGGAAGTATGGAAGCATCCAGGCAGGCATGGTGCAGGCACAGCTGAGAGCTCTACATCTTCATCTGAAGGTTGCTATAGGAGACTGACTTCCATGGAAGATGAGGGTCTTAAGCCCATGCCCACAGTGACACACCTATTCCAACAAGGCCATACCTCCTAATAGTGCCACTCCCTGGGCCAAGCATATACAAACCATCACACCCAAAAATGAAAAGCAAAAAACCAACCTTCTCAATCTCTGTATAAAACTCAGTGTTCAATAAGAGACCCACACACTTCTTTAAATATTTTCAAGGCAGCCTGCCTTCCGTAGGCATTATGTCACAAGATGACATACCCCCACAATGTAAGATCCAACTTAAAACAAGGAGAACCATTTGGTGAATGCCAAAGGACACTGATTTATCAACCCCACATCTGTTTGCCTCTTGAGATAAAAAAAAAATTTAACCTTGTATGCTAAGAATTTTTTTTTAACAGAATGCTTGTTTTAAATATAAATGAGGCCCAGTGGTGCAGGTTGTCATTCTAGATACTCAAAATCTGAGTCATGATGATAGTGAGTTAAAGGCTACCCTCAGCAATTGAGTTAAGACTTTGTCTCAAACGTAATAAAAGTGAGGAGGGAAGAAGAAGGTCTGGGGTTATAGCTTAGTGGCGAGACACTTCCAAAAGCCTTCAATGTAAACCCACTATCTTACCAAAAAAAAAAAGTTTGTATGGTGTGTGTGTGTGTGTGTGTGTGTGTGTGTAAGAGATGGGGGGAGAGAAAGCTGTATTTTAAATATGAGAATTCTGAGATCTCATAAATATATCCAATTAGGGTAAGAACTCAAATCCCAACAGGAAATGGAATGGTAGCTTATCTTAATTAGTGTTACCATTGTTCTGATACAGCACTATGACCAAATGTAATTTGGGGAGAAAAGGATTTATTTTACTCACAGTTCAATATAACAGTTCATTATCAAAAGCAGTGAGGGCAGGAACTCAAGCAGGGCAAGAACCTGGAGGCAGGAGCTGATGTAGAGGCAATGGAGGGGTGCTGCCCACTGACTTGCTCCCTGTGGCTTGCTCAGCCTGTTTTCTTATAGACCCCAGAACCAGCAGCCTAGGGATAGAACCACCCACAATGGGCTGGGCCCTCCCACCTCAATCACTAATTAAGAAAACACCCTACAGGTCTGCCTATAGGCTAGCCTTATTGAGACATTTTCTCAGTTGAGGCTTCTCTCTCTCCAGTGACTCTAGCTTGTGTTAACTTTGCTTGCTGAATGGCCCATGGGGCGAGCCCAGTTCAACCTGAGAAAACGGTCTATCAGAAACAAGACAGGCAGCTGAATATGAACCGGAGCACCACACAGTAAGAAAATTTCCCGATAGGCTTTGTTTCAGTTCTTACCCTTAGCCTCTTCCCCCTGAGTTCCTGCCCTGGCTTCCTTTCATGAGACATCATAAGCTGTAAAAAGAAGTAAGTCCTTTCCTCCTCATGTTATGTTTCATCATGATTTTATCATAACAATAATAACCCACCTAATGCAGGCCACATTGGTTGCAGCTTCCCTATGCTAAGCACACTGTGTCTAGACTATCTCCATTAAAGGTCCATATGCTAAGAACTAAGTCCTCAGGTCACACTGGGAGACTATAGGACTCTTTAGAAGCAAGGCCTAGTAGGTAGTCTTTAGGTCACTGTGGATATATCTTCCAGGAGGTTAGTGGGACCATGGCTCCTTCCTTTATATCATAGTCAAGAAGTGACTGGCTTCACTTTCACACACAGCGTGCCCTGAGGAGCTACCTGGGCACAGGCCAGAAGCATCAGGGGCTGAAACCTGCAAAATAATGGGTCAGATGAACCTTCCTTTGTCTGCTGGTTACCTCAGGTCTATGACACAATGTAGAAAATGGTGATTACCTCAGGTCTTTGACTTGATGTAGAAAACTGAACACCATACACATCATAGGTCTTATCCCATTCTGTCTTGACCACACCCTATAAGGAAAAGTACCATTAATATTCCATCTATAGTGAGAAGAGTCACAGATCGAGAAGCCCTGATCCTTGCCAACACTAGGCAGGTAGCATCACTGCACAGCAGTGGTACAGCCTCTCCTCACTTCTGTCTCTCCTGCCCAACCTGACCTCAGTGGTGTGTGTCATCGCTCTGAGATTCAGTTTGCCCAACTATTAAATTTGTAAATGCCTTCTTAAAAAGATGTTTGAGAGAATGAAAAGAAACAAGGCATGTAAATCATTTCTTACCAAAAAAAAAAAAAAANTTTGCTTCATTGCTGGCATTTTAGAAACTAAAATCCTTAGCATGAGCCAACATGCCGATGATTGATTCACGTTTGGTACAAAGTGGACATAAGCTTGCTTTGGATGTTATTGTTGAATCGGAAATACCATGGTTTAACAATTTAATAATATTAGGGTCCAATGTTTAATTTTCTGCCTTAAACCATGAACTAGACATCATAAATCATAGTTAGCCAATCTTAAGTATTAAAGAGTTTGGGGTTTTTCTTTTCATGTTTTAACGTTTACTCATTTATTTGAGGAGGGGTGGACTTGTGCCAAAGAATGCATACAGGGGACTGTGGACAAAATTCAGAGTTTTCCTGTTGATAGGTAATGTGGGCTGCAGGTCACTAGGTTTGCCAAAGACTACTCACCCTCAGAGGCATTTTGCCAAACAGTTTTGATGTTTTATAGAGTTCATAATTTTAAAAAAATGTAAATATCTAGATTTAAGACACCTTATTACTGTTTCTGCTGCTGCTTTTGTTGCTGTTGTTGTTGCTGTTGTTATTATTGTTGTTGTTGTTATTGTTGTTGTTGCTGTTGTTGTTGTTGTTATTGCTGTTTGTTACTGTTATTTGTTACCTCAGGAAACCAAGTTCAGGATATCTTACTGCTTTGGGGAAATGGATACTGGTTTTCAGCTTGAGTGAAGGGGAACAGATTGTTTTTAGCTTTCGTTGGAACTGATCTCTACACCTTGAGAGAATAGTGTGTTTGATTATGGTAAATATGGGGACTTGTGTGTAGTGTCTGAACCTCAACCTCCGTGGCAACTGTCAAACTTAATGGGTGCTTATTGTAGCAGTGAAAACGTTAGCAATGTAGCATTAATGATTTTGTATTGAAGTGGGCATAAGTATTTTTAAATAGATATTTATTAAGTGCTAAGGGATTGTTTTTGCTATAAACAGTCAAGCTCACTGGGTACTGGAGAGTTGGCCCTGTGATTAAGAGTGATTTCTGACCAGTCATGAAGACTGAGGTTTAAATCACAGCACTCAAGTCAGGCTGGTCATAAGTGGCTGCTCCACACCAGATCCAAGGGATTTGATATTCTCTTCTGGCCCCCAAGAACACCTACATACGCATTTGTGCACATACTCACATGGCGCATATACAGAAATATATATATATCTAAAAGTCAGCCCACCAAGGATTAATATCATATTTTGTGTGAGTTTGTGGCAACCTGGTCCTTGTTCTGAATTCTGAGGTGTCAGGATCAATTCTGTCCACAAATAGCTTGGCTCATCATAACATTCATGGTGTCAAAAGTCACTGTCTAGTCTGTATTTACATCAGGCACATAAACTGAGAGAAGCCTTTTATTCTAAATCCCCTGAACCATAACCCTTTTCAACCCTCTTCTGATGACATCATGGAGTCAAATCTGTTGACATGGTCAGATATCAGTGCAGGAAGAAAAATAATAAATATATCAGAGAAATCCTGCCATGAGAAATTCTTCACAGATACTTTACACTTACATTCCCTTTTACAGTCCAGTATGTTGTCCTTTTGATGCAGAAACTGAGTTCTATGTCACTGGTGCCTTTACCAGTGCCTAGAAATCGCAGTTACCAATATTAATTAAAACCTGGGATGGCAGCTTTTTGACTTAAGAGTTGGACCAGCCACAGGTTTTACAAGTAAATCAGCAGCAACATCCTAATACAACTCCATAGATCGATCCTTTGCACGTTATTAAGTTCTGTTTCTTTTATACGCTAGGTCATTGCATTACTGCTTGTGGCCTAGGGCAACAAACTAAGACCATTGGCATGTGCAAAGAGAAGACAGAAAGCTGTACCTGCTGGAGTGAAATTGAAAAAGGAAGGGCTGGCGCACAAAGATGCCGTCATCAATTGGCACCAACATTTTAGGTCTGAATTGTCAGGAAGAGCTTCCCACAAGGCATAGCCGCTGAGAAATGCCAAAATCTCCCAATGTTTCATCCCAAGATCTATTTCGCTGCTGTCACAACCATTTGAATTTGTTTTATTAAGTTTGGCTTCATATATAAATGCTTTATGAGTCTCAGAATTATAACTTTAAAGGCTTCGGAATAAAAGACATCTTAAAGACCTCTTTTAACACTGGTGTGTGTGTGTGTGTGTGTGTGTGTGTGTGTGTGTGTGTGTGTGTGTGTGTTTGTATGTCACAGTCTGAGACACAATATGTCATGATAGTAGCAACAACAAGGGAAAACACTGCCTGCCTATGTACAGATTTGGTGGGGAGATGGCTCAAAGGGGGACCGTGCTTACTGTACACATAGGGGGACCTCGGTTTGAGGTCCATGTAAAAATTAGGGATGTGGTACAAATCTGTAATTCTAGTGCTGGGTTGAAGAGACAGGCAGATTCTGGGGTTCACTGGCCAGCAAGCCAGACCTAAATAGAGAGCTCCAAAACCAGTAAGAGACCCTGAGGAAGACACCTGATGTCACCCTCTAACCTACAAGTGTTCTCCACACACGTGAGTAAACACACTCACATGCACACGCACACACACACACACACATGCATTCACACATACACGTGTATAATACAATCGTTTCTGGAAACAGCCAACATGGGTGAAGAGGAAGATGAGTAGCTTCCCTTGTGCAAAAGAACTAAGAATCCTCCCACTTCACTAAGTCTGGAGCCTGGCCGGTTCTCAGGCCTCACTTTCTTCTTTCCAGGCAGCCAGCTTTCCTCATGAAGTTACTGGTGACTGCCAGAGATGCTGCAGATCTATCCACTTGAAGGATGTTGGCATGCAGTCTGGAAGACAATGGAAAGATGAAGTCAATGTCAAATGTATCAGGGAACTGGGTAATCACCCAGCAACAATCCTAACAAGCACCCAGCCAAGCATTCCGCTCAAACTCAGCATCAGTTTCCACTGTCTATGACAGTCTTCCTGCTCTGCTGGTGAAACCAGTCATTATGCTGATTGTTTAGTAAAACAAAAATCAGAAATAACATTTTCTAATTCTCACTTCTTAGTGAATCACCAGCAATAAAATTTCTCTGATGTCTATGATTCCATTTCCTTTCCCACGTGTCTATAACAGAGACAGCAAATACAAATCCTGAGTCTATCTTTTATTTGTGTAAATATCATAGGTGGCACACAGGTCTGAGACATGTAACCTCGTGCAACTTCATGAGGAAAGGTCTCATCTTTTTGTACAACTAAATTTCTGATCTAATGCTCTTTATACTATAGACAACCCCAGGATCTGTCCTAAGTAGGGATCAAAGTACTTTCCTTGTTAGTAAAACAGTAAAGATTTTTGTTTTTGTTTTGTTTTGTTTTGTCTTGGTTTGGTTTGGTTTGGTTTGGTTTGGTTTGGTTTTGGTTTTCTTAGAGACAGGGTTTCCCTGTGTAGCCCTGGCTGTCCTGGAACTCACTCTGTAGACCAGGCTGACCTCAAACTCAGAAATTCGCCTGCCTCTGACTCAACAGTAAAGTTTTTTTTTTTCAAAGAAAAATATTTCTGAAGGCTGGAGAGATGACTCTGTGGTTAAGAGCTCTTTTTGTTCTTGCAGAGGACCCAAGTTTGTGTCCCATATTCCACATGATAGGCTCATAAATATCTGTAACTTTGGTTGCAGGAGACCCAATATCTTCTACAAACCTCTGTAGGCACCAGATTTGCATGTGATGTAAACTCAAATATATAAGGGAAATCCTTGTACACATCAGATAAAATGAGTATCTCAAAAAAATACTGTTTCTACACAGCTGTGTCACAGTGGGAAACACAATTCCTCTTGATTTATGACTGTAATAGACATATGACCTTATGTTATAAGAGCTATTGGCTTCCAAGTAAACTTAGAACATATTCTTTATGACCAGTTATTTTTCTTTTAACTACACTCATCAAAATGTGCCAAACAGGTTATATGGCTGAGGGAAAGGCCACATTGAAGACAAATGGGTCAAGTGGAAATCTTTGGTTCTTTTTGGAAAGGCAAGCCTTTATGAGATTTACTAGAGTCAAGATTGTTTCCCAAGTTGTTCTTAAGATAAAGGAAAGGAGCTCCCGAAGATACCATGTCTTTATTCAAACATGAGATACTGGATAGCATCTTCAAGCAGATCCTGAATTCATTATTCTGTGAGTTTTGAAAATGAGATTGCGACCGGGTTCCAAAATAGATATCCATCTTGAATAATCTAAAACAGAGCAAATTTTCATCGAAAGGACAGTGATTGCCTAAGAAAACTCAAGATGAAGAGTAAGACAAGATCCCATAACAGCCTGAAAATCTGGGACTCAGAAGACCGGGCTAGCTGCTCCAACTCTACCTCTTTCTACAAATTGACTCTGGTCTTCCTTCAAAGACCAGTAACTTCTTTTCCAAGACCATCTTGCATACATTTTTGGATCAGTCTTGCATTTGAGGAAAATGGAACCAATCAACTCCCTTCCACAATCATGAACTAGACAGATTCCATGCCACTGAGCCTATGGAAGCAACAGAATCAGTGCCAGTCTTACCCATGACGTAACTATTCATCACATGACTGCCCTCTGCCACCTGACAAGTATCCAACTGCCGTTCTCCCCTGGAAGCCTCCACACCTACCTGCAAATTCAACTTCACACAGAGGAGATTTGTATCAAGCACAAGGATTTCATGAACCTGAAGCTCTAGGTTATTTTAAAAAACAAGATGCCAGCCTGAGTTCAATCCCTAGGATCCTTGTGGTAGAAAGGAGAGAGCCAATTCCTGCAAATTCTCCTCTGATCTCTGAATAAATACACAAATAAAGAAGCAAACATAGAAATAAATGTAATTTTTAATTTAAATTTAAAAAGAGTAGGAGGTGTTACTATACTGCTAATTGTTACGGATATTTCATTTTCCCAACCTTATAAGACACAAAGGCAAAAATCTCTGGTCAAAATGCCAAAAGGATGCATTGGCAAAGTGCATACCCGAAGTGTGGGTTGGAGACTCAGGACTGTAACAAATGCTGAAGGACACTTGGATTATTTGATGAATAAATAAAAACATTCATGGGAAATAAGAGTTGCTGGTAAGACATCAACATGAAATTTTAATGAGCTTTAGAAACAATGCTATATTTCTAATGTGTAAATACGCACACTACAACATTAAGACTGTACTTAAATTTTTAATCCTTAATTAGGAGACAAGTTTTCTCACTCCTAGTTTAAAGTGTTAGTTAATAACCAGTTCTCACAATAGCACAGTAAATAAGCACATGATGAAGCCAACATCCTCAAAATGACAATAATAAAAAAGTTTAAATTTACTTTTATTAGTTTCTGCTCAGAAATTTTCAAGCTTATTAATTAAAAGACAACTGAGATATTCATATAAATATATTCATTATTGCTATTAAGAAATTTATGCCCTTTGGGTACCAAAACTGTATGCAATTCATACCTCAATTTTTACCTCATTAAAAACTTGAAAACTTTAAAAGTATACTAGGAAGCATTGTCACCTTCTATTTTAGAAGGTGTCTTCAGAAAGATATCAAGACCAATTAATTAATGCTAGATTATTAGCCAGGCAGTGGTGGTACATACCTTTAATCCCAGCACTTGGAAGACAAAGGCAGGCAAATCTCTGAGTTCAAGGCCAGCCTGATCTAGCAAGTTCCAGGACAGCCAAGTCTACACAGAGAAAACCTGTCTTGAAAAACAAAAAACAAACAAAAAATTCAATGATAGACAATTAAAGCATTCACTTAACTAGTAAGACTGAGACAAATGTGAGATTATGCCAACGAAACTGAAATTTTGCTCAGGAAGAAAACGTGAGTTACCAAAGGCAGGAGGTAATATTTTATTAAAAAAAAAAAATCTTGATTTGTGAAATATATAGACTCTAAAATTCATGAGCATAAGACTAAATTTTATTTTGCAAATATTAAGACATAAGGTTAGTTGTATTATGGATCATTTAAAGTATATAGAACAGAAAACCAGCATCTAGAAAACTTCAAGCACAGATCCATCAACAGGTTAATCTCAGTGCAGGTCTATCAAGCTGATAACTAACTCGTGTTCTCATGTGTGTCTGTTTCTGGGGAGTCTGTTTATTTCACTAGAGAGGCCAAGATACAACAAAGAAATGGATACATCCAAGTCTGTCTTAGTGAACCAACAGGTTTATTGGTCTTACTTACAGGAAGGACCATGGATGCCCCTAAGACAAACTGCATCCCCAAGAGGTCCATCCCAGCATCCGTGATTCCTTACAGGGATCCCCAAGAGGTCCATCCCAGCATCCATGATGCCTTACAGGGAAGCTGCATAAACAGAGCCTCCAATTCAGCTCCCCCCCTTCATATCTACTCCCGCTTCTCCCAAAACCACATGCAGGAGAAGAGGGGTTGTGGGGATATCACCAATGAGGGTCTAATGACTCTCCCCACACCCTCATAAAAGTATATAAGCTAGCTTGATTTTTTGAGGGTCCCAGGAGTGCCAGTGGGCACAGCGTGCCCAGACAGTACTCTAAAAGGCAAGCCAATGGCTACAAAATAGAGAATATAGGTTTGCATTCCAAAAATGGTAGTTCTAGGCCTGTCCTTTGCTTATTAAATTTTGGAAATGTGTGATACTTAACTTTCCAAGATTTTGTTTAGCTGAAACTTGAAACAAGAATAGCATGAAGATGCTACTCTGGACATCCATTTCTTAAATGGCAATTTAAGTGGGCTTATTGAGGTTTTATTTATTCAGATTTTATTTTTTTAATCGATGCAAGTGGTTATTACTGAGCTAAGATATCTAAAATTAAGCTGGACCTTTACCTGTCTTTGGTGGAGTTGAGTTTAGACCATATATGTCAACTTTCAGGTCTGACCTCAAAAGCCTTCCTGTTTGGTCTTCCCATAAGCTGATAGCCAAGAGCATGAGTTCTGAGAGAGTATGGACATCATTTGTGAAACACTATTATTGTGTGAATCTAAAGTCCCCTCACAGGCTCATGTGTTACAGCTGGTAATTCTACTTTGAGAAGTGGAAGTTTTGGATGGAGGTTAATTTGAAGCAAATANGAGGAGGAGGAGGAGGAGGAGGAGGAGACACAAGAATGGATTAAACACCATAAACACACATGCAAAATGGTAAGTTAGCTTGTGAGAAATAGTCACAGATAGTCATTCTCAGTAAAGTGTAAGTTAGTGACCCTGTAAGATATGTCTTCTACCTGGCACAGGGCTAGAGTTAAGAACTGGCAATAGTGTCAACCAGGGAAAGGGAGAGTCTAGATTTCTGTGTATTGATGATGGAATAAGAAAAGCTAAATGGCTTAACTGTTTATTCAATACAAGGTTAAAACTACACTCACGTTAGGTAGCAAATTTACTCTTTAGATTGACAGGAGATAAAAGCATGCTTTGGTGCAAACATTTCCACACAGATACTCTCGCCACCCTGGGTCTTAATGGACAAGAGCAAAAAAGAATAAATAAAAGTGTCACTCCCAAAAGGGATGAATATGTATGAACTTGTGTTCTGTTCACACAGTGTGATATCCCTCAAGCAGTGTGAGGAATTGGGATAATCATGAGTAAACACGGTTACCAGAGTAACGTGGGAACTTGTACGCACATAAAGCCAAGTCAAAGAAGCAAGAGTCATTTACAAGGATTAAGCAAGTGGTTAGAGGAGGATTCTATTTGTGTGGAATTCAGGCAAAATTAACCTCAACTTAGTAGAAAATGAGATTCGTGGTTATTAAATGAACATGGATGACAGACACTCACATCGAAAGGACACAAGAGTAATAAACTCCCTGATATGGGGTGAATTGATGGAAATACAGTCACTGAACTTAACTACATGAACTGTGTGGGAAATGGACTTCAGCTAAAGAATAGTAATAATCACTGGGGTGTGGAACAATGCCCTCCAATGAGTGGATATTTGATCAACCCCCTTAGCTTCTAGCACTATACTATGGGATACTTTATGGATGGACTGAGCCCGCTAGTCAAAAGTCACATATTTGTCCAATAAAATGCTAACATTATATTCATGTCCAAATAACTGTCATGTGAAACTGTAGTCAGTTAAACACTAAAATTTTATTGCAGGGCTTGGTCAAATGTTCTATGGCAGATAGATCTACTAAATTAGCATTAGCATACGTTCTCATTAATAAAACTTCGGTGATTTTTTTTATAGTTGAAGAGAAAGCAGGATTTCCTTGTTCCCTAAAAGCTAATTCAGCACCAAAACGCATTCTGTAACCTGGGATCCCTTAGGTACATGATCTTTGCTATGCATCATGGATCAGAGGTGGCAACTCAATTATACAAGCCTCATCCAGCCTCAGACATGTTACAAATAAGCCAGTGTCACTTACTGGCTACCCAATGTTTATTTTTTTAAAAATTGCTTTCCAGCATTTAAATTTGAGAACTCTCCAACATTTGGAGCAGAAATCCACATTTTAAATTTCCTGAATAATGCAAACATCTGGCATGCTGGGTCTCATTATCATCCGGTCCTTCCCACACTGCCATGCTCTCTGCTACTCCCTAGTGTCTCTGCCCATGTTGGCAGCACGGATGGGTGAGGTTATAATTCCTATTTTAACATAGGAAGGAGCTGACACTTCTTGATTTTGACAGGCCTTGAAATCAAAAAACCACTAGGAGAGAGAGAGAGAGAGAGAGAGAGAGAGAGAGAGAGATATGCTGTACATAATCAAGTAGATTTTTAAATCGATTTATAAGTAAATATAACTTTTTTTCAAATAGAAAGCTCATTGTTAACAAAGAGCTTTAGAAGTTCACTGAATTATGTTCTAAATATTGCCTTTCTGTGTGTAACACAGTCAAGTGCTATAGATGTTACACATGCTTATGCCACATAAGTCCATCACAAAAAGTATTCCTTGCTATGGAAAACAAAGGGAAGGCTGTTAGCAATATTAATTACAGGATGATGGTAATGGTAACTTTAATGTGCACACAGTGCCTACTGAAGCAAGAATGCAGCATCAGAATCCCAGGAGCTGGAACAAGCAGTTATGAGCTACCATATGGGTGCTGGGACCTGAGTTCAGGTCCTCCCCAAGATCAGAAGCGACTGCTGAGCCTCTGAATTATTATCATCTCAAAACATAACAACTGAATCTCAGATCCTGCCGCCACATTATCATGTATAAAACATAAATGCCTTTAAGGCCCTGTCATCAGATATCAATTGCCTTACATTTTTGTACATGTTGTGCATGAATTACTTCAGAATGAATCAACAGCCAAAGAAGGAATTCCAATTCAAATCAAGATGATAGGCTTAGTGTGTATGTAACATAGCATATAGATGACCTTCCGTGTCTTCAGTCCTTGAAACGCCACAGACGAAAGCCTACAGATGCTCAAGCCCTTGGATAAAATGATGCTGTGTTTCCATGAGAACCATTCCTATACTTCATGCTTAGACTACTTGCAATACCTTAAAAATACATTTTATTGGACATGATACTACCGGAGGATCCAGCAATACCTCTCCTGGGCAAATATCCAGAAGATGTTCCAACTGGTAATAAGGACACGTGCTCCACTATGTTAATAGCAGCCTTATTTATAATAGCCAGAAGCTGGAAAGAACCCAGATGTCCCTCAACAGAGGAATGTATACAGAAAATGTGGTACATTTACACAATGGAGTACTACTCAGCTATTAAAAACAATGAATTTATAAAATTCCTAGGCAAATGGATGGATCTGGAGGATATCATCCTGAGTGAGGTAACCCAATCACAAAAGAACTCACATAATATGTACTCACTGATAAGTGGGTATTAGCCCAGAAACTTAGAATACCCAAGATACAAATTGCAAAACACGTGAAACTTAAGAAGAACAAAGACCAAAGTGTGGTCACTTTGCCTCTTCATAAAATTAGGAACAAAACACACATGGAAGGAGTTACAGAGATCAAGTGTGGAGCTGAGACAAAAGGATGGACCAACCAGTGACTGCTGCAGCCAGGGATCCATCCCATAATCAGCCACTAAATGCAGACACTATTGCATACACCAGCAGGATTTTCCTGAAAGGGCCCTGATATAGCTGTCTCGAGAGAGGATATGCCAGTGCCTGGCAAACACAGAAGTGGATGCTCACAGTCAGCTATTGGATGGAACACAGGGTTCCCAATGGAGAAGCTAGAGAAAGTACCCAAGAAGCTGAAGGGGAACCCAAGAAGTACCCAAGAAGCTCTATAGGTGGAACAGCAATATGAACTAACCAGTAACCCCAGAGCTTGTATCTCTAGCTGCATATGTAGCAGAAGATGGCCTAGTCAGCCATCATTGGGAAGAGAGGCCCCTGGTCTTGCAAACTTTATATGCCCCAGTACAGGGGAACGCCAGGGCCAAGAAGTGGGAGTGGGTGGGTAGGGGAGCAGGGCAGGGGGTGGGGGAGGGTATAGGAGACTTTCGGGATAGCATTTGAAATGTAAATGAAGAAAATATCTAATAAAAAATTGGAAGAAAATATACATTTTATATATATATATATATATATATATATATATATATATATATAAAATGTATTATATATACATACACACACACACACACACACACACACACACACATATATATATATATATATATATATATATACATATATACATTTTAAATAAGTAAATGATTGCTATAAAGCATCAATAAGGGAATAAAGATGAGAGAACAGGTCTGTGGGTGTTCAGTATTTATGAAATGTTTTCCAACCACTGTTAACGTGCATTTGGTTGAGTCCAAGTGTGGAGAACCCATGGAAATGGAAGGCAGCTAAACTTACCTGTCGGACCCTTTTCAAGGTCAATTAGACTCTAAAAGTAGTTCCAACTGTAAACTGTGAGCCATAAAAATTACAAAAAACATTCTCTCTTATTCAGACAACTAGAAATATTTTATGGGAAATTGAAATAAATATGGTTCTTATTTTCAGTTTTATTATTTTCTGACTATATATGTCATGGATAGATGTATACACTGAATACATAGAAGGAATTCTAAAATGGCAACATCTCTTAGATGAAGTGGTCCAGCCATGATTGTGTTTCTCTAGGTCAACTGCCCTGCAAACAGTGTAGGAACCAATACACGCCAAGGCACATGCAATTCATCTTTGTGTGATGCACAAGACAGCAAGGGCATAGTTAGATTACCTGTGCCTGTCAAAAGAACAAAGAAAACAGAGCTTGTTACCTGAGGGAGAGACAGAGAGAGAATAAACATGGTCCCAGGATGGCAAAGTGCTAGAATGGCTGAGAAGAGAGAAATGTAGAGAGCAGCAATACCACAAAGGCCTCATGGCTGGGGTTGGGCTTGGTTGGCAGATACTTGCTCAGCATGCAGGAATTCCTGGGTTCAGCCCCCATTCCTGCATTAAAAAAAAAAAAAAAAAAAAAAAAAACAGATGAGCTAACCCAAGTGTATAACGCCAGCACTCCAGGATGGAGGCAGGGAGATCAGAAACAGGGTGGAGGCAGGAAATTTGAGGTTAGGTCTATATAGAATCCTGTCTTTATGAGAACACACAGATACACAGCTGTCTTAGGGTTTTGTTGCTGTGAAGAGACACCATAACCAAGGTGACTCTTATAAAAAGCAAACATTTAATTGAGGGCTGGTTTACAGTTACAGAGGATCAGTCCATTATCAACATGGGGGTAAGCATGACAGTGTGCAGGTAGACATGGTGCTGGAGGAGCCAAGAGTTCTACATCTTGATCCAAAGGTAGCAGAAGGAGACTCTCTGCGGCAGCCAGGAGGAGGTTCGCACTCCCCATTGGGCAGAGTCTGAGCATAGGAGCCTCAAATTCCACCTCCACAGCGACATACTTCCTCCAACAAGAGTACACCTCCTAATAGTGCCATTCCCTGAGCCAAGTGTATTCAAACCACCATACATACATACATACATACATACATACATACATACATTACATACCATTTTAAAGAAGGCAATCAGGGCTACATTTGCAACTACAGAGTCGGGATGTCAATATTCCCATTTGTGTCACTATGATGGTAGAGAGCATTTTTTTTTTTTTTGGTTTTCGTACATTTTTTTTCAACTTTTATTAGATATTTTCTTCACTTACATTTCAAGTGTTATCCAGAAAGTTCCCTATATCCTCCCCCCTCCCGGCCCTGCTCCCCTACCCACCCNCCCCTTGGCCCCGGCATTCCCCTGTATTGGGGCATATAAAGTCTGCATAACCAAGGGGCCTCTCTTCCCACTGATGGCCAACTAGGCCATCCTCTTCTATATATGCAGCTAGAGACACGAGCCCAGGGGGTACTAGTTAGTTCATGGTTATTCTTCCACCTATAGGGTTGAAGACCCCTTCAGCTCCTTGGGTACTTTCGGTAGAGAGCATTTTTATGTTTTATCACACAGTGAGATTAATCTGTATATTCCTAGTCAAACAGAAACTTAAGAGTTTTCATGTGAAGCAAGAAAATTATAACACTAAAGATTGTTTTTAACTTTAAGCTAAGATTTAATGTGCTTATCTTGTATGTGTATGTGTGGGTATACATGCGCCAGACCATGTATGTGGAGGTCAGAGGACAACTTGAAGGAGTCTGTTCTCTCTGTCTACCATTTGTGTTTCAACTCAGGTTGTCAGGAAAGCACCTTTACCCACTGAGCCATCTTGCCAGGCCAAACATGTAGTCTGATGATGAGCTCCAGTACACGGATGGTATTTGTTCTGTCTCCTTCTCTTGGCTTTCTTCTCTTGTCTCCTTGTGTACTGGCTACTTGACACACCTGGGGTTATCACAGAGAAAGGAGCTTCAGTTGGGGAAGTACCTCCATGAAATCTAGCTGTGGGGTATTTTCTCAATTAGTGATCAAGGGGGAAAGGCCCCTTGTGGGTGGGACCATCTCTGGGCTGGCAGTCTTGGGTTCTATAAGAGAGCAGGCTGAGCAAGCCAGGGGAAGCAAGCCAGTAAGGAACATCCCTCCACGGCTTCTGTATCAGCTCCTGCTTCCTGACCTGCTTGAGTTCCAGTCCTGACTTCCTTCAGTGATGAACAGCAATGTGGAAGTGTAAGCTGAATAAACCCTTTCCTCCCCAACTTGCTTCTTGGTCATGATTTTTATGCAGGAATAGAAACCCTGACTAAGACACCTTGTGTGGCTTTCTTCTGAGCCTCCTGGTATGTAGGTTTGAGGGGCCTACCCGCCTTCCTGCTTCTTTAAGGGCAAAGCTGAATTCCTGTCTCTGATCCTCTGACTGAAGACATTTCTAAACCTGTTTGTTTGTTTGTTTGTTATTGGTTTGGGGAGCAGCAACAACAGGTCCACCAGTCACTGATTCTGCTTCTTTGAATAGATTTCTTCAGATTTTGTCTATAAAAATCTTAAAGAGTAAGACAAAAGTCTGGCTATCCTGGCTCCAGTTGTTTGTCTCGGTTCATTTGCATAGATATGATTCCACGCAGTGGGGACCCACTCAGCACCAGCTATAGTTCTCCGCTCTAGTCACATCTCACAGTTCAGGAAACCAGAGGGCGTTATTACCTTCCACATCACTTCTCGTTGTGAGATTATTACACACAGCAGCTAACTGTTTGAAATGAAAACGTGGCGCTTCAGAACCACAGGTAGACTTTTTTTTTTCAACCAGGAGAAGAGATTCATAACACAGGATAGCGATGAGCGCTTCATGTGGAGACACTAGCTGGGTTTTATTGCTAGCCTCAGAGAAAACAGTTCCTATTCAAAGACAAAGTACGGCAGCTAGCAAGAAAAACTGCGAGGGAGATGAAAGTTTGCAAATAGATTAAAAGATTAAATATGAAAACATGTATTTTCTAGAACTTTCCTGACTTGGACCTGCTCCTGAGTTATCTTGTCGTTCATTCTCATTGTTTTTGTTATCTGTGGGTAACAACAGCATTGGACTTTCAAACCAATTGAATTTCACAGGGATAAGGTAGCTACTTACACAGAACACAGAACTCAACCTGTCTCCAGGCAGAAACAATTAAGAGTTTCTTTGGCTTACAGAATTCCAGATTGTGAAGAAGGTGGGGCTGAGAAGATGGATCAGCAGCTGAGAGCTCTGGCTGCTCCTGCAGAGGACCCCAGTTCAGTTCTCAGGACCATGAAGAGTGGCTCACAGCTGCCTGTAATGCCAGCTGCACGTGATCGAGCACCTTCTCCCAGGCTCTGTGATCACTGCACTGACGTGCACATACCCACACAGACAAACAGAAGCACACTCACACATACTTAAAAGAGACAAATATCTGAAAATAATTCTATATTATTTCATCATTAAAAAACAAGAAAGCAAGGTGATGATGTTTTAAGAAGAACTCAAGAGAATTTATTGCCTATACATTTTTCTTTTAAGAAGCAAAGTGACAAAAAAGAACTCTTTTTGTCTTTTTTATTATTTATCATTAATTTTTAATTAATTATTTTATTTATTTACATCCTAAATGCTGTCCCTCTCCCAGTACCCCCTCTTCACCCCTTCTCCTCTGAGAGGGTGCTCCCTACCTAACCACCCCTCTGGTATCGCCCTTCCCTGGGGCATCAAGTCTCTACAGGATTAAGCCCATCCTCTCCCACTGAGATCAGACAAGGCAGCTCTCTGCTACATATGTGTCCAGGGGCTACAGACCTGCATATGCTCTTTGGTTGGTGGCAATAGAATTCTTAAAGAGTTTTGTAAGAATGCACACTGCTATTTATTTATTTGTTTTGTTTTGTTTTGTTTTCAAGACAGGGTTCCTCTGTGTAGCCCTGGCTGTCCTGGAACTCACTCTGTAGACCAGGCTGGCCTGGAACTCAGAAATCTGCCTGCCTCTGCCTCCCAAGTGCTGGGATTAAAGGCATGTGCCACCACTACCTGGCAACACTGCTCTCTCAGAGGGCAGTTCAATTCCCAGGACCCATGTGAGGTACTCAAGCTGCCTATAACTCCAGCTCCAAGAGATGTGGCTTCCTTTTCTGGCTTCAGCCGGCCTCATCTGATCAGAGAGAGACAGAGAGACAGAGAGAGAGAAACATAGATAGAGACAGAAAGAGACAAAGAGACACAGACATAAAGAAAGAGACAGGGAGATACAGACACATGGAGAGAAACATACACACACATGCACATAGTTTTAAAAAAAAAATAAGTAATCTTTTGCTAAGAGCTTCTTCTTAGCAAAGACAGGAGCAAGAGCGTGAAAAAGGGAATTATGAAGGTTGGCCCTGCAAGAATGGAGAGCATGAAAATTGCGGGTAACACAGCAGCTACGACTGTAGTTTAGAAAAGTTTAGGAGTACTTGAGAAACTTACAAAAGGTACGAGATCGCTATTGGCTCAAAAAACTAAGCAACGGGAAATATTAAGGTAGGATCTTAATGCTCAGCTATAGAGCATTGTGTTGTTGTTGGTCAATGATAATCAGTATTGGCAAGGACACCTGCTCACCCCAAAATGCCATATGCATGGCATGCATGGAGGGCATGAAGAGAAGACACGTCTAAAATTAGTCAGATGAGAGAGAAGAGGTCAGAAAACATTTCAGAAATGCAGAGTCGTGTACCAATAGAAATAGCCTATGGAATTAAGAACAGCAGAGAGGCAGGGGACACAGGGAGCCTAAGTATTAGATATTCAGAACTGCTCAACTTGTAAACCTGTGGGCATACCTTACCATGAAAAAACATATTATATATGTTCTCTTAGTGAAATACAGACAATTTTCTTTTCTTTTCTTTGTATAGAATGGAGTTTATTTCAGGCAAAGGGATGGGGAGTAGTGAGGTAGGAGAGAGAGGGGGAGAGAGAGAGGGAGAGAGAGAAGAGAAGAGAAGAGAAGAGAAGAGAAGAGAAGAGAAGAGAAGAGAAGAGAAGAGAAGAGAAGAGAAGTAGAGGCCAGACATGAACATGTGGAGAGAGGGAGAAAGACTGGAATGGGGAGAAAAGGGACAAAGAGGGTATAGAGGAAGGGACTAAGAAGAGCAAGAGTATATTTATTTTCTAATCATACAAAGATTACACTATAGATCAGTGGCTTCGACCTCCCTAATGCTAAGATCCTTAAATACAATTCCTTATGTTATAGTTCCCTGCCCCCCGCCCACTATAAAATTATTTCATTGCTACTTTGTAACCGTAATTTTGCTACTGTTTTGATTCATAATGTAAATATATGATGTGGAGGATAGCTGGTATATGATCCCCCAAAGGGGTCATGACCCACAGGTTGAGCACCACTGCTATAGACATGCCTAACAGGTTCTTGAGATATATATATATATATATATATATATATTGCTCAGGCTACTACACGCCTAGTGGATTCCTGATATTTAGCTATATCTAGTGTTCAGGTTAATGTCCTGAACCTGTTAAGCAAAGTGTTAAATCGGACTTTCCCTGTGCCCTCCCTCAGGTTTCTGACAAGTTTCAGGGCTGCAAGCAGTGTCAGGTGACACCTATTCCAAACAGACCTCCAGATCCTTCAGACAGCTTGGTACAGAATGACCTACGAGCTTCTGTTTAAAAAGAAAACAAATTTTAGGAACATTTGATAAAACACCATCAAAGCTTTTTCAAAATTTTCATGCCACCAAAATAACTCCCACCTTGAAGGTACATGTAAATATTCCTTCTGATAAAAAAAAAAAAAATACAGCATTAAGGACATTACATGGGGAAGCTGTTCCAAGAAGAGTAATGTTAAAAGACTTTATTTTCAGGGTCCGTATCATCAGTTTGACACATAACAGACAAATTGCCCTGCAAAATAATTTCCACTGTGGCTCCGCTTTAATTAGTGGCAACCCAGAAGTCAAGTGATTTCTTGTGAAACTATTTAGAAGTAAATTACATCACCGTGGATCCCACAGACACTGTATGGCACGGTGATAATGTCCCATACATCAGTAGTGACAGCCCATTTCCATCCACTGTTATGAAAAGGTACGGGTGATAGAAAGTCATTGCATTTTTGGAGCTAATGTCACATTCTAGAACTAACCTGTCTCTTGCTCTGTCAATCCCCCCACCCCCACCCCACCACATGAAACAAATAAGCCTACCACTGGCTGGCACAGATAACAGCGCTCAGGCTGGCCCCCACACTCATCCAGCAGTGCAGGCCCGACAAGGTGATCACAGATTCGGATGGGCACCAGCTCCCTTAGCTGCTTCCCACAGGAAGTGTCTCTCCCTTCCGAAAATAACAACACAGATTTGTGCTTTGGACAACTCTTTCAAAGTGATGGTCTCTGTGCGTTGTGAAGATAGTAATCGAATCCACTCACTTCATAAGGAAGCATAACACCAAGGTCCAGTTTTAGAATGTAGGACAATGCCTAATACCTAGTATCAGCACTCAGTGCAATGTCCAGTACCTAGTCTCAGCACGTAGCACAATGAGCAGTACCCACAGTTAGCAATTAGCATGTTGTGCAGTAAAGAATGTAAGCACTTAGCAGAAGGTCTAGCACCTTGTTTGAGCATTTACCATAGCACATAGCAGCTACTGCTAGCAGCTAATACAATGCCTAGTTCCTTCTGTTAGCACTTACCATGCTGCCTGTTACTTTAATTACCACTTATGACAGTACCTAGCACTAGTACCTTCTGTTCAATAAAACAATCATTACCTGTAATATTTAAACTGAGGGAGTAAAATAAAGATCATAACCCTGTGAAATGTGGCCAGAGCAAGGAATAAGATGTCAAACATGTGGACCTTGTTCTGTCACTAAGGCTGGTCCCTCAACATTAAAAACACAAGACAGAGTGTCGCAGAATGAGCATCAAGTCTGGTGTACAGACACCACTTGGACAACCCCAGGATCCTGACAACACAGGGCAATGGCAGACATGCATATGCAAAGCTTGATCCACATGATTAAGATGTGCGAGAAAAGTTTATGCTGCTATCTGAGAAGACTCCTCTAGAACCCCCCCCCCCCCCCGTGAAACACTGCAGGCATAAAACAGCAGGTTCAGCTAATCCCTCTCCAACTTTAGGCAACGTCCATTTGTTAAAAAAACAACAGTTGCCCAGCCTTCATGGGTCTCTTACAGTCCCAATAGTTGCTCTTCCAGAGGACCAGCATTCAGTTCCTAGCACTTAATGTCAGGCAGCTCATAACTGCTTGTAGGTCCAGCTCTAGGAAATCTGATGCCCTCTCTCCACAGGTACCCACATATAAGTGGCATGTATATACACACAGGCAATCATTTTTTAATTATTTTATTTATTTGCCTTCCTCCCAGTGCCACCCACCATAATTCCTCATCTGATTTCCCCTCCACCTTGCCTGTAACAGGGTGTTCCCCCTCCACCCTTCATGGGCATCCCCCTTCCCAAAACTGGTTGCCCCAGAGATGAGAGAGTCCACATGTAGATGCTAGCTAAGTGACCCTGCCCCCAGGTAATTGTGATTGGTAAATAAAGATGCCAACAGTCATTATTAGTTGGACAGAGGTTGAGGTTTAGGTTTCCAGGGCTTGGAGTTGGAGGAGGAAGATGGATATTGTGCAGGAGAGGAGGAAGGAGAAGCTGCCATGGTTTAAAAGTCAAGAGAGGGAACAGGAGAAGAGCTAGGGCCTTTTGGGCAGGAGAGGTGATGAAGGACAAAATGCAGCAGACAAGTGGCAGATCCACTGTGATCTGCTACCAAAGAATTTGTGACTTAGAATAGCTTATAAATTAGGATGCTAGTTGCTGTGACCAGCAATTGTGTTACCTGTTGATTCTAAACTAAGTTTGTGTAGTGATTTCTCTTACGCAGAGAATCCCAGAGGGCCAGGGGACTGAGTGGAAATATGCAGCTTCTGGGGACAGGAGTCTAGCATGTCGGTCCTCTGAGAGGCTCTACCAGCAGCTGATTGACACAGATGCAGATACTTACAGCCAACCATTGGACTGTGATAAGAGACCCCCCTGGAAGAGTTAGAGGGAGGGTTTGAGGAGCTAAAGAGATGATAACCCCATAGGAAGACCAAGAGTATCAACTAACCTGAATGCCTGGGAGCTCCCAGAGACTAAACCAACCAAAGAGCATAAAAAAGCTGATCCAGACACACACACCCTGCATGTATATAGCATAGTACTACATTGCCTGGCTTTACTGAGAGAGGATGTACCTGATCCTGTAGAAATTTGATATCCAGTAGAAGAGGGATGTCCAAAAGTAAGGGGAAGCACCTTCTCAGAGACAAAGTAGACAGGGATGGGGATGGGGTGAAGACATCTGGCAGGGGGACCAAGAGTGAGTCAACATTTTGAATATAAATAAATAAAATAATTTATTTAAAAAAAAGAGAGAGAGAGTCAAGAGAGTATGGCTCTGAAGGCTGCCCAATTGGAGTTAAGAGCAGCCCAGATGGAACATAGTAAATAGTAAGTGATAACTCAGGGCTATATCGATGGGAAAGTAGATTCAAACTGCATGGAGGATAGACAATAGCCAAGCAATTGTGCTGATGAAG
Source organism: Mus minutoides (assembly GCA_902729485.2). Classification (NCBI taxonomy): domain Eukaryota; kingdom Metazoa; phylum Chordata; class Mammalia; order Rodentia; family Muridae; genus Mus; species Mus minutoides. The sequence continues at coordinate 210,080 of LR750447.1, read as the reverse complement.
GCTTATTGTAAAAATATAAAGGCTGTGAGTGTGTTTTTTTACCTGGGAACTGAATTACCAAGGTGGAGTAGAAACCTCGGGCTGGGGTTTTAAATAATTTCTGCAACATGTCTCTGTTGAGTCACCCATGTACCCAAGAGCCAATGGCAGTAGACACATTGGTCATAGCTAGCCTGGGAAAGAGGCTTTGCTTGGGTCTGTTGTAGGTGGCCTGTCTGAGGTAAACAGAAGTTTAATCTCCTACCCCAGGGAAAGTCGTGCAATGATCGGAACTTTAAATCTCAAACTCTTCATTGAGTCTATATACTTTAAGCTCTCCATTGACCCCAGATGCATAGGCGCACCTACCTGCACGTCAGTATCTGGTAGGGCCACAAGTGCCACACAGAATGGCAGGACACACAGTGATATGAGAATCACTGAATAAAGCAACGGAAACTCACTCCAAGTCTCTCTCAAGATTTATTTCATCAAAATCTCTCTTCCAGGAAAAAATCTGTTAGATTTATAGTGTTTTTCTAAAGTTCAAAGTCTTTTGTGAGCTATTTAGCTAGATTAAAGATTTTTTTTTGAAATGTGAAAAAAATGAATTGCTTTGGGAAGAAATGCACTCTATCCATAATATTTAGAAAATAAATATACACTAAACTCCTAAAACACTTGCCACCAAGAGAGTGTTTGTCTTTGCTGTGTATAAAGTAGCTAAGGCTATGATGGAATGAATATGACAAGAGTCATTGTGAGGTCATGCTTGAAATAAATTCTCATTTCTTTTCCCAGGATGTCAAGAATATAGTGATGCCAAAGGAAACAAAAATGGAAAATGGGGAGATGCAGAGAAGGAAGGTCACACACAAAGAGGATATCAGCTGCTTTGCAGCCTGAGTCTCAGGGATGCAAACTGTGGTGCAATTAATAGAAACGGAAATAATTTATAAACATTGCTCCTTAAGCCTTCCACATATATGAGACCTCCAATTTAATGCAAGGGGAGAAAGAAAAAATAAATAAGTAAACAGAGATTTCTAAATCACACCAAGATCCTTGAAACAACATGTGTAAATAATGCAGGTGAGATGATCCAGAAAAGAAACCATGGACCAATTGTAGACACAGAAACCTTAAGGAAGGAGACTAAAAACCAGATGCCTCCAGCTGAGAGTTTCACTGAGTTCTGGGACCAAGGATGCACCAAGTCTCCCTACTATGGGATACATAAATATCTATTAAATCTATTATAAATTTGTAATAAACTCTAGATATCTATGGGTATAATAGAGTTTCTGATTTGGGCATTTTTGAGGGTTTGGAGGATGCTCCTGTCTGTCAGTCTGTCTGTCTGTCAGTCAGTCAATCTGCTTGTTTATTCATTCTCAAATCCTGTAGTGACAGATGTGCATGACCTACATGGAGAGAACTTCTGTTTAATAAGTCACAATACATCTGATACTTCTTGATACTAAAGTCAAGAGTTAAATTACTAAAGCTTAGATGTCTAAGCCAGATTAACTGGCTTCTACTAATAAAATCCTACAGGTCTGACTGTCCCTACAGATGAACAGGTCTGACTGTCCCTACAGATGAACACTACTAAGTCTAGAGTCTGTTTGAGATTATATGTTAGAGCACAGACTGAAGCAGCCACAGTCTCCAGAGCTGACAGTTGAAGGTGGGCTGGCACCGACTGAACTCCCACTCAGCACTTTGGGCCTGTCTGTAGCACACTCATACCCAGTGGCTTTACTATAGCAAACTCGTCTACTGATCCAGAAAAGCAAGGGTTGAGATTTCAAGGTACCACAGCCCCTGCACAGTGAGGAGGGGAGACAGAGAAAAGATGGAGCAAGAGAATATGCTGAAATTCTAGGCTTATTCCACAGCGCTGTTGATCCCTGAAATGTGAACAAATGAGGCAGATTTGAAGCAATTCAAATAAACTCCAAAGAATGAAACTGTGGTGAGCAAGGTAATGCACAAGCCAGATGCTTCAGTAGTCTGGGGCCACGTGCAACAGACCATTGCCTGAACCAAATTTTAAAAGATTCTAAATGACGGGAGAGATACTGTAAGCATGAAATCAAGAAATTCCTATTTTTAGATGTCAACACTCGCCAGGAAATTCCTATTTTTAGATGTCAACACTCGCCAAACTCACCTATGAATTCTTCATAACCCATGTCATGATTCTAGAAACCTCTTAACTTTTAAAAAATTATTTTTATGTTTGGGGAGAGCCTGGAGCTCATACCACAGAGTACATGTTAGGGTCATAGAGCATTCTGCTGTTCAGTGACAATGAACCTACTGAATCTAAAATATTTTTTTTAATATCAGGTAAAGTTGAAGGACTTAGGCCACCTACCTTGAGACTACTTCTAAAGCTAGAAGAGCCAGTACATTGAGGTACTATAATAAAGACATCAATGGGACTGTGTAAAGACAAAGACAACAGAGTAGAGTTTCAGACAAGAGAATAATATAACAGTTTGGCAAGGGAAACAATGTACAGCTATGGAGCCCTGGCTCATACTACACACATACAAATCGTCTAAGAAAGGCTATAGACTGAAATGTGAAAGATACATATCAAATTTTTAAAGAACTTGAGAAGAAAATACAAGATATATCTGTGTCATGAGAATGGCTGATTCCTCTTTAAAAAAAAAAATCATAACTGAAATGTAAAAGCTTTTGTTCTTCCAAAAATAATACCAAGAGAATTTTGATTGCTGACATTCTTTCTAGAAAGAGAACGTCTGTAAAACATATCTCTGACAAACGCATACAGGAAATACAAAGAGATACAACTTAATAATTAAGAAATAAAATACCCTGTCCAAGCAAAATATCAAAGTAAATGTTTCTCAAAGGGAAATATGATGTCAGCCAATAGGTGCAGAAAGAAGAGAATTGGAGTAGAACCACAGCAATCTGTCAACATATGTGCACCAGAGCAGCTGGAAATCAAATTATTGACAGCATTTAATGGAGGGGAGACAGAATGCTCATCCTGATAGCAGAATCTCAATATGATGTAAGCCTAGCAAGACGCGTGCACACACACGCGAGCGCACACACACACACACACACACACACACACAAACCTGCACATACACGTGCATACGTACACAAACAACCTTAAGCATGATGGTTATTCTGGGTTGATAATTTGGCCAGATAGACACATTTATAAAACATTCAGCAAAACACACTTCTGGGTATGTCCATGAGGATGTTCCATCAATGACTGCCATGCCATGCACGTAGGTGAGAGGATGGGGTTGGGAAAATCTGCTCTGAAGGTGTGTGGCACTGTCCGGTGGGCTGGGAATCCAGATGCAACCCAAGGCAGAATGCAGAGAAACATGCCCAAATCAGCATTGTTCTCTTCCTAAGCAGGTACAGTTTGAGCTGCTGCCATGGCCAGTAAATGTCAGACTCCAGAACCTTCAGCCTCTGTGGTGGTTTGAATATGCTTGGCCCATAAGGAGTGGCACTGTTGGGAGGTGTGTCCTTGTTGGAGAAAGTGTGTCACTGTGGGGGTGGGCTTTGAGATCCTCCACCTAGCTGCTTGAAAAACAGTCTTCTATTTGCCTTTGGAACAAGATGTAGAACTCTCAGCTCTTCCAGCACCATGCCTGCCTGGATGCTGTCATGCTTCCCACTATTATGATAATGGATGTAACTCCGCCCCAATTAAATGTTGTTTAAGTGTTAATAAGAGTTGCCTTGGTTATGGTGCCTGTTCTTTTCTTATGAAATGTTGGGGTCCACCAACAGCGGTAGACGGGTTCCCTGGAGGAATGGCCCGAAGCTGAAATGAAATTAAGGGACATGGGGGAAAGAAACATCGCCATGGCTACATGGTTGCTGCTCAAAGCGACTGTTTAATGGAGGAGAAACACTTAGGGAAAAAGGAAGGGAGGCCCGCCCCCAGTCTTCTGCGCAGGCATTCTGGAGTTTGGCGGGAAGCCTGGAGTCTCGTGAGATGTCCCGGGTTTCGCCGTCGTAGGTGGGCTGGTCGTAGATGGGCTGGGCAGAGCCAAGGTCCTGGGAGACCCTAAGCTGGCTGTAGGGATACCGGGCTATTTCTTAGCCTAATTAACAAGACAAGGGATGCCGGCAGGGTGCGGCTTCTCAAGGCTTTGGTCATAGCACCAGCTATGCTGATGGAGAAGGGGGACCACAATAAACCAATCTGATAAGCTCCCTCTAACAATTACATATGTGCACATGCTTACATATATACAAGTGCTCACACATAACCCTGAAGCTCCCTTGAAGACTCCTGGTAACTATAAAGGCCTATCCATTATTATGGATATAATTATGATTCAGAACTCATAATTGTAGATGTTTATTTCTCTCTCTCTCTCTCTCTCTCTCTCTCTCTCTCACACACACACACACACACACACACACACACACTTTTAGTGTTTTATTTGGTACAGGGTCTCACTATGTAGCCAAAGTCGTCCTCCAAAGCAAAGCAAGACCTCCCTTCCTCTACCCACCCAGTGTCAGGATTACAGGCATGTGCCATACTTGATTCCAAATCTCAGATATTTCCTTGAGGGAATAAAAAATGTGCCAAAAAAAAAAAAGTCATAGATATTTCCTTAAGAAGAATGAATTAGGAACTATTTTCAAAGAGCTAAAATCTGGAGAGGGCCCAGGAGTGCACTAATAAAGAAAAAGTCTAGTGTGCAACAGAATGCTGTGCAATAAGAAAGAGAAACTAACGTGTTCTGAGTACAATAGGTGAGTCTCAGAGCATGCTAAGCCTCACACAAAGGAATAAGCTTGGTGTGAAATCATCTCATTTGTGAAATCATCTCATTTATACTAAATCCCCAACAAGGCAAAACAAAGTGTGTGGAGAAAAAAGTTCAGGTGATTGATCGTTTTTGAGGAGCAGAAAGTAGAGCCAAAGATAGTTTACTATTATGTGAGCTAGGATTGTATTGCTGTAAAGAAACACCATGACCAAGGCAAGTCTTATAAAGGACAACGTTTAATTGGGACTGGCTTACAGTTTCAGAGGTTCAGTCCATTATCATCACGGTGAGAAGTATGGCAGCGTGCCGGCAGACATGATGCTGGAGAAGGAACCAAGAGTTCTACATCTGGATGACGTCCCTCGTCTTCCCTCGACAGAGGAAGTCCGTTGGTCCTCCTCCTAGACTAAGGTGTGATCCGTCTCGAACTCGTATCTTCTGGAGTTTCGGTGCGGAGGTGTTCCTGTTTGAAGGAGGTTGTTCCGGTGTGGGTGAGGTTGTTTCGGTGTGGGTGAGGTTGTTCCGGGGTGGAGGATTATCACGGTAAGAGATAGGCCAAACATTGAATTACATGAATCGACAGGGACCAAAACTATTCAAACTACCACAACTATGAAGAAGTGGGGATATTCAAAGGTGGCAATTATTCTTTGTACCTTAAACAAATGGTGCAGGTAGATAAAGCACTTATTAAAACCCACTGAATGGTAATGCTTTCTGTGTTCCGGTGGAAATGACCAGAAATAGGTATGGAAATCCACTTCATGTGAGCATGCTGAAGAGTGTAGGGGACATGCATTGATTTCTGAAACTTACTTTGAAATTTATCGAAAACTAGACAGAATGATGGACAGGTGGGCAGACAGATAGATGGTAGATATGTGATAAAATAAGTTTAGAAAGTGTTCATTGGTAGAACCTAGCCGATCAATGAATGTTCTTTCAACATTAAATCATTTCAAGCTGTCTGCATGTCTGGACTTTATCAATCTAAAATATTGGAGAAAAGAAACAAATGAGACCAAACTGTCTTCATTGAGCTCTATGTGCTCACAACAGACAGACCTGAGAATGACTTTACTAATTGAGCCTGGATCGAGAAGATTAACATCATGGTATTTGTGGTCTCGGGTTGGCTTTAAAAATAATCCTGTAACATGAAAAGTTTCGACAGTCTACTTGAAGAGTTTGCATATCTGTGCATGCCTTGAAAAATATAAGTCTTTAAGCATTGGGAGATGTACATATCATACTGGGGAGCTAATACTGGGACAGTTTCTAGTTCCACCTTTTTGAAAAATATAGTAGCACTGTAATTTCCTTTCCTTGTGTGGAGCTGAGACAAAAGGATGGACCAACCAGTGACTGCTGCAACCAGGGATCCATCCCATAATCAGCCACCAAATGCAGACACTATTGCATACGCCAGCAAGATTTTGCTGAAAGGGCCCTGATATAGCTGTCCCATGTGAGGCTATACCAGTGCCTGGCAAACACAGAAGTGGATGCTCAAAGTCAGCTATTAGATGGAACATACGGTTCCCAATGGAGGAGCTAGAGAAAGTTCCCAAGGAGCTGAAGGGGTCTCCAACCCTATAGGTTGAACAACAATATGAACTAGCCAGTACCCCCAGAGCTCATGTCTCTAGCTGCATATGTAGCAGAAGATGGCCTAGTCGGCCATCATTGGGAAGAGAGGCCCCTTGGTCTTGCAAACTTTATATGCCCTAGTACAGAGGAACATCAGGGCCAAGAAGTGGGGGTGGGTGGGTGGGTAGGGGAGCAAGGTGGAGGGTAGGGAAGGGTATAGGGGACTTTCGGGATAGCATTTGAAATGTAAATGAAAAAAATCTAATAAAAAAATGGAGAAAAGAAAAGAAATAAAGCCAAGACTGAGAAGTTACTTTGGTGAATGAAATGTGGGTGGAAGTAACTATCTGCCACTTCCAAATGAAAGTTTTAAGACGACCTGCCAGTCCACCATGAAATTTAAACTTCTACACTTGGGTAGTAGTCCGATGACTGAGGACGACATAGTAGGTATTACACAATACAAGGTGATAGAGAAAAATCTCCTGTGCAGAGCTGTGTGTCATTGAGAGCCATGAGTAAGGAAAGGAGTGCATTTTGGTCTTGTTAACAGCAGAAAGCCATCAGTACCAGACCTTAGAGGAGAAGGGGGCAAACACCCCAGGCTGCAATCGATAGCTGGTTGCAGCAAGAGCACCAAAGTTCAAGCTCGGCTCAAAAGATGAATCACTCTCTATTGACAGCAGTCCTCTGCGTGACCATTCCAAAGGACGGAACAAAAGAACAAGGCTGCAAAGTCCTCCCCAGACAGGACATCTGCAAGGATGTTGTAACTAGTTAGCTAAAGGAAAACCACAGCCTCCCTTTCTCTCAGGTTAGATTATTCCTAAGCTATAAACCAGTTTACCACATGGGCCTTGAAGGGCCACAAGAGCAAGAATTTTTCATTTTTCTCCTCCAAGGACATTTTTGACACTTGACTACATCCCACAGAACATTCCTCAATTTCCTTAAACCTGACTTCATGAGCCTGACTTACTTCGCCAGACACTTCTGTGCCCTTGTGGGTGCATATGTATTGAGGCTGCATGATTCTGAGAACACTTTGGAATACTGGACTTGTTTTAGGGGTGTGTGTGTGTGTGTGTGTGTGTGTGTGTGTGTGTGTGTGTGTGATGTAGTGTTTCTGTGTGTGCACATGTGCCTGTATGCACTTACAGGCCAGAGATGGATGTTTACTGTTCTCTTTATTTTTCAAGCTGTTCTTTAATTCATTTTTTTTTAACAAGCTTTCTCCCTGACCCTGAGGCTTATCAATGTGGATGTTCTAGCCGGCAGCATCTGCCTTCTCAGCACTGGGGGACATAGATGGGTGGGCCTCACTTTTTAAGTGGGTACCGAAAATCAAAACCCAGGTCCCTTGCTTGTTCAGAAATCTCATTAATAACTCTCCAGCCCTTGGATCTGTTTCGTTAGAGACCACACAAAAACACACTTGGCTCGCACCCAATGCATGACAGAATACCTCTTCCCTTGTCCTTATCACTCAGAGTGATGTCATCCTAAGTCCCAATTTCATGTTGCAAACTCAGTGCAGTGATCATTAACCTTCTACATAAGAAGCATTTCAAAACAGCAAACCCTAAAGTCACCCTTTCAGCTGCCAGAACACATCTCTCAATGCTCGAGAAAACAAGAAAGTGTCAAAGTCACAATCTCATCCTTTACTGCGAGGGTACTCTGTCAGATGGAATACATCTTCTGCCGAGGGTTGTTGAAGGCAAAAGCTTCTTAGTGTTTATGTCATTATGGGAGCGTAACGTGTCATTCGTGGCTGTGGCTATACCATATTACTTACAATAAAAAAAAAATTCCTGTAAAATAGGTCACAGTTACCTACAGAAGTTACACTGGATCAGGTCACATTTTCCAGCCAATTCCCCATATTTCCAGTCCACAAACCCTTTCTATTAAAAGGAACTCTTACGGGTTTTTTTTTGTAAGGATAGACATCAGGATAAATTCTAAAACTAAAAGCAGAGCAATTAATTTGTTCTCAAATGCCCTCCCTACAGTGGTGTGAACTGGTTCATCCCATGAATGGCAGATTATTTTTTACATTTTTCACTAATACGTTTTGAATAAGACTGAGCCATTCCCTATTCTTATTCAATTTACTAGCTCACTATTGCATGGTTAATTTGCACATGAGAGGGAAACAATGGTGAGTCCAAAGCATCATAAATTCAAAGCCTGATGGTCCAGCAGACTCCATCACACAGACGTACGCAGTCTACCGGCTGCTAGTCATAAAAATAAGTCACTAGTAACCGGCCCGAAGGACAGAGAGCTGGACCCTTAAAATCTTAGCATCATGGCCACCTACACAAGACTGCACGATGACAGCACCAGTTGATGTGTCCGTATAGATAAGGGAACTCTTATAAGGTACCACCCCTTGTTGAAGAGCTGCAGGCAATTGATGGCTACTGAGAAAGAATCAATCTTCCACAGGGTGAACCCCTGATAGGTTATCGATTCTCAAATGGTCACCCCTAAACATGTATACATATAAGTAATACTAAAGACTCAACAGGTTTATACACACACACACACACACACACACACACACACACACACACACACAGAGGAGCGCATGTGTGCACATATACATATGTATAGCTGTAAAAATAATAAGGTATAAAAGGTTGATCTTTTGAGAGGGGGTAGGTGGAACATGGGAGAAGTAGAAGGGAGAGGGAGATATGAAAATGATATAAATATAATACTCACGTATAAAATTCTCAAAAAGAAAAATTAAATTTATTTTTAAAAAAACATAGCTGTATATATAAACCTGTAGACATTCAACAACTGTTGGCTTCTGTGATAGCTGTATTCCCAACGTTTTTCACTTGGGCAGCACCGTGGAACTAGTTCTGAATCTGAAGTCATGGACCAAAGCATTGGCCACAACCCAGAAGAGTAAGGATAAGAACTCAACTGAGTATCTCTGTCACTACAACCCAGGACACATTGTCCTGCAGGGAGGAAACTACACAGTGGAAGGGTCTCTATCACTAGGTCTCCAGGTGACCAACCACCCCGGAGTAGATAGGCAGTCCCAAGACAACAGTGTGTTTCTTCCATTGATCAACCATTTCAGTTGAGATCTGGAAATGGTTCAGACTACCATGGTAACCATCCTGGTATAAAATCTTGGTACAAAGGGCTGCTGTCATCAAGAGAAAAAGNAAAGGCCTATTTGTTAGCATACCAACTGGAAAAGCTGAATGAAATGTGAAACTGTTAAAGAACATATCTGAGTCTGGTTCCTAAGGCAGAGATAAAACGCCATGACCAAACCTGGCATGGGAAGAACTGATTTCACCTGACACTCCCATGTCATATGTCACTGAGGGAAGTCAGGCCAGGAACTCAAGGCAGGAACCTGTAGGCAGGGAGTAAAGCAGAGAGCATGAGGGAATGATAATTACTGTCTTAGCTACCTATATTATACACCCCATGGACCACTTTCTGGATGACGGTGCCACCACAGTGAGCCAGGCCTTCCTACATCACTCATCTATAAATGACTCAGACTTGCCTATCGATCAATTTGATGGACTCGTTCTGTCCCTTGAGGTTCTGCCTCAAATGACCCTAGCTTGTGTCAAGGTAACAAAAAAGCTAACCAGCACAGACAATGGCATGCTGATAAGGTTGCTAAGATGTGGGGAAATCGTGGAGAGAAGGGAAATGAATTTCAGTGAGAAGGACGTTCTGGATGAGTGTCCTTCGAGGTCTTTGGAAAGGTGATAGGCCCAGAGGTTGGAGGTTGCTAGCAGCAACAGCAGAAACACAACACTGCATATCCAGAGGCAAAATTCTGGGGAATCTGACTGTGGTGCTGATTATGTAGCAGAGAATACTTGTCAGAAATCACTAACCTGGACTTTTAAAAATCATGAATCTTACCATCTATAAATCAGAACTCAGCACATACATCTTTGTAAAAAAAAAAAATCACTTCCACTGTAAGTTAGGAAGACTAAAATTAAAACAAGATTAACAATTAACTTTGTCTTCTGTCACTTTAGCAAGGACTTGAAATGCTGATAATTTTCAGGCAACTTACTTTAAGAAATGCCAGGTTTGTTTCTTTTCCATTTTTTATTTGCTGAATTTTATTTCACTTTATGCCCCAATCACAGAATCCCTGCCCATCTCTTCCCAGTCCCATTCTTACAAGTCCCTCCCCCATTGCTCCTCCCCTCCCCTTTTCCTCCCTCTTGGGTTCCACCCCATCCTGAGCCATCTAGTCCCAGCAGATCTAGGCACATCCTCTCCCACTGAGGTCCAAGAAGGCAGATCAAGTAGGTGAGGAAGGAATCCAAAGTCAGGGAACAGAGATGAGGACAGCCTTTGCTCCACTTGTTAGAGGATCCACATGAAGACCAAGGTGCATGTTTGCTACAAATGTGTAGGGGGCCTAGGACTAGTTCCTGTATGTGCTCTGGCTGGTGCTTCCAGCTCTGTGAGCCCCCATGGTCCCAGGTTAGTTGACTCTGTAGTCTTCTAGTGGTGTCCTTGACCCCTCTGACTTGCTCACTTCTATTCCTCACTCTTCCACAAGACTCCCTGGGCTCCATCTGGTGTTTGGCTATGGGTCTGCCTCCATCTGCTGCTGGATAAAGTCTCTCAAATGACAGTTATGCTAGGTTCCTGTCTGTAAGCATAGCAGAAAATCACTAATAGTGTCAGCGGTCGGCTCTCTCACATGGGATGGGTCTCAAGTTGGGCCAGTCATTAGTGGGTTGTTACCCCTGTCTCTGCTCCATCTTTATCCCTGCAGATCTTGTAGGCAGGACAAATTTTGGGTTAAAGGTTTTGTGGGTGGACTGATGTCCTCCTCTCTCCTCTGGAAATCCTACCTGGCTTGAGGTTCTATATCCCCCTCTGGTAGGAGTCTCAGCCAGAGTCATCACCATAGACTCCATGTATACTCCCCTATCCCAGACTTCTAGTCACTAGAGATGCCCCGCCATTTCTATTCTCACTCCCAGCCCTTTCTTACTTCCACCTCCCCGCACCCAATGCCATCCCTGCTCCCCTCCTCATGCCCACCTCCTACCTAGTTCCCTCTCTTCATCTATCTCAGATGACTAGATTCCCTTCCTAAGTTAGATTGATGCATCCTCTCTTTTGGACCTCTGTATTACCCAGTTTCTTTGGGTCTGTGGATTACATGTTCTCTTGTATTTTATGACTAATGTCCACTTATGAGTAGATGTATGTCATATGTGTCTTTCTGGAACTGTGTTACCTCACGCAGGATGATATTCTCAAGTTCCATTCATTTGTCTGTAAGTTTCATGATATCTTTGTTTTTAATAGCTGAATAATATTCTACTGTGTAAATGAACCATATTTTCTTTATTCCTTATTCAGTTGAAGACATTTAGTTGGTAAACATAGTTGAGCAAGTGTCCTTGAGGTATAATGGGGTATCTTTTCTGTACATGCCCAGGAGTGGTATAACTGTGTCTTGAGGTAGAACTATTCCCAGTTTTCTGAGAAACCACCAAATTGATTTCCATAGTGAATTTATAAGTTTTCACTCCCACCAGCAATGGAGGAGTGTTTTTCCTTACTCTGCATCCTCACCAGCATGTGCTATCACTTGCGTTTTTTGCTCTCTGACATGTGTAAGACAGAATCTCAGGGTTTTTTTGATTTGCGTTTCCCTCATAAGTCAGGACTTTGAACTTTAAGTTCTTCTCAGCCATTACAGATTCCTCTGTTGAGAATTCTCTGTTTAGCTCTCATTTTTTAAATCTGGTTGTTTGAATTGTTGGTGTCTAACTTCTTGAGTTCTTTATGAATTTTAGATATTAGCCCTCTGTCAAATGTAGGGTTGGTGAAGCTCCTTTACCAGTCTGTAGGCTGCCATTTTGCTCTGTTGACAACAGTGTCCTTTGCCTTACAGAAAATTTTCAGTTTCGTGAGATCCCATTTATCAATTGTTGATCTTTGAACCTGGGCCATTGATGTTCTGTTCAGGAAGTTGTCTCCTATACCAATGAGTTCAAGGATATTCCCCACTTTCAGGGACAAGACAAGGCTGCCTATTCTCTCCCCATCTGTTCAATATAGCACTTGACATTCTAGCTAGAGCAATAAGAAAAGTAAAGGAGATCAAGGGGATACAAATTGGAAAGGAAGAAATCAAAGTATCAGTATTTGTAGATGATGTGATGGTATACATAACAACACTGAAAATTCTACCAAAGAATGTCTACAGCTGAAAAACACCTTCATCAAAGTGGCTGGACACAAAATTAACTCAAAAAAGTCATTAGTCCTCCTTTATACAAATGATAAATGGGCCAAAAATGAAATTAGGAAATCAACCTTTACAATAGCCACAAATAATATAGAATATATTGGTATAACTCTAACCAAGCAAGTGAAAGACCTATATGACAAGAACTTGAGGTATCTGAAGAAAGAACAGAGGATAGAAAGATCTCCCATGCTCATGGATGAGTAGGATTAATATAGTGAACACGGCCATTTTACCAAAAGTAATCTACAGATTCAATGCAGTTCCCATCAAAATTCCAACACAGTTCTTACAGACCTTGACAGAACAATTCTCAACTTCCTATGGAAAAACAAAAAACCCAGGATAGCTAAAACAATACTGAACAATAAAAGACTTCTGGAGGTATCGCCATCCCTGACCTCAAGCTCTACTACAGAGCAGTAGTAATAAAAACTGCAGTGTATTGGTACAGAGACAGACAAGTTGGACAATGGAATTGATTAGAAGACACAGAAATAAACCCATACTCTTACACACAGTTGATTTTTGACAAAGAAGGCAAAACCATACATTTGAAAAAGGAAATCATCCTTAGCAAATGGTGCTCATGTAACTGGATGTCTGCATGTAGAAAAATGCAAATTGATCCATATTTATCACCCTGCATGAAAATCAAGTCCAAGTGGATCAAAGACCTCAAGGTAAAACCAGATACACTAAATCTAATAAAACAGAGATTATATTTCTTATTGTATACTATAGCTTACAAGCAGAGTTACATTCTCCTGAAGACTATGTGTACTACCCAGTGCTCACTCTTTGAAGACAATTTGAACCAAAATTCTAAACATGTGTTCTCTCAATAGATAGGTAGGTAGGTAGATAGATAGATAGATAGATAGATAGATAGATAGATAGATACCCTGCCTCCTAATAGAAATAGTTCATAAATAGTTCATTTTAAACTTTTAAAAACTCATTTCTGTAAAACACTCAGTTAAAAACTAAAATGAGGAACCTATTTAGTATGTAAGGAAATAACCTAAACATCTTCCCCAGTTACAAAATTTAACGCAGAACATTTCAAGCAAATCCTAAATCTTTTTTAAAAGCACAACTCCAAATATGTCACTAAAGTAGATTTGCTTCAAAAATTCTGTGTTCTTAGAAGAGGTTGTAGCTTTATGCATCAACATCTTTAACATGCCAAGCATGATCTTTGTGCTATTGGAAAATTAAGGGTTTCCTTATAGTTTGTAATTATGAAAATTTTTTTCCACGTTTAAAATGAGGTGTACTTTCAAAACAGCCATCTTTAGTTGTTAGGAAAAACAGAATGCATGTGTCACTATTTGGCCCACAATGTCTGGGTGATATGCTGCCATAAGAAGGGTGACTTTTAGAAACAGAATTATAGTCAGAATCTACAGAAGCCTTTCACAGGGACCTCTCAGGAGAGGACACAGCGATCGGCTCATGTTTCTGTTTTATGTAGCTAGTTCCTCGCCGCTTCACTCCCTGTGTTTTCTATCTCCAACTTTCTTGGAAATTATGGGCAATAAATGGACAGAAAGCGAAATTCTCTAAAGGAAACTCTGAAGATTGTTTTGCAGTATTGTAATAAGACAGGTGAATTCTGCTTCGTCTCTTGTCGTGAAAGTCCGGGAAGAAGGAGATTATGAATATAGTTATCAGTTTCACATGACGCTAATAGTATCAGGATGCAGAATTTAAATAAAAGATTCACATTAAAAATGACATCTGGCACTATTGTGTGTTTGGCTTTAGCTTTAGAACATTACTTGGAAACAGAAGAAGAAAAAATCAGTGAACACTAAGATATTTATATTCAGCATCACATAAACATATTTTAAATATCAAACACAATTTTCAACTTAGACCTGACTTTCAACTTTTATTACTTTCATTTTCATAATTTAAACTTGAAAAATAATTGTTTTATATTTTCCCTCTGAAGAAAAGTATTTATCACACTAAGATAGCTGAAATGAAACAGCTTGACTTGCCTAAAACTTTATGAATGAAAACAGTGCTTCAGTTAAGAGCAAATTTAAAGGCAATGTTTCTCTCCAAACACTGAAATAGGTTGTAACAGATTGTGGTGGCTAATTTTATGTCAGCTTGACATGCGCTCAAGTCATCTGAAAGGAGAGGAGAAGTTCCACTGAGAAAATGCCTTCCTAAGATGGGGCTCCAGGCAAGCCTGTGGAGAATTTTCTCAATTAGTGGCTGATGTGGGAGAGACCAGCCCATCATGGGTTGGGCCACCACTGGGCTGGTGGTTCTGAGTTTGAGAAAGCAAGCAGGATGAGCAACCCAGTCAGCAGCATCCCTCCACGACCTCTGTGTCAACTCTTGCCTCCAGGTTCCAGCCCTGTTTGAGTTCCTGTCCTGACTTCCCTCCAACATGGAAGTGTGAGCCAAATAATCTCATTCTCCCCAACTTTTGCTTTCGCCATGGTGTTTGATCATAGCGATATTTACCCAGACTATGACACAAATTTCATGAGAAAAAAAAAATACTTAGTTGCAATGCATATATTGAAGCATGGAAAATACGGATAACCCTGAGAGACTACGGACAAGTGTAGAAAAATGAATACCTCGTAGGATTATGACTGTATTTCAAATCTCACAGGTCAAAAGGGAAAAGGCGTTAATGCCTTGAACTGTCTAACACATAAATAACCCTGACCATAAGTAACCCTAACAAAATCTTCTTGTCACTATCAAGCCTGAGTTTATGAACAAAATGCATAACTTGTTCATTATTAATTATGATCAAAGTTGAAATGACTTAGAAACAGTCAGATTGCCCTGGCCCACCCCTCCTCCACTCAGGAACCACATTTGACTGTGAACAAATGACTTAGGAAGGGTCAGAGCACCTTGGGAGCTACATTTTCCTGAAGACAAATGGCTTCTCGTCTGAACAGGTGTTTTACAAAACCCAAAGGGGGCCCTCCTTCCTTGCTGAGAGAGGGTCCCAATGTATAAAAAGAGTTCTGTTGCTTAGGAGGGAGTTCCTGTGTGATGTCTTACAAGACCGGAGGTTATAGTGTAAAGAAATACACCTGCACCAGATGTGATTTAAGTTTAAAACCCCTCCTCTCCTACGCATCAAGAGTCTGCCAGGCTTAAGTCTTCTCTTGGTCAGCCTCCTACATACTCAATTACACTCTTAATTGTCTTACTAAAGTCTGGTGGTCTATAACTTTCTCTTGTGGGTCAGCAGAGCTACAAACCCAGCTTCCAAAGCCAATCCAGTTAATAACTGTGTTGGAAAATGTCTGTGACCACATATATCACACGGTAAAGGATTTTCAAATCTGTGGCATCCCTGTGCAAATGTGCAAAGGATATTCTCTGCAGAGCATATTGTCTCCATGCTGGCTGTAGTGCCGAGACTGAAGGTTCTTGACTGCCCTGTTGAGGCTGGAATGCGTGGCTGACTGTTTTCTAGGCTGGGCATACTTGGTTCACTGCTCACTGTTCCTGCCACTGGACCATAGTTCTGACTACACAGTGGCTGAGGTCCTGGCCTTGTATGGGAGGGACGCTGAAGAATATTTGTTGAGACAGCAGAAACTACTACTTGGAAAAAGGGATGCGGAATCATGAAAGGCTTTTCATCCGGGGCAGGAAATGACATCAGGGAGGGGAGTTTTGCTTTTCAGGGAGCAAGCTGGACAGCTGTTCTGCTAGAGAGCTGATTCAAAGAATTATTGATCATGAGTTCTTGAGGGGGCAGGGGGAGGTGGAGGGGACGGTCTCTGGGCAGGCCATCAGTTAGGGTGGTTTTCTCCACAGGTTTATAAAAGTAGATCTGGCTATTTGGGATTTCGTGGGTAAAAAATCGTTAAGGGAGTTTGGTTTCGTTAGATAAACTTAAATTGATTAAATGGAAGATGAACTTGAATTGGATTAATGCACTTCTGTTATATCCCAGATTGCCTATTTTATAACCCCCCCCCCCAAATTTCCTTGCTGCTTAGGGAAGACCTAGTACCTTTAATTGGTTCCATTTTATTCCTGCTCCTTCGATATGGCAGGGTTAGGACAATCACCACAGTGGAAGGAGCATAGTACTCATTTGTATGGTTTTCCTACAGTATTGAAGAACACGGGCTTCCAGCCTGTAGCTGCTTGTATTCTCGTGCTAATTATGTTCCCCATTGCCTTGTTTGCAATGCAGGTAAGACTGAGAGACCCTGCCCCCACTTGGTTCTGATTGGTAAATACGGATACCAACAGCCAATGGCTGATCAGGAAGACAGAGGCGGGACCTTTAGGATTCCCAAAATGGAGAAAACTGAGCCCGAGAAGGTGCGGCCATGAAGGAAGGGGGAAGAGCAGCCCCAAAAGCCCACCCCCCACTGGGTCCAGGGCAGCAAAGTTAGTATGTAATAACTTGGGAATATCTGAGGGAAGTAGATTCGCCATGTGGAGGTTAGGAAGTGGCCATTCATTGAGTTGTTTAAGGCATATCAAACTATAAAGGCTGTGTGTGTGTGTGTGTGTGTGTGTGTGTGTGTGTGTGTGTGTGTGTGATTCATTCAGGAACCCAGAACATTGGGGCGGGTAGCTCCTGCTGGGATCGATTTGAGTAGATTAACTGGGAACTGCAACAGCAGATGACAATCCTAAAGCAGATACAAATGGATACACGTGATACCTATGGTTGCCACCTTTTCCAGCTCCCTGAAGTATCACTGCACCTTTCCAGTCCGCATCATGGGTCGGCTGAATAGGGCATCCCTGAAACTTTCACAAATCCCAAAGGCTCTGCTTTCCTTTCATGAGTCTTTGTGCCTTTTGTTGTTGTTATTGTGTGTTTGTTGGTTGGTTGGTTGGTTGTTGTTGTTGTTTTACTATATCTTTCTATTCCAAATCAGTTACACCTTTTTCTCTGCATCGCAACATTGATGAAAGACCAAATTGTTGACATTTACTGTGGAGACACACCACCAAAGGTCTCCAAAAGGCCACGGAGAGGATTTCAACTAAAATACAAAAGCCACACTGAGGTCTCATGACAACTTACTGAGGAAAATCTGCCATCTCATTTACCGCTGCTGCCTCAGCCTAGGTTGAGGCTGCTGTGTTTGTACATTTCTCTCGCCTCAGGCCTTTCACTCTGGGGGGAAATTAAATATAAGGTATATTTGTAATATTACATAGGCAAGCATGAGAACTTATTGGTCACAGCGCCTACCAGACAAAGCATTGTCTCTGTGCCAATGCTTCATAATAAGGCTCACAGCATCCCAGGGATTTTGTGGCATGGCTAAATTTTTATGACATTTTGCTGAGAATTTAATAAGGTTTAACCTCTCAGCTTTTCTAGGCAGGAAATGCAGCACTTACACTTTTAATAAAATTTTACCTAGCCAAAGCTCAATGGAAGGGGCTTTCATCACAGGTAATATTAAGATCATAAATATTTTAAAAATAAAATTATCCATTTTACCTCTAATACCCAATGGTGTCCAGGTTCTCAGCATGTATTGGGCAGCCAGCCAACACTGACATCTCATTTGTAAGTATGGCTAAGAAGACAAAATAAATTACGCTTTGCAGATAAGATGATCAGATACAGGTTAGAAAGAAAAATCTCTGCCCAAAATTCATAATCGCCATTTCCTCGTCACTCACAAATTAATTATTCTCTAGTCAAAACCAAACTTGCTGAGAACATGACATGAACAAATATTGTTTCTCCCCGTTTGAGTTTTCTCTGCTCGAAGAAACCAGGAAGGAGTGGCGAGAGGGCTGAAGCTCGAAAAGGGGAGGGGCCAAGCGCAAGTACACAGAGAGCGAAGCTCTGCCATCCCTCTGCCATCCCATAACCTGGGTAACAACTACCCAACTGTGAGAGCAGAGAGGCCTGCTCTGGAAAAGAAAACCCAGGAAAGGAGAGCTCATTGCAGTGTCTTAATTAAATGTGCAAGATGTTAAAGATTCTACTGAAACAACACTCGCTTATGGTCTGTGAAAAAGAGCAATGAACAGTTCTGCGGGGGGGCGGGGGGGGGGCTAAATTGCCTTTGAAGCAGTCCTCATTTGGCAGAATAAGAACTTTCAATGAAGTCAGCCTGTGAACTTCACGTTGATGCACTGCAAAAATGCCAAGGCCCTCAAAGTTGTATGTCTAGACATGAACCTTTAATACCCTTGATATCGACCATGAGATCTGCCCTCAGAATATGTAGAGGTGAGAGAACAGAAGATTGAAGTTGAGAGTCAGTATTAGATTTTGTAGCTCATAAAACAACATGGCTTCTCTCCCCCTTGGTCTGGCAGTCACATCGTGAAATGGGGTTTGAAGAAACAAGACGCACATCAGTGAATAACTATGTGTGACAGAGTCAGCAATGGATAATTCCAGCGGGCAGATTGGACGGTGTGGGTCCATTTCCCGAGTGCCTTCATGGTCTTCAGTTTGTCAAGATATCTGCTCCACATTTGAGATTTCACCTAGTCAAATGATCAGTCAAACACTTAGCATTTCATGGCCCTGTCATCACGGATTCTACCGTTTGACCACTGTAACCCAGCTATCTAGATAAGTCATAGCCACTTGCAAAGCTGCCCGGATACAGTGCTCCCTCCCCCTCATAATGAACAGTTTTCCGAGCAAACATGTCCTTCTCTATGTAAGGTCCTTATGAGCTTATAGTTCAACAAATAGAAGGTGATGAAAATAGGTGTCAGATTAATTTCATGCAAACTCAACAAATCTGCCCCCTTTCACAAACTGCCCCGTAGGCTTCTTGCTTTGAATCTAGTCTTTGATCCAACACATCAACCAAATAGACAATTGCCAAAGACACTGTAACATCCATAGGTATATCAGTTCATGTGCTTACCATCCCCCCCAACCTCCGGCGAGGTAGTCGTCCGGTAGGTCTCGTCGAGCTGTTCCTAGCTAGCACTATATTCAGATTTCAAGAAACGGTGTTACAAACAAAATAAACTTAAGCTTCCATTCCCATAGAAATAAGATCTCTTCAAAATCATATTTGTTTGGGCTTAAAACATCTAGAAGTCACTTTCTGCAACCCAGTGAAGGCTAGGTCTTCAGATAGAATTGAATGGTTGTTTCCATAGCAGCCAGTGTCCTAATTACTGAGTAGGTGAAGTCCCCTGGCCAAGATCATGTCTACATCTCAGCTAATAAAACCCCAGGAGATGAGCAGGTTAGCAGAACTTGCTCACTCAAGTCTACAAGCTCTTGGAGTATCAGTTTCATCTAGGAAAACACACACACACACACACACACACACACACCTTTATTCACTCTCTGTCCCATTAGGCATCAATTCTGCAATTTCTCCTAAAAAGAAACTTGTTATTTCTAACAGAAAATGTGTTTTTAAATATTATTTTCTTCAAATAAAACGCTCAGGGTTGGGGCTGGTGAGATGGCTCAGCGGGTAAGAGCACCCAACTGCTCTTCCGAAGGTGATAAGTTCAAATCCCAGCATCCACATGCTGGCTCACAACCATCCATAACGAGATCTGGCGCCCTCTTCTGGAGTGTCTGAAGACAGCTACAGTGTACTTACATATAATAAATAAAATTTTTTAAAAATTACAAAATATCATTAAAAAAAATGATGGCTGACATTTCTCGGCACTGAACTTCACAGAATCTCTTGGACCAACATGATAGTGAGAGAGAAACTATCCAGAACACCATGAACCACCTTTGTGGGACAGATGTATGAAAGGCTCATGGTGTTGCTAAGACTTAGGTTAGTCCCTCAAGAGGTCACAATGAAGTGCTTTTAAAGAGCACTTTAGGATCAAGAGGAAAAGCTAGAGAGGCTATAATTGGAGGGCAGAGGGTTAGAGGAACATCTTACCCAATGGTATCTAAAACAATTTTGTATCCCAAAGCCTTTGCTTTGAGGATATACAGCAGATGAAAAGCTATTCTAGACAGATCCAGCCCTAAGCCCACACTCAAATCCCAGTGCTATTCATAATTTTATGACAAGTCTCCATTTGGTCTTGTACTCCAAAGATCAAAGGCTGACTGTCAAGACACGGTAGACAAGTACCTTCTAGAAGCATCCAGCCTCAATTCTCCATGAACCATGAGAGATGCCGAGGCACTTTTGAGATTAAAAAGCTCAATATCCTTACTCAAATAGTTAAAGTGAAAAAAAAAATTGTCTTAAGGGAAAATTGTTCACCATGACATTGAAGCTGCAATAAGAAACCTCACACCAATCTTTCTGCTAAAAGCCCACAGAGCTCATGACACCTTGGTACATTCTAGTGTGCAGTTAAAATTAATCAACCAGGCAGCAATCTTCAGGATGGCTTAGATGCTAGCTGCCTCTGTAGGCTCCCTTGGTCTAGTGCCTGATTGTTACTTAATTCTGTAACTGAGGCTTGCATTTTTCTGCACAGTGTTCCATTGTGTTGCTACTAATATCTTTCATGCAGGATCTAAGGTCTTCTAGGCTGACCTCAAACTTCTGAAGTGAAGAAGGGTGATATTGAACATCTAATCCTTCTGCTTCCTGCTTGTTTATGAAGTGCTGAGGGGTTCCAACCAAAGGCCACCCTCAGGCACGCTAGAGAAGAACTCTACCAACAGAGCCACATCCCTCTTCATGTTAGCTGAGTAGAAGAAGATAGTAGAGCATTTGTGTACAGACAGGGCTTGGCTTGGAAAGTGCTGTAACCAAGAAATTCTTGAGTCTGCTTATATAATGTCACAAATACCTTACGTTTAATTTTGCCCTCAAAGTGAAGAGCATGAATTGAAAGAAATACAGACACAAGAAACCCGGCTGAGTTGGGTGGAGGCAGTGAACAAGGCAGAGGTTTTCACCTTGGTGGGTTGTCAGGAGACTTCTGAGCAGTGTATTTTAATTGAAATCCCTTTGTGGCCATTTGGAGTCCCTTGGCATGTCTCCAGAGCAAATTTCAACTCTTTGATAGTTCATCAATGTTGCAATAGAAAGAAAAAGGTGGAATTGACTTGGGGGTAAAAAGATCCAACAAACTTTCAACTTGAAAAAATAAGGAAAAGGCAAGAAGTGAAAAAAAAAAAAAAAAGACTATCTCTTTGATTTGTAGAACTTTCAATGAAACTGCCTCTGTCAAGTAAAGGAAGAAGTTTGACTGTTGGAAGTGTTGTTCAACTGGCTTCACCTGGACAACACAAGCAAGGACAAAACTGATCATACATCAGGCACTTTTTAAGTTCTTAGAGGGACCATCGGGTAAACGGTTACAGCAAAGCTCAGAAATCTCTCTGTGGGCTATAGGACTCGGTTTTGCTCTTAAATTGGTAGAGCCAGTACATTTCAAAATGGAGGAAGTTAGGAAATTTCAAAGAGACTTCCTGGGCAAGGGAGATAGCTCAGCAGGTAAGGGTACTTGCCACCAGGCCTAACAACCTGAATTTAATGATGGAATGAGAGAAACCGGTTCTACAACTTGACCTTTGCCCTTTGCCCTTTGCCCCTTGCCCTCCACATGCAAGCCAAGGCATATGAGTGTATATGCACACAAATAATGTTTTTTTTTAATCTTGATGAGTTCTCACCCCCGCCCCGTCCCCGATTGTCACAAGGAAATTGGGTCAGACACAGTGACAAGAAATGAATTGTTATCCAGAAGAGTTTCCATCTGGTTATAAGGACACAGGTTCCACTATGTTCATAGCAGCCTTATTCATAATAGCCAGAAGCTGGAAAGAACCCAGATGTCCCTCAACAGAGGAATGGATACAAAAAATTTGGTACATTTACACAATGGAGTACTACTCAGCTATTAGAAACAATGAATATATGAAATTCCTAGGCAAATNTAGTTGGCCATCATTGGGAGGAGAGGCCCTTTGGTCATACAGACTCTATATGCCCCAGAACAGGGGAATGCCAGGGCCATTACGTGGGAGGGGGTGGGTAGGGGAGCAGGGCGGGGACGCGGGAGGGTAAGGGAAAATTTCTGGATAACATGTGAAATGTAAATGAAGAAAATATCTAATAAAGAGAAAAAAAAAACAAGTACAGTTATCAAATACAATTTTATTGAGTAAAAAAAAAAAAAAAGAAATGAATTGTTATTATGGGCTAAAGATGCATCAATATAATTTGGTTCCAAATCCACAGCATTCCAATCTCGCAATCACACAGATTTTGCTCTGTCCACCCAACTGACCTTGTAGAATTTTGAGCACTGAAGTAGCTTTTTTTTCTGGGAATGCCAGTTCATAAGTGTTTACACACATGAACTGAAGTGAAAATGAACCAAGAAATTAAAAGACGAAAGATAGAAGATGGCATGCCAAAACCAAAAGAAGAGAGAGGAGAAAACTCAAACCAAATACTGTCGGGATGAACGCATCTAAGATCTTGTCTATCGAACCAGGAATGGTCCATACTTGAAATTCATGTTAACAATTGTCAGAACGTGTCATGAATATCATTTGCTAGGTTTCTAACTCCAAGCAAGTTGCTCAGACTCCTATAGAGTCCTTTTAAAGACACCGAGGGCCTACAAAATGACTCAGCAGATAGAGATACTTAGCACGAAGCCTGACCGCTCCAACCCTAGAACCAAGATGGGAGAAGGAAAGAAATGACTCCCACAAGTTATACCCTAAGTTGTATACGTGTGACATCATTCATGTGTACCCACATACATACATAACTACACATATAATAAAGAAGTGTGATGATTTTTGAATGAACTAAGTCAGTTGTGGTTCATGATAAAACTCACTGGATAGCTGTTGCCCTGCTAATTAAAGTCAAAGTCTACTGTAGTGCAGATAGCTTTCTGGGCTAGGCATAAATGGAGGACTCCCTGCTTCTCACATTCTTTTGAGAAATAACCTGTTTAGGTTTAGTGTCCACCACTATCAAGCTTGCTTTAGCTCTACTTATGAGTCTCTCTCTCTCTCTCTCTCTCTCTCTCTCTCTCTCTCTCTCCTTCCTCTCTCTCTCCCTCCCTCACCATTACCCTGTCCCTCTCCCTCTCTCTCCATTTTAGCCCCTTAGGAGGCATAGGATTGTAAATATTTTCTTCTGTTCTTTCTGTTGGAATCTCTCTGCTCCTCACAATTTATTGGTTACAGCAGGGCTCCCCCTTTTCTGATCTTGTCTGGGAGTTCAAAAATTGCCACATGCCTCTCCATACAAAATATCATATAGTCTTGATTAAGATTACAGGTTCAACTTCCTTTCTCCGGATAAGAACTCATTCAGCAAGCACCTGAGATTCCCCAAATATTTCCCCATGCTAATGAGGCATTTCTGGACACCTTCAATCAATGACCTTTGCCCATCCTGGATATTCTGACTCCTGTCCCCAAAATTATATAAGCCTTGAATTGAACCTCCCCACCCCCGCCAAGTAAAGTTGATCTGCCTTCCTGGCGAAGTTCAAAGGAGGAACATTGTGGGACTCATGCAATGACCACCAAGAAGACAAAAGACCTCCTCTCCCAAGTGTGTCTTATTACACCCATATTTAGTCAGAAAGGAAAGCAAACAAAACTTTTCCTATTCACCATCTGACTTAAAGCAATTAAGTGGAACAAAATGTTAAGACAGTGCTCACAGAACACTTATTCAACCAAACCTGACATTTTCAAACAAGCCAGAACGTGGCTGTAGAGTCTCAGGTGATTGGCTTTGTGAGGAAATTAACACTCTCTTTCAGGCGAAGTCCTGTTCACAGTTTCAAGAGTTCATTCTTCCAGCTCCTAATAGATGTTGATAGTAAAGGGATAATGCCAAGTATTTGCCATCTTCTAGACTCTAAGAATCTCAGACTATTTATTTTATATAAAGTATAAGAGAATATTTTTCAAATTATTTTTATTTTATATGCATTAGTGTTCTGCCTACATGTATCTGGTTTGTTTGTTTTTGTTTTTGTTTTTGTTTTTGTTTCGATACAGGGTTTCTTCATGTGGCCCTGGCTGTCCTGGAGCTCACTCTGTAGACCAGGCTGGCCTCGAACTCAGAAATCCACCTCCCTCTGCCTCCCAAGTGCTGGGATTAAAGGCGTGCGCCAGCACTGCCTAGCCTAACAGAAGTGGATGCTCATAATCATCTATATGATGGAACACAGGGCCCACAATGGAGAAGCTAGAGATAGAACCCTAGGAGCTGAAGGGGTCTGCAACCCTAGAAGAGGAACAACAATATGAACTAACCAGAACCCCCAGAAACATGTGTCTCTAGCTCTACATGTAGCAGAAGATGGCCTAGTCGGCCATCATTGGGTGGAGAGGCCCCTTGGTATTGTAATCTTTATATACCCCAATACAGGGGAATGCCAGGACCAAGAAGTGGGAGTGGGTGGGCAGGGGAACAGGGTGGGGAGAGGGGGGGAACTTTCGGGATAGCATTTGAAATGTAAATTAAGAAAATATCTAATAAAAATTAATTGATAAAAAAAATAAAATAAAGTATAAGAGAAGAATGTCTTCTCTAAGGGTAGACAACCTTCTCCTCTGTACCTGTTCTGGACAAGCTTAGCATCAATGCAAATGACCTGAGTTGCGGATATAGCCCTCAGTTGTCAGATATCTTGCCTAGTCAGCTTCAATCCCCAGTACTACACAAAGCAGGCACCACGGTGGTGCAAGCATACAATCCCAGCAATTGGGAGGTAGAGGCAAGAGGACCCAGTTTTTAAGTCCACTTCAATTACATGGGAATTTCAGGATCAGCCTGGGCTATGTGAAACTGTATCAAAACAAACAAAAGGGCATTAGAATTTTGGTTCATGCAGTTACACCACTTGATTCCTTTCATTTCAGCTGACTCAAAAGCCCAATGTGGAGAGAAGCCTTGAAGGCCAAGGGGGTCATTTATTGACGGATTCTCCCAGAGACATGCGTTGTTCTCCCTGGCTGAGACAGTGAGCAGGAAACACTATGTCCTGAGCATGGCTTGGCTGCCACTGTGTTGGTCTCTTATCATATGAGAGCAGGAACAGAGGGGACAATCCAGTCAGATGCCTCTGAGGACCCTTGGGACTTAGAGAAACTCATTCAGTGTCATTAGTTACCAGAATATAGCAAGACTGAAAGACTTTGCATGTAGGGATTATTACAAAAAGCCATTTGTTCCAGATTAAATGCAAAGGGGACTTTTAAATAAACATCTGGCGATTTACTAGTAATAAAAGTAAAAACTGCTAGCGTTCTGCATTGTTTGCACACATCCTTTTGGTTCTCTGTGATATTACGATGCTTGTGGCTTTCAAATCAAAGACTATGAACAGGAAATTCTCTCAAATGAATCTCATTTTTACAATGCTTTGTACCTGCATTTAGACTCCCCCAGGGCCTTTTTGTAAGTGTGAAGAAATACATATGTACTGTCATCATGTTAGAGTTCATTGTAATAATAGCTGGGTTCTTCCTGGTGTTTTACATTTGCCATTATGAAAAGCTCAGCTTTTATGGGAGGGAAAAGAATTATGCTTTTTACTGCACAAGTTGAAGCATTCAAATACAGACATTTCCTTCATCTTCTTCTACTGTGGGCTTTAAGAGTTATTGAGAAGAACAGTATCAGCTGTGGGTGATCACTTACCCAAAATCTTCAATGGCCCTGGGTAAGGACTCTGAACCTGTAAGCATTTTGACACAGGACACATTATCTAAGGCCCTGGGAATCAAAAGCACCTCTTCTCTCTGTAGGGAATGTGGAGGAAGGAGGTTATGGCATTCTGACCTGGTGAGGTGAGGATGTCTTGTGGTTTTGGTTTGTTCAACTGACAATTTTTTAAGGACACAGGGCATCATTTTCTAATACCTGCTGTGAATTTATACATTTTCTTTTGAGAAGTGTCCTTTATCAAGTTTGCTTGAGCTCTGCTAATGAGTGTCTCTCACTCTCTCCCTCCCTCTCTCCCTCCCTCTCTCCCTCCCTCTCTCCCTCTCTCCCTCTCTCCCTCCCTCTCTCCCTCTCTCCCTCTCTTCCTCTCTGCATGTAAGCCCCTTAGGAGACACAGAACTATAAATGTTTTCTGCTATTCTTTCTTTTGCAATCTCTCTGCTCCACTAACTCTTTCTCTTGTACAGAAGCATTTTAGTGAAAATGTGGACATATTTTGAGAAGCTGCTGTTGAAGTTTCCCAAAAATCATTCTCTACTCTTTGATGCAGTCAACCAATGCTTACCAAAAGAAATTAAATCAGTGTTTCAAAAATATCCTACTTTTCACATATGTTGCTGTGATAAAACTCCCTGACAACAAGAGATTTAGGGAGGGCAGTAGGTGTCTTTTAGCTCACGATTCCAGGCTACAGTCCATGTCTGTGAGTAGGTTACAGCAGAATCTTAAGACAGCCAGTCGTGTTACATCCATGGTCCAGAACAGAGAAAGATGAATGCCCACACACTCATCTGCTTGCTTGCTGCTCTGTTTCTCTTCTTACCCAATTCAGAATCCCCTGCCTATAGAATAGCGCTGCCCAAGGTAGGCTAGGTCTTCCTACATCAATTAATTTAAGTCAGTGGTCCAAAACCATACTTACAGGCCAACCTCATGTAGGTGGTCTTCCTAAGTCACCGAAAGGCTCTTCCCAGGTGACTCTAGGTTATGTAAAATGAACAGTTAAATCTACCACAAGAGACAAGACTGCACATGCATGCTCATTGTCAAACTACTCACAACAGCCAAAATATGAGAGCAAATTAACTGTCAGTCAACAAATCTATTAGTAAGGAAAAGGTGCTACATATACACAGAAAAATAGTGGTCCATGATGAAAAAGTAAAATCCTGTCATTTGGGATAACATCTCTGAACCTAAAGACATTCAGTGAAATGAGCCTATAGAAAGCATCTCTTATAAGCAACACCTGTCAATTTAAAAAGCCTACAGCCAATGAGTTGAGGCAGGAAATGGAAGGTGGGACACTGGCATGAAGAGAGAGGATTCTAGGAAATAGGGAGAGAATGCTGAGTAGACAGGCATAAAACCAGGAGGTAGCTGGCTGAGCTCAGTGTAGAATAAAGAGGGGATTCACCCCAGACTTGGACACATGAAGCGAAGGAGAGGTGGAAGACATTAAATAATTCAAGTTGGTTAAATAGATAATGAGCTAGTCAGGGAATGAGCCAAAGCTTATGTCCTAGGCATCTGTTAATAATAATTAGTCTCATAGTTATCTTGCGGAGGCTAGGAAGGGAAAACAGATTTATCTTTGACATGAGCCGGGCATATATAGCCAATCCCTATCACCTAGTGTGTAGCTACAGACAAGCATTTAACTCTTGTGTCTGATGCCCTCATCTGTGAAATGAAGTTTATCAGAGTGCCTACTAAGATAGTGGTAGTGGATGTGGCAGGTAGATATCTATGTCTGAATAACCAACCTGAAAATGTCACATTACATGAAAGGCAGAAACTGAGATTTTTTTAGATGAGATCAAGATCATTAAGGAGCTTACCCTAAAATAATCCTATGTGAGGGAGTATAGAGTAACTATAAGGGTCCTTAAACACACTGGTACTTTCCAACCTTATATCTTAACCATGGATTTTCATGATTACAACATTTCCATTAATAATTACTAGCAGCGACTGGAGAGACAATTCAGTAGTTAAGAGCATGCCCTGGTCTTGCAGAGAGTCTCAGTTGGGTCCCCAGAACTTCCCAAGAGTGGTTCACAACCTCCTATAACAGCAGCTCTGAGAAAACCTGTACTCATGTGCACCTACGCACACACTTATACACACAATTTAAAATGAATATTCTTTAAAGTTATTACTTGTAACCAGACTTTTGGCTCCTTTGTTGGGTTCTATTTCCTATCCCCCTTCTCCACCTTTTCAGCCCCCAACACTAAGTAGGAAAGAAAGAAGCTTAGAAGGGGAAGGGGGCATCAGTATTGTTAAACTACTTCCTGCTGATGAGGAGATTCAAGTTCCTTAGGGAAAGTCCAATCTTCAGCGTCACATTATCTCCAACCAGCAACTAGCAGCAACAATAGCAGCTGAAGGAGGAGCAGCAGGAAAAGGAGGAGGAGGAGGAGCAGCAGGAGGAGCAGGAGGAGCAACAGGAGCAGGAGCAGCAACAGGAGGAGGAGCAGCAGGAAAAGGAGGAGGAGGAGGAGCAGCAGGAGCAGGAGCAGCAACAGGAGGAGGAGCAGCAACAATAGCAGCTGAAGGAGGAGCAGCAGGAAAAGGAGGAGGAGGAGGAGCAACAGGAGGAGCAGGAGTAGCAACAGGAGCAGGAGCAGCAACAGGAGGAGGAGCAGCAACAGGAGGAGGAACAGGAGGAGGGGCAGCAGGAGGAGGAGCAGGAAGAGGAGGAACAGCAAGAGGAGCAGCAGGAGGAGCAGAAGCAGCATTAGAAGGAGGAGCAGGAGGAGGAGCAGCAGGAGGAACAGCAGGAGGAG